>CM053507.1:148255255-148287966 GCA_028627145.1 Eidolon dupreanum | reverse complement strand
CGTTCCTCTGTCACTCTCTCCCTGTCCCCGTAGCTGAGGATCCTGTGGAGGAGACCACTGTGGCACCCAGCCCAGCAGGATCGGAGCCTCACTTACCAGTACAAGATACAGGACAAGACCGTGTCCTTCTTCGCCAAAGGAATGTCTCCTGCTGTTCTCTGACCTGGTTGAGGGGCGGCTGACAGGCTGTTTTCAGGTGTGGAAGATAAAGCAACTGAGCAGGCGTGGATCTTTACACCTTCTTAGTGGTATTTCAGGTGGGACTGGCAGCCACTGTGACCCAAGGGTGGTCGAATAGTGCTGTGACAGTGTGCCCTTGTCCCCCTGGGCCCTGCTCAGAAAACGTGAGGAATCTGCAGCCTGATGCTGCTGAGAGAAATGCTGCACGTTGAATTCGGGCAAAAAGTTCCTTTGGAGCTGTCCATGTAAATGTGCTTTAGCACAACTGCTCATTGTGGTCGTGCCTTTCAGAGCCAGAGAGGGTATGAATGTGCCAGCCAGGAGACAGTCCTCAATGGCATGTCCAAAGAGACAGCTAGGACAGTTATGGCTGGCAGGAAGGGAGTTCCCACATCATGGCTTCCCATGGATTGTCTCATTTAATTTACCCCTTTGTCTTACAAAGGTATTTTCCCCTCAGGTGCAGTGAGGAAACAGGCTCAGGGAGGGTTGGAGGGACACGCAAGGCTGTAGGTAACTGAGGCCTGACTCTAAAGTCCACATTGGACGGACCCTCATGGAATCCCGAGTGGGCTCCCCGCCCGTCCACGGCTTTGGCTGCCCCCGGTTCTGTGATGCCTTCCCCATATGCCGATGAGGCCTAGCCATCAGAGGCCTGGCACCCCAGCAGCTGTCACATGAGGCTCCATGTACATGGCCTTGCTGAGAAGGGTAGAGCGTGTTCTTGCTGCCAGGCAGGATGGGGCCTTGGTGAGGAGCTGGCACCCCTCTCACCTGTGAGGACTGTAGGAGGTGGGCTCTTGGCCCAGCATCCTACAGATGCCGGCTTGCCACATTCTGCCCCTCAGTGGGTCGCCTCAGAGTGGGCCAGGGGTATATCTTATTGTATGTAAATTATATCATAGTGGATTTGATTTTTAAAACAAAAAGCACTGCTTTGCAATGACTAAGGATGTTTCAGTTCAACTTTTTTACATTTTTGGTCTTTGTAAAAAGGACTGTTCATCACCCTTCCCCTTCACTGAAACAGTAGCTGCTTTTTATTTTTTTTTTCCCAAAAAATATTGCAGTCTGATTGAATATTTGAAAATTATGAGTGTCAGTAACTCAAAAGAAAGTAGTTATTCCAGAATCTAATGATTCTTTTATTAATACTTCAGTACTTATACAAGCTTCCAATGAGCTACAGTTTAGCTCTGAATGAGCAAGCACCACAAAACATTTTATCCATGCTATAAATGTTGCTATTGTGTTTCTTTACTTAATCTATAAATGTTTTGACTAAATTTTTAATGGTTAATTGCTATTCATCATTTATGGTGTCATTGTATTCTAATTTGGTTAGTCTCCAGGCATGTGGGTTCTGGTTTTTGTAATTATAAATTATGCTGTTATAAATTTTATGTACTATACCTGTTTGCGGATAGGGGCAAGTACTTGTTTCCTTAGAATGTTCATTCCTTCATTCCCCAGATCCTGAGCCCATTCTGTATGGCAGGCCACTCTAGGCACTGTGGGCATGACAACGGTAAAACAAATACCTGCCCTCTTGGAGATGACATTCCAGTGGAGGAGACTGACAGTCAACAGAATCGAGAAGTAACATGTACAGTTATAAGTGCTGTAAATAAAGGCGGAAGGAGGGAGGCCCACGGCAAGTGAGGAATGATGACATTTTGGAGTCTACTCCCTGATGTGGGCTCTCTGAGTTCATGTGTGGGCTGGCCCTCATTCTGTAAAATGAATTTCACCAGCACTTTATCAAGCTCTATAAAATGTTGTTCAGAGACTTTTGTTGTTTTTTAAAAACTGTAATTGTATACTTAAAAAAAAAAACTAATGGAGAGATTAATACCTTTTATTAAATGCTTTTTGTTACTGGGAAAGGGCTTACCTGATTTTGTTGATTCTTCTGTGATGCTTCTGATATAGGAATGCAATTTTTGGATATTAAAGTTTTAATATCCTACAGTTTTTATAAACTATTCTAATAATTTTTTGATGGAGATTCTTAACCTTTTTTTTAGGTATTTTCCCTTTTTTTTAGATATCATTAACATCTGCCAATGATGATACCAAGCTCGCTTATTTTTCCCTTGTATGACTTTAATCAGCATTTTAAAATTTGTTAAATAAGAATGATGCAAAGGTATTTAATTTCTCTTTTTAAGGGAATGGGAAGCATTTCAGATAGTAATTAATTTTAAAATGTTAATGATCAAATCAGTTCTAAAAAATAAGCTTGAAGAGAGAAAAGAGAAAGAAATGTTCTCCCTCAGCCTCCTGCCCTCATTAAGATCATAACCAGCAATCACTGGGTTTGTGAATTTCATCGGCTTCATTGGTGTAATAGCACTATTTTTCCTGTGTATGTGATGAGCATGGTAACACTTCTGTCTCTGTTGTATGAGACTTGAATCCTCTTACAGTTTTGTCTTACTGTTATTTGTTGTATTTTCTGTAACCTGCTGTTCATGTTAGCTTGTCAAGATTTTAAAATGAATTATTGAGATTTGTTTATTATGATATGCCATCTATATTTGTAAAGATGACCTATAATGTTTTTTTTATCTGTTAGCCTACTAAGCTTTACATGTTAGAACAGGATATGCCTCAAGCAGTATTGAGGAACTTGCTGCCTTTTATATGCTTTGGAATTTTTACTGCTTTTTTTATTCCAAGTTAGGACTTGCATTGGTCAAGGTTAGGTAATTTTTTGGAAGTAATTAAAAATTTTGTCTTAGTTATTAGTCTTTATTTATAGTTACTTTTTGCATCAGGCTTAGTACTATTTTTCAAATTTTTTTTTAGATGAGGCAACCCTTGGTTGACCTCACAGATTGCAAAGACCTTGTCAGCTTACAATCCTTTATTTTTCATTTTTTACACCTATAGCACCTGGTCTTCCTAGATGGTCTCCCATCCAAGTACTAACCAGGCCCGACCCTGCTTAGCTTCCGAGATCAGACAAGATCAGGTGTGTTCAGGGTGGCATGGCCATAGACTATGAAGTAATAATATGTAAATCCCATCTCTGACAAGGAGCCAAGTCATTAGTGCCTCATGAATAATGGCTGCTAGTATGATCTGTAATCACCCTTATATTACCTGTAAGGTTTTGTTCAAGGTATGCACTGAGACAACTACTCTAGTTTGGGGAATGAGCTATATCCCTTGTCTCTGACACATGGTAGGAACTTAATAAAGGTAATAAAGGCATTAAATTAATACAACGTGGAGATTGAAATATTTTTAGTGACTGTGTCATGGTTGTTAGAATGGCTACCATTTATTGGAATCTAAGCATTTTATATGTGTTCACACAGATTTATTTTTTTTCAAGAACCACAGAGGTCGGTGTATTTGGTTGCATCTTGGAACCTGACACATAAGTCAGAGTTCCTTGAGGTTAACTTTCCTGGCCACAGAGCAGCTGCTGCTGCGTGTCAGAACCAGGATCCAGATCTGAGGAGTCTGGCCCTGAAGCAGCCCGTTCCACTTTATCACATTGCCAGTTGCTATCGCTAATGCTTAATTCATGGTACACATGATCATTAGTGCAAACCATTGCAAAGACAGACCTGTATCATTATGAAACACCCTTCTCTGCATCCGTGACAGGCTGAGGCATCTGGTTAGTGGGCTGGAACCCATAGTCCTGCATCCCAAACCATGGTCATCCAGTCTTATTAGAGTGACCTTGAGTGAATCTCTCCCCTTCTGGAGGAAGGTTTCTTCATTGTGAAATAGACCTAGCCTCTATTTTTCAAGATTTTCATGAGAGTTGACCCAGTATGGAAGCTTAAGTATGGGGGATTATCACTTCTTGATGACCTCTAAGCTCCATTTAGTTAGAAAAAATGTTTGAGTTTATCATTCTCATGGGAAGCAATCTGAAGTAAAGTCGAATTTTGCTAATGATGAGAAATTTCTGAAATGTCCTAAATTAAATTACAGCAGGCTAGAGGGTGGAAGGAAGAGGTTGGAGGTTAATTAACAACTGGAGGACAAAACCAACAAAAGACTGCTTACACATTCTTGAGTGTTGAAACTAAACTACCAGGTGGCTATTCTGGTAATTATTTAAAGGGAATATCCAGATGCCTCCATGCAGGTGCTCTGCTCCTTGCTTAAGCGTGAAGTTTCCAGACTGTTCCTGGATTGCTCACAACCAGTCCTAAAGAACAAACATCTGACACCAAGTAACATGCTCCGTGGACTTAGCTATTGCTATTAAAACAAATAGACCTTTCACGTAGAAAACAGTTAAATGTCCATCAGCAAATGCAAAAATCCCAACACTTGTAATCCTCCACCCATCAGAACAGTATCACCCCTGGACCCTTCTGGACCTCTTTTTAACAAACATGAGAACGTACTCTACTGCTTATTTTGAACTACCAAGAACATCTTTCAACATCAGTATTCATGAAACATCTTTTTAAAAGGCCGTAGGGAAACTCATTTTATGGACACATTCTACTCGTTCCATCTGTATTTGTTATGTATCTAGGCTGCTTTTAATTTTTTTTGTCATAAAATAGGGGACATGGGCATCTTGTGCATGTTGATAACTCTCTAGAACGGGTTGTCCAAGTCCTGGTGCAGCCCTCAGCTCCAAGTCCCGCTCCGTGGGGCCCGCCACCTTTCCCCTCCTCCGGACTAGGTGGCTGGCGTGCGCCAGGGGGCGAGCGAGAGCCGTGGGGCGGGGCTCGACTACGCATGCGCGCGCCGCTGGGAACACGTGCGGGGGGCGACGGGGCGGGAGGGGAAAGGTAGGAGGTGAGAGGTGAAGGGGCGGAGAGCTGCGCGGCCGCCGGGCGGCCGGGAGAGAGAGCGAAGGCAGCACGCACTGGACCGCGGGCCGGGAGCGCGCACGCCGCGCCCCGCTCTCGCCGCTGCCGCAGCCGCCCGGGAGCAGCTGCCGCCACAGGTACCGCTGCGCGCGTCCCCACGGCGCCTGCCGGCGGGCCTCGGCTCGGGCCTCCAGCCGCGCGGCGCCGGGAGTTCCGGGATGGGGGCCGCTGGGGGCGCGGGCAGCGGGCGTGGGCGCTGTCCAGCAGCCGGGCCGCCGGGGCAGGGAGACCGCAGCCGGGCCGCCGCGCCCCCACCCCCACCCCGCGAGCCGCTCGCCCCTACTCCACCCTCTGGGCCCTGGTGACCACTGCCCGACTGCTTCTGGAGAGAGGGTCGCGCTGTTGCGCCCCTGGCCCCGCTGTCCCCTGGGAAGCCGTCGGTTCCAGAACCTGCTTTGGGGCTGTCTGGATTTCCCAGAGTGCGGGGGAGAGAGCACGCTGTCCATTCCTGCCTCTTCTGGAAGATCTGATTGAGAGGCACCACGTAGTTTCTTTGCTGCGTTTTGCTTGGTTTCTAGTTTTCTGTTTTGCTCAACCCAAACTTTGTTCACTAACGTTCCCTCTGTTTACTTCTGGGTGGGTTTATTATCTCTGTATCAAACAGGATTGTAATGTCACGATAGCATTAGTTGCAGGGAGCTCCAGATTCAGACTGTTAGAATCGCAGAAAGTCGTACAGGTGGAAATGCTGTTGACTGGAGAGGACAGTGAGTCCCTGTGGGCGCTCTGGCAGGAGTTGCCCCCAGTTAAGGCCACTTACTGCCTCCCACTTACTGCCTCACCTTCTATGGTGACAGGGCTGCGTGACTAAATTCTTTCCGGAGGATACAGATGATGTTAACTTGGTGTGTGTGTTTTTCGTTTGACCAAATGTTTCCTGGAGTTTGGTTACACAGCATCCTTATTGGTGTACCAAAGATTGAAGCTTTTATAAGGGAGTCAGGGTCAGGGATGTCACCTTAGCCCTGAATACGTTTTAGGTGTTTCTGAGTGATGCCTAATAGACGACCTGTATCTTTTAAAGTGTATGTTGATACAGGTTAAGGTTTAAGTATTTTACACATTTGCGGCATTCCCACTGGGCACACGATGTAAAAAACTCAATATGTATAATTATATCTCCATATTCTTTAGATCTTAGATTGAAATTTCTCTTGCTGTTGTGGCAAAAACAGCACCTCTCCAGAGGTCTCCAAGTACTTTATAATCGCTGCAAACCCCCAACCCTCATCACCTTGTTCGTTCCTAGTTTATGACTAGAAAATGGAGGTGTAAAGGTTGTGAATTGCCTAAGGTCATATATGAGCAAGTGAACTCTCCAGTTGGGAAACAAACCATACCTGTGGGTTCAGTGAACATGCTATTCTCAATCCATTTCCTGTTTAGAAAAAAAAAAAGGTGCAGGTTGCTGCCAGCGTTAATTTTACATACACACTTTTTGAGGTTGAAACAAATATGACTGGTTTTCAATGTGGAAGTAAAGTAAAAACTCTTTTTAGAGTTATTTCTAAACAGAGCTTGTCTCTAATCCTAGTGTTAACAGAAATGTGTACATAAATCGGATTCATCAAATGAATCTTCAGCTAACTGTTCGAGAACAATGTTAACATCACGCATAGGAATGCTGTGTATTCTAGGATTTGACATTTTCAAAATATAATCTACATTGTTTTTACATAGTGAAAACAATGCTATAAATAGAATCGGTGTTATTTGTTTCTAAAGATTATCAATATACTAGAGTGATGCATAAATAAAAGTAAAGCGAGCTGTTTCCTGGCAAACTTTGGGGGTAAGGTTAGGACTGTAACCCGTGAATTATCTCGGAGTAAACGCTGCAGCCACACACACCGCTGGCGAGTATTCTCGAGACAAATGGGAAATTTGGTGGTAGACTTTAGGGAGGCCTTCTCTCAATATCTAGCCAGGCATGTGAAGTGGCCCAAAGACCCTGAATGACACTTAGGTTTATGTGCTGTTTGCTTACTCTCACTATTTGCTGGTCACCAGTGTCAGTTTTATTGTTTTTTTCAGGTACTTTATATATGGTTTGTGTCATCACTCCCATTGAGCAGTTGAGAAGACTGCCCTTCAGAGAGAAATGGGTTCCTAGAGTCACCCAGCTTGTAAGTGGTGGGTCAGGCCTTGAAACCAGATCTGCCAGACTTCACCACCTGAGCTGCTTCCACTCTGTCTTGCTTCCTTCCTTCCTGAGTTGGCCGATGAAACAAAGTCCAGGTGACTTCTTTGAAAATAATAATTCTTGGTAAAATATCGAGCACTTATGCTGTCTAGATACTGGGCTAGATGTTCTAATAGTAACTTATCTCAATCATAATAACCAGGCGAGATGACATTGTCGTCACTCCCTTTACTGATGAGTTTTAGAGATGTTGTCTGACTGGCCTAGGATCACCTGGTGAGTTCGAGTCAGAGCCTAGGTTTGTCTGACAACAGCGTCCATGCCCTTACACTGTTCTTGCACCTGTTGGCTTCATGGTCTCCCCCGTTGCCAATTGGCGGATGAGAGGTTGAAGAAAGTATTAGGGTAAAGGGAGGAAACCAGCGTCCCAGACTCGGGTCAGAGATGATGGAACTGAGCAGGAAGGACCCAGCAGTTTGGCCACTGCATTTGACAGCTTCCAGGAGAGTGGTGAGGGGAACTGCCTGAGAATGTTTACAGTGTCGCCGGGCCACATGTAAGCTTTTCATTGGAGTCTAAAGTGTGTGCGTGCGTGTTTTCAAGCATCAAGATTGCACATGGGTCTTGGGGGAAAAGCCGATCTTCGTGTTTATATTAGCCTGACTTAATTTTGGTGTATTTTATAATGTACACTATATAGTATCACAGTAATACATATATAATTTTTATATAAACATACGTATCTTGGGGATGTATACTCAGATTTTTATTGTTGGGGTTCATAATTACAAACCTTTGAAAACCACTAGTTTATTTGATATTTAGTATTTCCTGAATGCATAAAATATGTAAAGTGTTAGGCTAACCATTTGTTCAAGTAGAAGCCTAGTGAAGTTCAGTGTGATTCCACATAATCAGAGAGAATGGTGTTTCATATTAATAACTAGTTATAAATTATTTTAAAATTACAGTCATGAGTGTGAAAGAGGCTCTGGTATCTCAATAGTCTTTTCTTTTACCCTGCACCCTGCCTGCCAATAGTCTTTATGTCTCAAATCTAGCACCAATCTTAAGTTTGAAGCTGTAGTGACTGATATAGCCCTTTGGAAGTTAAAATTTTAATGGACCTCTTCTATTTGAAACATGTTAATTTCAGTTAGAAGCCAGAGAGACTAAAATAATCAGTTCATGCAAATATCACAGTTGTAATAATCATATTTGTGCTGTTCCCCAACTTTAGAGTATTTTAAAATCATCTAAATATTGAAATTCCAAATACACTGATTCCTTATCACTTTTTACAAACTAGAGTTGTCTTCAATTCATTCCACTGCAGTGATTGGTACATTATCTCAAAATGAGCAGTTCCAGAATTCTACCGAATTAAAAAAATATCTTTATCATCTTCCAGCTTCTCATTTCATAACTGAATAGATTAGTATTTGTTCAGGGTTTAGGTTAAAATAACAGAATGGGTTTTGAGCAAGAAATATATTTCCTAACTAGACAAAACTACTCTTATCTAGGTGAGGTATCATTATACCAATAGTTCTCAAACCTTAGTGTGAATCAGAGTCACCTGGAGGGCTTGTTTTAACCTCGCCTACAGAGTTGTGGATTCTGTGTCAGAGGTGGGCTCCGGAATTTTTATTTCAAACAAATTACCAGGAGCTGCTGGCCTGGAGAACCATGCTTTGAGAGCTGTGGCTCCCTAAAAAGCACCTAAGACCACAGCATGATGCCAGTGCTTACACATTTCAAGGTGAATCCTGTCAGCATTAGTCAGTGTTACAGTATCGTTTTGCCAAATACATAACTGGCTCTTGCTTTTAGCCAATTTTCTCCTTATTTTTAGATGATGTCATCATTAAGATTGCATTTCAATTACAATGCCATTTTTGCTTTTTTTCCTACAACCCTATATTTCAGAATTTCTTGAGATATCAGAGTTTTTATAAATACAGGTAATTCACATAGGAGAAAAAGTAATAGGTAAGCACACAGGCGTGTACACACACACACACACACACACACACACACACAGAAAGTTAAAACTAGTCCCAGTGTGGGCACTATTTGGTGGCCTCTCAGGCTTCTTTCTTGCTCCGTCTCTCACTCTCTAACGGGATCATACTGTTTTCATCCATTTTCTGTGTTACTGTGTGAACGTCTTTTCATGTAGAAAACTATTTCTGCAACACTTCTGTTTTTTTAAAACATAAAATTTCATTTGTTTTTATGTTTTCCGATAACTTCCTCCTTCGAGCAGCCTCGTCCAGCCCAGCTTCCTGTATTTGACTGCATGGCTTACACCTTACAGAAGGCCCCGTTACTTGGAAAGTCTCCTTCAGCAGTCTCCACTTGCTCCCCACTCTGGTGACCTGCCCTGAGCTGACCTACTCAGCCCTTCTTCCCTCTGCCGGGTTGTGTTTATGCGCATCTCCTGGGTGATGAAGTTCCTTCCGTTGTGCCTGAGTCGTGATTGGGTTTGATATTAATTCCATTTGTCACCCCAGTGACAGTTAGAAACAATAAGACCTACCTTTCGCGGATAGTCTTGAAGTCTCCAACTCCCGAGCCATCCCAAGACCAGCTGTGAGAAGGGACACCATGGGACTGTGCTGGAAGGTGCGTCAGCGCACCTGTGCCAGGCGGTGCTTTATCTTTGGATAAAGCTGGATCATTGGGAAGCAGCACATCTGGGCCCTCTCCCAATCATGTTTCACTAAACTCACTTTGCATGGCTCCATCAGCCTGCATTGAAATCTGTATTGGAAAGTCCCTGAGAAAATCTGTGACACTAATTAGAAATTTCCTTCAGGTCCAGTGCCCGGAATGGCTGTGTCTCTTCTGAGTAACTGTTTGGATTTTGTTCCAAGTATACCGTGAACTGTGGCGGTGTTTCCCTCTCTGCCTTGGCCACTAGGGAGTTCATAGTCCTCTGGCTTGTGCTTTCTGTATTAACCTTACTTCTGGCTTATACCAGTGTTTTTAATGGCTACCTATTTTGTCGCTGATTTTACTGTAAAATACATAACACACTTCATCCCTATTCTAAACATTACTGTTATTGTCATTTGTCCACTTTGTAAAACAACATTCAGAAAACCCTTTTTTCCTCCAAAGATGAATTGTTTGTACCAGTGGACTATTAACAGAGTGATCGGACCTGCGGTGACTTTCCGCTGGGCACCAGATGAGGTGCTGGGTGCTCTAGGGAACACAGAGGTGATTCAGCTGTGACCTTCTCCCGAGAGGGACCAGTCAGTCGGGGAGGCTGAGAGAGTCAGGACAAACACAGCGCGGGGGGACGGACACAGTTACAGAGCTCGACGAGGAGGGCCGTGCGTGCACAGGGAGGCTTTGTTCAGCTTTTCAGTGCACGTGGCACACAATTCAAAAGGTGCAACAGAGTGTACACAGAAGTGTCCTTTCTGTCTTGCCCCTGGCCACCAGGTCCTCTCCCTAGAGGCAGCCAGTGTTCCCAGCGATTGAGTGTCTTTTCAGGGGTGTTCTGTGCATGATACAGACACACGCAGCTCTTTTCTTTTACATGAAGGTGGCACATTGTATCCCTCGCTTCCCCCGCCCCCGTTTGCAGTAGTTCATTATCAATATGTAAGAGTTTTCTCACTGTCTTTTACAATGTTCTGCTGTCAGGATGTACTTAGCCAGAGGTCTACGGATGGACATGCTAGGTGTCTTAAATTTTGCTAGCGCAGACAACACTGAGTAACTCTATATGCATCAGCCCAGCATGGCCAAGTGCATCTGTCTGGACACTAACCAGAGCCAGGAGAGCTAGGTTGGTGAATGTATGCTTTTGTCATTCTGATCACTCTTACCCAGATACACTTCCATCGAGGGTTTGTCCCCCTCTGCTCCTCAGCCACGTGTGGCAGTGCCTGTTTATCCACACCCTCACCAACTTTGCCAGTTTGATAGGCGAAAAAATAGTTTCCCTTTGTTTTCTCCCCCAAAACACTTCTTAGTTCAACCTACAGGAAAGTTAAAAGTAATAGAATGAACACTCATTTTATAGCAGGGGTTGTTTTAATTTGTGTGTCACCTGTTGCTAGAAGGTTTAAGGACCATTTCCATGTTCTTTTCTGTGAAAACGCTGTTTGTATCCTTTGTTTTTCTGTTGGGCTTTGGTTTTTTAAATTGTATTTGTAGAAATTGCTTATATATGAAAACGTACCCCTTTGTCAGTGATATGAATTGCATTTATATTTTTCAGATTGTTATTTACCTTTTCACTTAGGATGGTTTTATCATGAAAAAATGTTGGTTTTTAATTGGGTCATTTTTATTGGCCTTTTGAAGCTTCTGGGTTCCCTGTTATACCTAAAAGATCTTCCCTAGTAGAAGAGTTGAAAAATTATTCTGTGGTTTCTTAAAGAACTTTTTATGTTTTATTTTTGTACCTTTAAATCTTTTATCCATTTGATTTGTTTTGGTGTGAGATGTGGGCCCAACTAAATATTTTCCCAAATGGCACCCATTTATAGAGCAACTCATCTTTCTCCAACTCGTTTAAATATTCTTTATTATTTACTAAATATAATATACTTTGCCACATATCATGTACATTTGAGTCTATTTCTATACTTTCTATTTTATATTTTAATCTGTGTATTTATGTGTTAGTATGGTACTGTTTTAATTATTGTAGCTTTGTAGTATGTTTGGATATTTGCTGAAGTAAATTCTCATTATCTTTAATTTTCAGAACTTTCCTGACTATTTTTGTTCTTCAGTGTTAAAAATAAAGTTTTGACCCTGTTTGCCTTCATTGGGACTATATTTTTAGGTTATAGTAGGAAGAGTGATGTTTTGCTGAGGAGTCTGCCCCACTAAGAAGGCTGCATGCCTTTCTCTTTGTTGGAGTCTTTTAAGTTCCTCAGAATTTGAGAGATTTCTTGGCATTTCTTGTTAAGTTTATTCTCAGGTCTTTTTTGTTTGTTTTTAGTGTTGGAGCATCATGTCTTCTACCAAGTTGTTGATGACGTATGAGAAGGCATTGACTTCTATACATTAATTTTCACCAACACACTTGATTCTTTTATCAACTGTATAAGATTTTCAGTTCTCTTGGATTTTTCTAGGTATATAATATCATCTGTAAATAATGATAATTTTACCTTTTCCAGTTGTATTCCTGTGTTTTCTTTCTATCGCCTTATCATGGTAGGTAGGACCTCCCCAACGGTAGTAAATAGTGGTGGTGAAGTGCACAGCCTTGTTTGGCCTCTGACTGGAGTGAGCATTCTTCTAATGTGTTCCCATTGGGCTTGATTTTAGCTCTGGGATTGAGAGGAATATAAACATGTACCCAAGTCAGTATCTTATATACATACACACATACATGCATGTATGCATACATATATACATGGTTTTGCATCACTGAACAGTGGGGATATGTTCTGAGAAATGCGTTGGTAGGCAATTTCGTCATTGTGCAGACATCATCGTGCACTTACACAAACCTAAATGGTCCAGCCTCCTGCACAGCTAGGCTCTATGGCATAGCCTGTCGCTCCTAGGCCACAAGCCAGTGCAGCAGGCTACTGTATGGAATACTGTACTTAATGGTGACAGTGGCAAATACTTATGTATCTAAACATATCTAAACGCAGAAAAAATAGTAAAAATATGGCATAAAGGATAAAAATGGCACACCTGTATAGGGCGCTTACTGTGAATGGAGTTTGCGGTGCTGGAAGTTGCTCCAGGTGAGTCAGTGAGTGGTAAGTGAAGGTCAAGGCCTAGGACATACTGTACACTACTGGAGACTTTATAAATACTGTCCCACAAGCCTTCCCCCTGCTTCCTGCCCACAGGGTCAGAAATAAAATGCTGAAGCTGTCAGTGCCACTCTATCAACAGGGATGTGGGCTGGATTGATTGGAAATATTGCAGAAAAACTGGCTGGCTAAGGCCTAGATCACCATCATAGTGACTGGCAGGAGGGAGTGAAAAGTGGCCTGAGAATCAATAGAAATAGGAAGTCAAGATGGAGAGATAAAAGAACATAGGACATTGTCATGACAGTGTGGTTTTGGCTCTTGCCTGTTGCAGTAGTGGTCAGTTTAAGGAATTTTGTGGTGTTTGTACAAAGAGGGTATTTAATAGGAAGAGGTGAAGAACCAAAGACTCAGTATTTGTCTTTGGAAATTTGTTTTTGCTCGCATTGACCGTATCTGGGGGCTCCCTCTGACATTGAATTGATGGAAGAGACAAAACTTGTCTATGCTTTGCATCATTACAATCTGAAAATACTCACAAAGCGCAGGTACGGGCTGGCTCCACAGTGCCACAGAGAGTGTTCACTAAAGCGGCAATGGCACTTAACGCTCGTTAAGGTAGCTCCTGTGCACCTGTGTCCTTGACAAGGAATGTACAGCAGTGTGCTCTGAGGGCCGTCAGGGTGGGTCTGGGAGGACTGTCGCACCCTGTCAGTATGCGGCACGGGGCGGACAGGCTCCTCTGCTGAACCAGCTCAGTGGCTGACTCAGTGGATGTAAGCTGTGCTCTCAAAATCGAGGGGCTGTGAGGGGAAGGGAATATCTCTTGCCAAGCCACATAGTTATTGCTCCTGTCAGAGAAGAGAAAATTTCTCCTGAACCACATATCCTTCCATTTCTTACAGTAAATTCAGCTCCAATAATCTGGGGTCACCATTGTATATGTGGTCTGTCATTGACCGAAATGTCATTACGTGGCTGTAATGTAAATCTGTGTGTGTGTGTGTGTGTGTGTGTGTGTGTGCGTGTGCACGCACGCGCCAAGCATCTGTCTATTCTTATTTTATTAAAATTAATTATTTTTTCAGATTTATTGAAGTATAATTGACAAGTAAAACTATATATATTTAAAGTGTACGGCATGGTGATTTGATATGTGTATACTCTGTAAAATGATTACCATGGTCAGGTTAATTAACACATTCATTACCTCACATAATTACCTTTTCCCCTCTTTTTTTTTTTTTTGTAGCGAGAATGCTCACTGTGTGCTCTGTTAGCAGATTTCAAGTACAACAGTATTAACTATAGTCACCACGCCATATGTTAGGACCCCAGAGCTCATGCATCTTAGAACTGAAGTCTTCTACCCTTTGTAACCAGCGTTCTATTCTCTGCTTCTATGAGTCTGACACTTTTTTCTAATACTCCACATATTAGTGAGATTATACAGTAATTATCTTTCTGGCTAATTTCAGTTACCATCATGTTCTCTGGGTTCTTCCATATTGTTACAGGATTTCCTTCTTTCTCATGGCTGCATAATATTCCAGTGTGTGTGTGTGTGACACCTTTTTATCCATTATCTTTTGATGGGCGGGTTGTTTCCATATTTTGGCTATTGTGAATAATGCTGCAGTGAACCTGGTGTGCAGATACCTCTTCAAGGTAATGATTTTATTTCCTTTGTATATATACCCATAAGTGGGATTGCTGGATTATTTGATAGTTCAGTGTATACTTCTTTGAGGAATCTTTACACGGTTTTCCATAATGGCTGAACCGTTTTCCATTCCCACCAACAGCGTACAGGGTTCCCTTTTCCCCACATATTTGCCAACATGTGTTATCTGTTGTCTTTTATAAAAACCATCCTCACGAGTGTGAGGCGATAGCTCATTGTGGTTTTGATTTGTATTTCTCTGATAATTAGTGATATTGAGCACCTTTTCATGTATCTGTTGGCCATTTGTACCGTCTTCTTTGGAAAAATGTTCAAGTTTTTTTGTCCATTTTTTAATCGAGTTATTTGCTTTGTTTTTGCTGTTGAGTAGTATAACTTTCTTTTATGTTTTGGATACCAGCCCCTTATCAAAGACAGTTGACCCTTGAACAATGTGGGGGTTAGTGACACCAACCCCCTAGGCAGTCAAATCTGCATATAATTGCTACTCCGCTCCACAGCCATGGCTCCAAAATAGTTGATTCTTGAACAACACGGTTTGAACTTTGTAGGCCTACTTATCAATCTGTGTGTAAGTGGGCCCACACAGTTCAAACTCGTGTTGTTCAAGGGTCAACTGCATATGGTTTGCAAATACTTTCTGCCATTCTGAAGATTGCCTTTTCATTTTGTTGATTGTTTCCTTTACTGTGCAGAAGCTTTTTAATTCTGTTAGTGATGTTTATTTTTGCTTTTTTTGCTTGTGCTTTTGGTTTCATATCCAAAAATCATTGCCAAGACCAATATCAGGTAGCATTTCCCCTGTGTTTTCTCTTGGACTTTACTGGTTTTAGAGCTTACATTTAAGTCTGACCTATTTTGAGTTAATTTTTGTTAGTGGTACAAGGTAAGGATCCAGTTTCATTCTTTTGCATGTGGATATTCTGTTTTCTGAGCATCATTTATTGACGAGACTATCCTTTACCCATTGTGTATTCTTGGTAACTTTGTCAAAGATTAGTTGACCCTACATGCATTTTATATCTGTGTTCCCATTGGTCTGTGTGTCTGTTTTTACGTCAGTACCATACTGCTGTTTTGATTACTATAGCTTTATAATATAGTTTGAAATCAGGAAGTATGATGCCTCCAGCTTTGTTTCTTTTTTCTCAAGATTGCTTTGGCTATTCTGGGTCTTTTGTGGTTCTATACAAATTTTAGAATTATTTTTTCAATTTCTGTGAAAAATGCCAGAGGAATTTTGATAGAGTTTGTATTGAGCCTGTAGATTGCTTTGGGTAGTGTGGATGTTTTAACAATATTAATTCTTCTAATCCATGATCATGAGATATTTTACCATGTACTTGTGTCTTTCTCAGTTTCTTTTATCAATGTCTTATAGTTTTCAGTGTTCAGGTCTTTTACTACCTTAGTTAAATTTATTCCTAAGTATTTTATTCTTTTTGATGCTATTGTAAATGGGATTGTTTTCTTAATTTCATTTTCTGATAGTTTGTTGTTAGTGTATAGAAACAACTTATTTTTGTATATTGATTTTGTATCCTACAACTTTACTGAATTCATTTATTCGTTCTAACAGTTTTTTTGTGGAATTTAAGACATGAGATCGTGTCATCTGCAAACAGAGGCACTTTTACTTCTTCCTTTTGAATTTGAATATTTTTTTCTTTCACTTTCCTAAGTGATCTGGATAGGATTTCCAGTACAGGCATACCTCAGAGATATTGTCGGTTCGGTTCCAGACCACTGTAATAAAGTGAGTTGTAAACTTTTTGCTGGTGGAGGGTCTTGCCTTCAGTTTGTAAAAAATGCAACACGTGAAGTGTAATAAAGTGAAGCGCAATAAAAGGAGGTCTGCCTGTACTATGCGGAATGGAAGTGGGAGGAGTGGGCAGCGTGTTTCATGCCTGCTCTTGCTCCTTGAGTTTGACATCAGTTGTGGGCTTGTCATATATGGCCTTTATTATGTTGGGGTACATTCATTCTAGATAGTTTGTTTAGAGTTTTCATCGTGAAAGGCTGTTGAATTTTGTCAAGTGCTTTTTCTGTATCTACTGATAAGATCTTGTGATTTTTATACATCCTGTTAATGTGGTATATCCCATTTATTGGTTTGTATATGTTGAACCATCCTTGCATCCCAGGAGTATATCCAACTTTATCATAGTGTGTGCTCTTTTTAATGTGCTATTGAATTAAATTTGCTAGTATTTTGTTGAGGATTTTTGCATCTATGTTCATCAGAGATATGGGCCTGTAATTCTCTTTTCTCGTAGTGTCCTTGTCTAGCTTTGGTATCAGGGTAATGCTGACCTCATAAAATGAGTTTGGAAATGCTCCCTCCTCTTTATTTTTTGGAGGAATTTGAGAAAGATTGGTATTAATTCTTATTTAAATATATTAATTCTTTTTTAAATGTTTGGTAGAAATTCATTAATAAAGCCATCTGGTCCTGGACTTTGTTTTGTTGGGAGATTTTTGATTACTTATTAATCTCCTTACTAATAATCAGCCCCTTCAGATTTTTTATTTCTTCATGATTCAGTCTTAGTAGGTTGTGTTTCTAGGAATTTATCCATTTTTTTTATCGGTTCTCAAAGTTGTTAAGAGTATAATTTTTCATAGTCTCTTACTATTCTTTGTATTTCTGTTGTAATGTCTCCTCTTTCATTTCTGATTTTATTGGAGTCCTCTCTTTTGTTCTTAGTGAAAAAGTTGGTCAATTTTGGTTATCTTTTCAAAAATCCATTTTTTAGTTTTATTGATCTTTCCTTTTTTTTTCTTTTTTAAATACTATTTTACTTATTTCCACTTGATTCTTTGTTGTCTTCCTTCTACCAACCTTTGACCTGGTTTGTTCTTTTCCTAGTTCCTTGAGGTATAAAGTTGGGCTGTCTATTTGAGGGCTTTCTTTTTTCTAAGTGTAGGCCTTTATTGCTATAAACTTTCTTCTTAGAACTTTTTTGTTGCGTCCCATAGGTTTTAGTATGTTGTTTCCGTTTTTCTTTGTTTCAAGATATTTTTTAAAATTTCTCTTGATTTCTGCATTGACTCATTTGTTCAGGAGTGTTTTAATGTCCACATATTTGTGAACTTTCTGGTTTTCCTCTTGCTACTTCTAGTTTCATACCATTGTAGTCAGAAAAAGGTACTTGTTATGATTTCAGTCTTATTAAATTTGCTAAGACTTGTTTTGTTACCTAACATGACCTGTCCTGGAAAATGTTCCATGTGTGCTTGAGAGGAATGTGTTTTCTGCTGCTGTTTGGATGAAATGTTCTGGATATGTCTGTTAGGTTTATTTGGTCTAAAGTATAGTTCAAGTCCAGTGTTTCCTTATTGATTTTCTGTTTGGATAAACTACCTACTGTTGAAAGCAGGGTATCGAAATCCCCTACTATTACTGTATTGTCTTTTTCTTCCTTCAGATATGGTAGTATTTGCTTAGTATGTTAGGCACTCTGATGTTGGGTATATATGTATTTATAATTGTTATATCCTTTTGATGAATTGACCTCTTTATCATTATATAGTGACTTTTTGTCTCGTAAACTTTTTGACTTAAAGTTTATCTTGTCTGGTGTAAGTATAGCTACCCTGCTTTCTTCTGGTTTCCATTTGCATGGACTATCTATTTCCATCCCTTCACATTGAGTCTTCTTGGGTCCTCAAAGCTGAAGTGAGTCTCTTTTGGGCAGCATGTAATTGGGTCTCTCTCTCTCTCTCTTTCTCTTTCTCTTTTAATTTATTCAGCTACTCTATGTCTTTTAATTAGAGGTTTTTTTAAAGCTAAGACTATATTGATTAGAGAATTTAATGCATTTAAATTTAAAGTATTTATTGATAGGTAAGGCCTTACTGATGCCGTCTTATTGTTTCCTGGCAGTTTCGTAAGTACTTTTCTTTTCTCTTGCTTTTTTCCTCTTTGAATTGATGATTTTTCATAGTGGTATGTTTTGATTCCCTTCTCTTTTGTATCTACTATATTTTTTTGCTTTGTGGTTACCATGAGAGTTACACAAAGTAATAATCTTTAGCTATAACAGTCTGTTTTAAGTTAATAACAATTTTGTGTTTGATATCACAATTTTTGTCTTATTGGGTAGCCTTTGACAAATTATTGTAGCTACAGTGATTTTTAATACTTTTGTCTTTTAACCTTTATACTAGAGTTAAGTGCTTAATATACCACCATATTACAGTACAGTCTTGTGCCACATAGGGACATTTTGGTCAATGACAGACCACATGTACAATGCTGGTCTCATACATTTATAATGGATTATAAGCAAAAAATCTGTGTGTAGTGTTGAAAGAAAGAAAAGGCTAGACCTGACTAAGATGTTGATTTTACTGCTGGCTCTGGGTGGTTTAAATAGATGAGGAGGAGTGTCTACGGCCATGCCACCCTGAACAAGCCTGATCTCAGAAGCTAAGCAGGGTAGGTTCTGGTTAGTACTTGGATGGGAGACCACCTAGGAAGATCAGGTGCTATAGGCATAAAAAATAAAAAATAAAGGATTGTTAGCTGACAAAGTCCTTGCAATTTGTGAGGTCAGCCAAAGGTTGCCTTGTCTAAAAATAAAGAAAATAAAATAATAAAAAAATAAAAAATATAAATAAAATAAAATAAAAATAAATAGAATAAATAGATGAGAAGGGTTACTTGCTGACCACCTACCCTATGCCCACTCAGGCCGGGGCCCAGAATTGGTGAGGGAGTGAGGGGAGCGGGCTGGAGAGGAGGGAGCCTGGGAGCCAGTCCCTGTACATACACTCCTGTGTGCACCTTCACTTCCCTTCCCTCAGTTTCTCTTTATCTCTCTTTCCTCCCAGTTTTTTTCCTGTCTTTCCCCTTCCTGCTTCCTTCCCTTTCTCTCCATCCTTCCCTCCCTCCCTCTCCTTTTCATTATTTCTCATCTCAAGCTTTATCTTTCTGGGTCACTTTCGATCTCTGCTCTCCATTTCTCTCCCCTTCTCTTCCCTCCCTCCCTCCCTCAGTCTACTCTCCCTCCGACAGCACCTCCCTAGACAGCCCTCCCTTGCTCCCTCCCTTGCTCCCTTCAGACCCTCAGAGTGTGCATGCGCCTGTGTGTACATACATACATAATCTTTTATACCATGGGTCCCCAACCCCCGGGCCGTGGACGTGTACCAGTCTGTGTCCTGATAGGAACCGGGGCCTCACAGCAGGAGAAGAGCGGCGGGCGGGAGAGCGAAACTTCATCTGTGTTTGCAGCTGCTCCCCAGCGCCAGCATCACTGCCTCGGCTCCACCTCCAGTCATCAGACATTAGATTCTCATAGAAGCACCAGTCCCTGGTGCCGAACAGGTTGGGACCACTGTTTTATGCCATATTTTATTGTACATTTTCTGTGTTTAGATACGCACATACTCGTCATTGTGTTACAATTAACTACTGCACTCAGTACGGTAACCTACCTGCTGTACAGGTTTGAAGCCTGGGCGCAATAGAGCCCAGGTGTGAGGCAGGCTCGACCATCTAGGTTTGTGTAAGTGCACTGTGATGTTTGCACAGTGATGAAATCGCGCACCAGTGCATATCCCTGTTAAGTAACACACGACTGTATTACAGTATTCTGAATTTGACTTTATACTCACCTTTAACAGTGCTTTTTATATATCATATTACTAATTAGTGTCCTTTAATTTCAGCGTGAAGAACTTTTTTTTAGCATTTTTTGTAAGGCAAGTCTAACTGTCCAGCGGTGTACTCTGTAAGCCTTTGTTTTATCTCCCCTTTGTTCTGAGAGATAACTGCTGGGGGAAGTGTTCTTGCGTGACAACTTTTCTTGCAGCACTTTGAATATATCATCCCATCTCATCTGGAGGACAAAGTGTCTCATCTGGAGGACAAAGTGTCTGCTGAGAAATCCGCTGGTAGCTTTATGGTGGTTCCCTTGTATGTGTGGAAATTTTTGTTGTTGCTGCTGCTGGTTTTTAAATTCTCTGTCTTTGATTTTATTATAGTTTGTCTTGGAGAGATATTTTTGGGGACCTATGAGCTTTATGAATTTGGATGTCCAGGTTTCTCCCAAGATGTGGGGAGGTCTCAGGCATTATTTCTTTAAGCTTTGTGCCCTTTTTTCCCTCTCTTCTTCTGGGACTCCAACAATGCTTAACTTGTTTCTCTTGATGGTATTCCGTCATTCACACAGGCATTCCTCACTCTCTTTCATTTTCTCTCTGTTCTCCTATTACTGGATAATTTCAGATGACCTATCTTTGACTTTACAGATTTTTTTCCTTCTGCTTCATCAAATCTACCATTGAGAGCTCTCTATTGCATTTTTCATTTCATTCATTGTATTCTTCAGCTCCAGAAGTTCTGTTTGGTTCTTTTATGATACCTCTCTCTGTTAAACTTCTAATTTTGTTTGTGTATTGTTTTCCTGATTTCACTGAATTGTCTTTCTGTGTTTTCTTGTAGCTTACTGAGCTTCTTTAAAACAACCGTTTTGAATTCCTTATTGGGCAATTTGCAGATCTCCATTTATTTGGGGTCAGTAACCAGAAAATTATTGTGTTCCTTTGGTGGTGTCTTTTTTCCCTTGATTTTTAATTTTTTTGAAGCCTTGTGTCGCTGTCATGACATTTGAGGAAGCAGTTATCTCCTCCAGTCTTTACTGACTGGCTTCGAGAGTAAAATACCTTCTGTCAGCCCTGCTTGGATTCTCTGGCTTTCTCAGCAAATGATGATTACATTAGCAGATATTCTAAATACTTTTTAAATGGTTATCAAGTTTTAGAATCAACCTATGGAAAATATGTGGTAGCTTTCATAACTGTTTTGAAAAGTAAATATTATAAACCTTGAAAACAGGAAGAGATAAGCAAAATAAAATCATAAATACTTTCTAGTATATTTGAATGTCAATTTGTATATGTAGTATTTTATAATTGGAAATCACTCATGTGTCTTAAAGGAGAACTTTGGGGTAATACTCTGTTTCTCGATGTGAGTTGTGTTTAAGTTAAATGGCTATTGTTTATTTTCATGAAGGAGTACACTTATAATTTGGATACTTTTCTGTAATATTTTATGCCAAATTTTAAAAAGTTTATTTAAAAAAAAATCAGTACTCGTAAAAAATTAAAAGCACAGAAAGCTGACTTAGAACCTCTCTCCATGTAATCATACCACGTGAAGACCGGTAACCACTACTAACATTTCCCACCGTTCTCTTGTGGAGTTTTTGCCCGTAGCCTTTATATTTTCAGATTGCAAAAATAATCTATGCCCCATGTACTAAACTTGTTAAACACAGGAAGGCACTACATACTTCTCACATGGAATGATGATATGATTGACAAAAAGGAGCCAACAACCAGAAGATGGAAAATTTATTTAATGACAACGAATCAGAAATGTATGAGAATTTTTACATTAGAAACTGAAAGGGTTCTGATTCTGGTCAAGATGTAATAGGCACACTACTCTTTCACTCTGACTGAATGCAGCTAAAATCCCTGGACAGACTACATAGGTCAGCTGTCTATTACCTGAAAGATATGTGGTAGCAGATAGATTGGGGAAGGAAATGTTTTTGTTTCTGTCTCCATAGAATACCTTCCAGCTTGGACTCAAAGGTAGCCCAACACCTGAGAGGGGGCACTGGGTGCAGACAAAAGTCCAGGAGAGGCCCTCTTGTTGTAGTCTAAGGAGCAGGAAAGTGGACCCCAAGAGTCACGGGTAGAGATGGCGGAAGAGAATCTCTTGTTTTTTGTTCTCTTTGTTTTTTTCCATTTTTTTTTTTCTGCCCTGGCCCCATGAAATTCAGTAGCAGTGGAGGCAGCAATTATATTGGCAACCAAGTGGGAGAGGAATCCTTTTATTTATAGAGATCATGATCCCAAGGGCATGGAGAGGTTCACTGATTTTGCCCAATCCTGTCACCACTTTACCCTGGAGGCAGCCACAATTGTGTGAGGTGCTCAGCATAGCAGGGAAATTAAAGCCCTTTCATTCTAAGCAGAAGACTGAGAAAGGGGCCCGTGGGAGCTAGAAAGCATCAAGAAGACTGAATAGAGGAAGGAACTCAGCAAAGTGAACCCTGTTCTGTCCCAGGGACCCATGTATCTGTCACTATATAATATTGTGTGTGCATTCCATACACTACCTAATACTGTGTCTAAATTCCTGGGTTTTCCTCCGAAATAGCATACATGCAAGTGACCCTAAATGACGTATGTACCAAAGGCTTTGAGGACTGCACTGTGGAGCAGACCGCTGCCCGAGGCCTGCTCTGGCCACTGCCTGGTGTGCGTGGGGTGGATCAAAATAGAGCTGCACGGGCTGTGAAGACCAAGCTGACACTGGAACCACAGCTCAGAAGGTGGGTAGGAACTTGTGGTTTGGACCTAATCGGTTGGCTGCTGCTACAACACAGAAAATTCAGCATTTCCATGGATTTCAACAAGACCCAGAGTAACATAGCATAATATCCGAAAATTAAAAATTACTGTACATATGAAGAATCAGGAAAATCTCACCATCTCCTAAGGGGAAAGGACAGTCATCAGATGGCAACCATGACATGATGTAGCTGTTGAAATTATCAAAGAATTTAAAGCAAAAAGTATAATTAAAATATTAATTAAGATTTTGCTCTAAGATAGATGGTAAACAGTCTCAAAGTTTTAAACTTAAAACTGGCAATTTTATAACTAAAACGAAATAAAATTCATTGTGTGGACTCAACAGAATGGATATAACAGAAGAATCAGTCAACTTGAAGATAGAACAATCAGAATTATCCAATCTGACCAATAGGGATTAAAATAAACTGAAGAAAAATGAACAGTCCTTCAGGGACCCAAGGGATAACAACAGAAGGTTTATCTTTCTTTTACCGAAATCCCAAAAGGAGAGGAGATGGAGTGGTGCAGGAAAATGAAGAAGTTATGGAAAGGAAGAAATAAACGCGTCCCTATTTGTAAATGACATGTCTACAAGAAAAACTCTAGATAAAACAACTTTGACGAAGAATAAAGGGAGGAATTACTCTGTCTACCCGTTTCACGACTCGTTTATAGCTGTAGTAATCACGGCTGTCTGGTATTGGTGGAGGGAAGACACATGCACCACTGGGCCAGAATAAGAAACCCAGAAATACAGCCAACTGCTTTTTGACTGAATGTGTCACCCCCAAATTCACATATTGAAATCTTAACCCCCGATATTATGATATTAGGAAGTGTAGGGGTCTTCGGGAGACGATTAAGTCATGAGGGTGGAGACTTCATGAATGAGGTTACTGCCCTTATAAAAGAAACCCCCGAGAGCTCCCACTCCCCTTTCTGCCATGTGAAGACACGGGAGATGGCCATCTGTGAACCAGGGAGTAGGTCCTCACCAGAAATTGAATATGCCGGCGCCTTGACCTTGGACTTCCCAGTCTGCAGAACTGTGAGAGATAAAAGGTGGTGGTTTCAGCCACCCAGTGTGTGATATTTTTGTTGTAGCGGCCCAAATGGACTTAGGTACCAAAAGCAATTCAGTTTTTTCAGCTGTTGGTTCTGGAACAATTGGCTATCCATAGGAAAAAAAAGAACCTAGACCTAAACTTCACATCTTATGTAAAAAGTAACTTAAGTGAATCCTAGATTTAAATGTAAAATTATAAATTTTAGGAGCAAACATCAGAGAAAATTTTCAGAAGTAAGGCTTGGTGAAGAATTCTTATACATGACATCTAAAACATGATCCATCCAGGAAAAAAAATGGATCAAAAGACTTCATCAAAATTAGAAACTTTGTCTCTGTCAGAGTGACTGAAAAGAATAAAAAAGAAAAGCTACAGACAGGGAGAAAATATTTATAAACAACATATCTGACAAAGACTCATGTCTAGAATATATAAGGGAATCTCAACAATTCTTAAATGCCCAGTGGATCAAAGAAGACAGCATAAGAGAAATTAGAAAATACCATGAAACGAATGAAAACAAGTCACAGCATTGGAAACTTAAAAGATGCAGCTAAAGTAGTGTTTAGAGGGAAATTTAGAGTTGTAAATGCCTATATTGAGAAAGAAGAATGATCTCAAATCAATAACCTTAACTACTTTAAGATACTAGAAAAAAGAAGAGCAAAATAAGCCCAAGGCAAATAGAAGGAAGAAAACAAGACTAGAGTGGAAAGAAATGGATAGAGACTAGTAGAACAATAGAGCGAATAAACCCCAAAGTTTGGTTCTTTTAAAAGATCAACAAAATTGGAAAATCTTTACCTAGAATGACCAAGATGAAGAGAGAAGACTCAAATTACTAGAATCATTAAGGAAAGTAGGGACATTACCACCAATCTTTCAGAAATAACAGTGATTAGAAGAAAATACTATGAACAGTAAATGCTATGCCAATGAATTAGATAACCTAGATGAAATGGACAAATTCCTAGAAACACACAGATCAACAAAACTTAAGATATAGAAAATCTGAATAGATTTATAACAAGTAGAGAGTTTGAGTTAATAATTTTAAAACTTCCTAAAATTAAAGTCCAGGGTCAGATGGCTTCACTAGTGAATTCCACCAAACGTCTACAGGAGATTGATCAAGAACTCTTCTGCAAAAAGTAAGAGGGAGCACTTACCTAGTCATTCCATGAGGCCAGTGTTACCTTAATACTCAGAAAAGGACATCGTTAAAAAAGAAAACTGCCGACCAGTATCTTTATGAATATAGACCTAAACGTTCTCAACAAAACATTTGTAAACCGAGTCTAGCAAAATTTCCAGGGATTATATCCAGGAATGCAAAGTTGGTTCAACATGAGAAAAATCAATCAGTGTAATATACCTTATTAGGAGAAAATTTTAAAAACTCACATGATCCTCTCAGAAGACACAAAAAAAGAAGCATAATACCCTTTCATGATTAAAAAAACGAGGAACAAAAGAGATATTTCCTAAACCTGGTAAAGGCTACCTATGAGAAACTCTCATGTAATATCGTACTTAACAGTGAGATGATGATTGCTCTCTTCCTAAGATCAGGAATAAGATGGGGATTTTGTTCTCACCACTGCAGTTCAGCATTGTACTAGAAATTCTAGCCAGGACATTACAAGAAAAACAAAAAATATCTAGATTGGAAAAGAAGAAATTGAACTATCTCTATTTGCAAATGAGAGAGAGAGAGAGAGAGAGAGAGAGAGAGAGAGAGAGTGTGTGTGTGTGTGTGTGTGTGTGTGTGTATAACATCCTAGGGAATATACACACATACACATGCACATGCTCAGTGTCATTAGCCATTAGGAAATGCAATTTGAGACCCGGTTAGATATCAATACATATCTGTTAGCAGAGCTGAAACAAAATAGTGGCAATACCAGATGCTGGTAAGGATGCGAAGAAACAAAATCTTTCGCATTGCTGTTGGTGGGAATGTGAAGTGGTGTGGGCACTCTGGAATATATTTGGCAGTTAAGGAAACTGTGGTACCTACCATACTACCCAGCCATTTCACTTCTAGCATTTACTCCAAAGAAATGGGGCCATCAGGAAACGTTTGTGGAAAGAACAAGCATGATAGGTCCAGCGGCGTAGCTGAAGCTTGGGGGTGATGGTCAGGACTTTCATCAAGTGATTCTGGAAAGCTTTGGGGCAGGGCCTGCAGTGTAGACAGCTTTCTGCTCTCTTATTTTACTCTCTGCATCTCTCTTGGGCCTTTAGCACATTTTTTTTTCTTGGTCGATTCTTAATATTTGTGAGTTGATTAAAGAGAATTTTAGATATTGAGAGTTTGGTGAATACAGGCTGTGTAATGAACTGAAATTTGGATTTATTTATTTTTTAAGCTTTGGTTTCCAGGTTCTGTAAAAGTTAACAATTAATATAACTAATAAATATCACTGGAAGCTGAAATTGACTAAGGTCACGTCAGAAAGCTTTGTATTACTGCAAAAGGAAGTGAATTAGATGGTGTTTTCTCCTGTTAGTGTGAGGCCATGTGAGAGCTGGACTGCAGAGGCGGGGCCCCTCCCCCTCCCGGTTGCCGAGGCGTGTGTGGAGGGGCCTGAGAAGGAGACTGGGGTCGCGGATCAGAATTTCCTGGAGGGCTTGGTTTGGGGACATTTGGGGGAAAAGATCTGGGGCTTGTCAGAGGACCGAGGTTGGAAAAGCTGCAGCTGGTGTACAGGCCTCAGGCCTCAGAGCCTCCCGATAGTGTCTCTCTGCAGGTATATGTCCCATAGGTGTTTGCTTCCTCGTGGGGGGCAGAACAGAGGGTCAGGGTCACTCGGGCAGAAATGTCGCTGCCCCAGAGCCCCTGTTTGTGCCGGGTGGTGAGCACCATTGCGGTGGGTCCCCCACTTGAGACTTCTTTGACCTGCCACGCTCCCGGTGAGCCTTGGGAATGGTTTTCTTATGAGCACCTCTGCTCCTTGGGCCAGCAGCCGTCACCTTCTGGCTCCTGGTCGATGCTTATTAAATTGACCCACATAGGGTTCTTCCTATTTCCTTAGGAGGTTGCCAGACTGGAAAATGGCAAATGTGCTTGGGGCTGGTGCTTACGGGAGGTGGAAGGAGTAATAGCCGTTCCCTCTTGTGAACTGACTCCGGTGTGACTCATTTTGCTTCTTGTTTCTGGTCCTGACACTCCTGAGGAGTCATCTCCCTGGCCTGGGTTTTCATCAGGGAGCCTCATCAAGCTGAGACACATGTCTGGGCAGGTGCCTTGTAACACAAGAGCGGCATGGAGCAGTGAAGGTGGCTTTGAACTTGGATTCTGTGGGAGAGCTCAGTACAGACTGGGATTCTAGATCCCTGGGCCTTCTGCTAGAGTTTTCTATTCTGATTTTATTGGTTTAAGGTCCCCTGCTTGGAAGCAGCAGAAAGTAACTTTGTCTCACACAGGCAAAGGGGGACTTGTTGGAAGGAATATAGAAGGCTCTCAGACTGCAGAGATAAGCCAGTGAGCTTCAGAAAGGACTGGAGCCAGAGCCGCCGCGCGGGCTTGGGGGCAGGAACCTCCCGGGGAGGAGTGAGGACCACCACATCCAGTTCCTGCTTCCTTTGGTTCAGCGTCAGAGGCCAGGGAGAGAGGCCCAGCGGCCTGGTGTGGCCCAGGGAGGGGCGGCTTGCCTGAGCCCACAGAGGAGGGTGGTTCCCCTGAGCCACACCGGCTGCTGTTACTCAGACGAGACAAACAGGAACAGTAAGGGCCCTTTGCCCGCAAGCTCTCGGGGACCAGGAGCAGAAACTTCCCCTTAACGCTGCCAGAGTGAGCTTCGTTTCAGTCAGCGTCCCAGGCTTTTCGGTGTTCGCATGTTGAGGGTTCGCGTGTTGAGGGTTACCCGCCTGAACCTTCTTTATCAGTGAGTCGCTGTGCGAGAAGGTGTCTTTTGAGGGATCAGTCCTGCGTAAAGCTTCGTCTGAAGGATTTCTCTCAACATGGCGTGTGCACAGAGAAGGGTGGGGAGGGTGTCCAGAATACCCACTGGCAGGGAGCAGCTGAAGGTGATGTCTGGCACACACGTGTGCTTTTCAGTGCCACGTGTTAGAAAAATGCCCTCTCTGGAGAGTGGCCTGTGAGCAGTGCCCCGTGAGGAAGAGGGTCGAGCGCTTGATGCCAGAGCCGGAGGGGCAGTTTTTTGGCTTCTTTGGTTGGACTGGCTTGGAAACAACCATGGTCTCCAGGAGCGAGCGAGGTTGTGTGATCGGTGTCTGCACCTCGCCCAGAGGCATCTGAGCCGCTTCCTGCCCACAGCGCTGCTACCTCCCCAGCAGCTCAGTGTGCACAGCCAGGCTCTCCTTGCTAATTGGCTTTCCCCCTTCTTGCCAGGTGCTGCAGATGGTGTCCGTGGTCAGTGCTGTCCAGCGTGTGCCGGGCTGATCCATGGTCACTTTCCGGGATGGCAGCAAGGTGACTTCAGCTGAGGATGACCCTGACTGACAGGCTGCGTGAGAAGATATCTCAGGCCTTCTACAACCATGGGCTGCTCTGCGCATCCTACCCCATCCCCATCATCCTCTTCACGGGGCTCTGCATCTTAGCCTGCTGGTATGTTTCTGAGTTGCCCTGGATACGGTGGGCCTGTGTCTTGGGGCAACAGGTTTCCCCACCCTGGCTGCCCTGTAGCCCTTAGACTGTGTATGCTTCTTACACAGCAGACCTCAAGGCTCATTGGAGCTGCTGAGTACAGGGCTCTGCTCCGGGGTGTTTGGCCACTGAACTGAAGCAGTCCGGGCTGGCCTTGACTTAGTCACCAGATCAGTTTATGTCACTGGTAAACCATCTCAAAGTAATGTTTAGACATTTCTAAGAAACCATGAGGTAATTGAAAGGCACGATTTTGAAAATTTTCCTTCTCAATACTGGCGGTTTCTTGGTGGTAGCCTTTGAGCATTGCAAGGCAAAGTCTGTTTGAACAATTCGTTGGGCTCCCTCTTGCAGGCTAACTACAGAGACGTGGTTCTCTGCTCTCTAGTCATCTTCTGTGTGCCTCTGGAGCCTCCTTCTGACCTCTCGTTTATCCTTGGGACCTGCTGTGCACGGCAAGGACTGTCGTGAGAGCTGTAGCTGACCTCATGCATGTCTGTCTTGCTGTCACAGTGCCCCAAAGAATGATGACGAGGAGAGGCTTGATGTAAGATATCTGATGGCTCTTTGGCTCTAAAACACTGACAGCCGTGAAAAGAGCCCACCTTATTGTCCTTGCCTCTGGAAAGAATTCCGGTTTCCAGATTCATTGTACGTTGCGTGTTTGTAGATGTTTTCAGTGCTGAGCTGAAGGAGGATGCTTAGGCCAGAACTCGCTGTTCAGTTCAGTTGTCAGTGATGCCAAGTTCTTCCCTAATTAGGACTAAAAAGATGAACACCATTTATTGAGAATTTCCTGCTGGTGCTTCAGGTGTATGATTAAATGTCTCATCAGTCCTCATAATAACCTTGGGAAGTGGTCCAGTTAAATTTCCTTTTAGCCAAGGGAGAATGGAAGGTTACAGACTGCTGGTCTTTACAGCTGATGAGTAGGGAAGCAGGTTCAAATCCAGGCCTAGGGATACTGGTGCCTGTAGCCACGGTGGCCTGTCACCCAGACTCTCCTCACTCTGGGTCAGTGTATTTGTACTGATGTTTAAACTTGGTTAAATTGTATTGTACAAGATAAGATACTTGTGGCTGTGTCCTGTACTGATGAATAAGGAGTGCTCTGAGAGCCCAGCTCTTAGGTTTGTTTTCTCTAAGATAATTTATCCATCTCTCTCTTTAAAAATTATACTTTTCTAGGCCTGGCCTATACTTGGAGGCAGTGATTCTCAAACCTGAGCTAGCATCAGAGTCACCTAGAGGGCACAGCAAATGCGAACTGCTGGGCCTCCTCAGAGCTCCTCATTAATCAGGTCTGGGATGGGCCTGAGAATTGGCATCTCTAACAAGCTCCCAGTCCTGGGTACCACATCCTGTGTCTACCTTGAAAATTTTTCTGAAGTTGTACCATGTCTCAGTTAAAAATATTTTCTCGTGCATTCTAATTTCCGGAGCAGCAGTTTGTGGTGGCACTCAAGGTTCTTATCATTCTTATTGCCTTTTGTTGAGGGGGTGGGATCCAGCTCCCCCTCCACTAAATTCTCAGTTCCTCGATAGCCTCTTTGTGCCTTTGCACAGGGGAGGGTGGTGAGGTAAATATGTGGTGGACGGATACCTCGAGTTAAACTCGTGGTCTGTGTGGCAGTTTGGGTTGAAGAAGTAGTTGTTGGGATTCCCCTTCCACAAAGACAACTCTAGCTCCGGGAAGGGGAGGGTGTTTCCTCTTTGCCATCCATCTTCTGGGGGTTGGGTGTCGCCAGCTGGCACAGGCGGCTTTCTGGACAGGGAATGCAGGCTGTGCATAGCAGTGGCTTGGGCACAATTGGCCTTATCTTTGAATGAATACTTCAATATCACATATGTGTTTCAAAACTGTCCTTGGATGTATGACCGGGAGCCTTGGTATAGAAACTTCATGAGATGGCCAAGGTCTCCAGTATGGAGGACACGGCCTCGACTCAGTGAATCAGAATGGGATGGAGGGTTGGGGAAGAGGCAGACATGATAATAATAGCAACCAGTGTAGCCCCAGCCAGCCTGACACAGGCGCTCCAGGCTGGAAGGCTCACCCTCACTGACCGCTGGCCTCGCAGGTCCTCCGGTGCTCACACATGGCACTTCATTTGGTTGCCTGACATCCTTGGAGGTGCTCGTTACTCCCTAGATCTTTTAAAGATGATGAAGCCGACGTGGAGAGCTAGTAGGTGGTAAGCGCTGCCACTGGCAGGTCCGTGTGGCACTTGAGTCTGTACCGTGTCCACTTAGCCCGTTGGTAGGAACTTTGCGAGGAGCACTGTTTGGTGCTGATCCTGTTCACGTGAGGTGTGAGCTCCTGGAACGAGAAGCGGGAGAAAGGGTCTCAGCTGCCGTGGGCCAGGAGCAGGGCTTGGCAGGATCCGCCGGCATAGAGCAGAGAGGCTTTGTGAGGCTCTGGCCCCGCGTAACAAGTGAGGAGAGAGCGTCAAGCTGGATTTGAGAGCCACCTCGGTGAGGATGGCTGAAACACGTCATGGCGATGCAAAGCACAGCCCTTCCCCTCATACCCCTCAGTCTCAGCCCGAGACAGACAGTTGCTGTGCCATTGCATGTCGTGCACGGCAGATGGGACGTAGCCTTGATGCAAAGGGACCAATGTCAGGGAGGCTTCCTGCGGGGAGAACACCTGGCCAGGAAGAGTAAGTGGTGTCATCCTCACCTCCTTTCCTATTCATGGTCATGGTCGTGGTCATTCAGCTCTCTGCTCCCACAACAGAAGGACAGGGAGGGTCACACCCTGGCCTGCCCCTCTGAGAACCTGCTGCCTCCTGTGGCCCCGCCCTCTGATGGCACTCTGCTTTCCTCTTGTCTTTGCAATTATGTTTTTCTTTGAAGAAAAAATCCAGCCTGTACTATCACATTCTTAGTGCCGTGTACTTCCTTTCCCAGACCAGCATTTTTGTCATGTGATCTTAAAGGAGTTTTTAAAAACTTTCCGCAAAATCCGAATGGGTTAGGAAAAGTTTACCAAGGTAAGGTGAAGTCTCCTGGCTTCCAGAGACAATAAAGTGTGTGTCAGAGCATCCTCAGATCCCGGGCCATCGTGGCCAGGAGATCAGGGTCGTGCACCCAGGGCATAGGCCTCTCCATCCCCTCCTGCCAGGGTGGCTCTTCTGTCCAGAGCAGCTCGCTCTCTGCAGAGCCTCAGGCTGCCTGCAGCAGGCGGTGTGGGAAGCAGACAGCGCTGAGTAGTTTCATTAGCCCCCTAGGTTCTGCTTAATTGCTTACCTTGTATTGTCCCAGAAAGGAGAGACTTATTCATCTTGAACCTGGGACTGTTGCCCTCGACATCCTTGTTCAGACCTAGCAGCCGCCTACGCTGTAGGCCCCGCCCATCACCACGGGAGCACCCTGGGAGCAGTGAATGCTTTTTCCTCTGGGAGAAGTTGATGAAACTTGTAGCAAGCAGGTGTTGTGGCAAGAGGTGTCTATTTACCTTTCCTAGAGGATAGGCCACCAGGCCCGAGGTGCGACCCAGCAGCTGCCCAGTGAGACAGGTGCTGTGGCTCCGGCCCTGCCCTGGCATGGAGGAAGAGTGCCTGGGTGCCAGGCTAGCTGGACTCCCTGTGTGTGGGTCAGAGGTTAATGTGAGTGTCACTGAGTCACTTGTAATTCCACAGCCTGCAGCTCGTGGTTACAGAGGTGGATTTTAACTTGGAAAGCAAGTTGGAGTCATGAGGCCATTCTAAATCTCCTGAAGGGTGATAATCTGCAGCTTGTGTGGGTGTTTGAGAACAGACGTGACCTCTTTCCTCCTTCTTGTCCTCTGGAGGAGAGCGGTACCTTCAGGCTGAGGCAGGACCTCTTAGTTATAGCGACCTCACTTCTCAACCTCTCTCCCTGTCTGCCCACATCTCAGGTTCCCTGTGGTCACCGTGGCCCCTTTGGGGGGACATACACGCCAGGGACTGTGTAACAGGGTCCCTCTTTCTGTGCTCATGTGGCCGCTCCCAGGACGCATTTATATTCTCTTTTTTTGTGAACAAGAAAGAAATCTAAGTAACTGAAGC
>CM053507.1:148190026-148254755 GCA_028627145.1 Eidolon dupreanum | reverse complement strand
AGCTGGATGGCGGAACTGAGACAGGAGAGGCAGGAGAGGCAGGGGAGGGTGTGCAGACCTGCTTGTGTCCATGGCCCTTGTCAGATCAGGGTAAGCCAAGATCTGATCTGGTCATAGGCACGAGTTTTGCAGAAGCACTATGGGGGTGGATGGTTGAAATCCCCAGACAGCTGCTTTTTTTCCTGACCTTGGAAAAGCGAGTGTTCTCTGAAAATTCCTTGACACTTTTCTTCCATGTTTGCTTTATTGTCTAGAACTTGGTAGCCATGAATAGTGATTATTCCTCCCCATTTTATATTTTTGTAGAATCTTTTTCTTGGTTTTTCTTTTGCCTATGTTAAAAGGAATATATGGCTTAAATTTTTAAGCAAATGAGAAACGTAATACGAGGTAGTCTAGTGAGACGTTAAGATCACATAAACAGACTTGGGGGCCAGACCTGTGTTCACATAGTGGTTCTGTCCCTTTTTAGTGGGGATATAGCCTCTGCTTACCTCATTGGTGTGTGGTCAGACTTCAGTGGGTAAATAGATGGAAGGCACTGGATTGGTGCCTAGCACGTAGTTGGTGCTCAGTGAGAGTTAGAAACTGTCGTCATCAATACAGAAACAGGCCCACGGGCAACGTTAGGAACCATGGTAGGGGGAGTATGGGACACTCTGGCAGCTCTTAGGAAGAGGGGTCCCAACCCTAACTTAAGGAAAGGGAAAGACTTCCTGTGGCAGGTGACCTGACAGTTGAGGCCTTGGAGAGAGTTACCTAGGGGAACAATGGTCAAGGGTGTCTGGCGCACTCAGAGCCTCCAAAGCAAGTCCCACACCTGACTGCGAGACAAGGAGTTGCGTGTGGGCTCCGGGGCAAGGCTGGAGAAGGACTGTGAGCCATTTTAAACATTTTAAGGCCTGTGTACTTTTTCCTAAGGGACTTAATCCTAAGAAAGTGGATGCTCAAGAGTGTGCTGCCCTTCTCCTGCCGGAATGTTTAGACTCCTGGAATTCACAGATGTTTTTAATATTTTAAATCTTGAGCCACAGGCCGCCTTTAGTTTAGTCAGTGTTTTTGAGTGGAAAGTGAATGTAGATAAGGAGATTGTCCTGCCTGCCTTCACCTAATAGTGGAGCTGAAGCTCCCGCAGTCTTAGCTCTGGGGCCTGTTACTCCTCTCTGCACTCAGTCTGGGGGTCAGCCCGTGCTTTGTGTGGCGCTTTCCCCAGCAGAACCTTGGCTAAGTCCAGAGACAGCCCTTACCTTCAAATAGCTGGACTCTGGCTTTGAAAAGCAGCAAGAGAGAAGCAACTCTTCACATACGAAGGATTCTCAAAAAGTTTAGTAGCCGACTGCTCTTTAGAAACTGCTGAGGCCAGCAGGCAGTGGGATAATGGATTGAAAGTCTTGAATGAAAAAAAAGAAACCTCAACAAAGAGTTCTGTATTCTCCAATAGTATTTTTCAGTAATGAAGGAGAAATTAAGATAGTTCCTGATAAACAAGAACTGAGGGAATTTGTCACCAGTGGACCAGCTATACAGGAAACATTGAAGAAGTCCTTCAGGCTGAAATGAAAGGACATTAGTCATTTGCGACCATAAGAAAAAAATAAGGACTAGTAAAGGTAACCAGTGTTATTGTGCTTTTTGTTTGGTATGAAACTTCTTTCTTTGTCTTTTGTGTTTTAAAAGGCAAATGCATTAAATAGTAATTTTAAATCTGTGTTAATGGGCATACAGTATTTAAAGTATAATCTGTGACAATAACTATATAAGAGGAGAGAGGCAAAGGTATATAGCAACAGAGTGTTTGTATACTATTGAAACCTAACTTCTCAGACTGAGTAATTTCAGTTGTCTTATTTTCCAGGTCACTGAATTCTTTCTTCTGCCTGCTCAAATCTGCTTTGGATGCCTCTATAACACTATTTGATCTAGGTTGTTAAAAATTGTTAGTAAGTGTAATCTGCAAGCTAACCATAAGGGAATAACTTAGAAAATAGGCAGAAAAAGAAAGAAGAAGGCATCAAAGTGGCACACTATGAGATATAACCAAATCAACCAAATACCAAAAAAAAGGCAGCAGTGGAGAAATTGAGGACCAAAAATCATCTAGGACATACAGACAAAAACTACATGGTATAAGTACATCCTTCCTTATTAGTAATCACATGAAATATAAGTGGGTTAAACTCTCCTATTAAAAGACAGAGATTGACAGATTAGATTAAAAATGACAGAATTCATCTATATGCTGTCTACAGTCCATCTGTATGCTCTCAACTAGAAACTTTAGCTATACCCTACATTTCAGATGGAAGAACACAAAGAGGTTGAAAGTAAAAGGATAGGAAAAGATATTTCATGCTAGACAGTAATAGAAAGAGAGCTGGAGTGGTTCTAACATTATCGGACAACATTGAAAAGGTCATAAGAGACAAAGAAGGACATTGTATACTGACAGATAAGTGCTTCAGTACAGCAAGATGATATAACAATTATAAACGTACACGTCATGACAGAGCCCTGAAATATACAAAGCAAAAAATGGGCAGATTGAAATGAGAAACAGAATTCAACAATAACAGTTGGAGACTTCAATATTTCACTTTTGATACTGGATGGGAGAACCAGACACGATCAGTAAGGAGATGGAGGACTTGAGCAACACTGTAAACCAGTTCGACCTGCCATACGTATAGACACTCCACCTAACAATGGCAGAATGCATATTTTTCTCAAGGGAACCTGGAACATTCTCCAGGACAGACTATATGGTAGGCCACAGGCAAGTCTTAATAAATTTTAAAAGACTGAAATCATACAGAGTATCTTTTCCAGTCGTTGTGGAAGGAAAGTAAAAATCAATAATAGAAAGAAAATTCACAAATATGTGGAAATTAGAAAATACCTTGAGATGATGAAAATAACACAATGTACCATAACTTAGAGGTGCAGTGAAAGTAGTACTGAGAGGGAAATTTATAGCTGTGAAAAGGACTCAGGACTCATATCTACAATATATGAAGACCTATAAATCAACAAGAAAAAGACAGTTGATCTAATTTAAAAAATATTCAGAAGAGTTGGAGCTTCATAAAAGAAGATCTATCCAAATGACCAATAAGAATATGAAAGAATTTCAGCATTGTTTGTTACACATTGAAACCACAGAGACATACCACTACCTCTGGCTCTAAATGAGTACAATTCATTGGACTGACAATATCAGCAGGTGGCTAGGATTTGGAGCAGTTGGAACGCCCATTACACTGCTGGTGGGAACATAAATTTGTACAGTTACTTTGGAAAACTGGTATTATCTACAAAAGCTAAGCATATATTTATTCTATAACCCAGAAATTTCATTCGAGGAATATACCTAACTGAAATGAGTGCTTATGGCCAACAAAAGCCATACGTAAACAGTCATAATGATAGCTCACAGCGGAAACAGCCACGTGCTACTCAATAGAGAAATGTGCCGTGATGTCATTCGGTGGAACAGTGCGTGTGTGTGGGAAAGAACGGCCCGCCGCACGCAGCAGCGTGGACGCGTCCAGCAGTGGAAGCGGCGGGTCACGAAAGAGCACAGTGGGTGGAGGTAGTGGTTTCACTTATGAGCCATTCACACACGGGCGAAACTCACTATGGTCAGAAGTTCTAACAGTGGTTTAGGGGTGCTCTTCCCTGGCGGGGGCGCACAAGGCTGCCTTCAGAAGTTCCGGAAATCTTCTATAGCTTGATCTGGATAGTGGTTGCACAGGTGTATGCATCTGTAAAAATTCACTGCTCTGTATACTTAAGATTTGTGCATTGTGCTATCTAAAAGTTAATTCTCAATTAAAAATGAAGTTTTTTAAAAATGAGACCTGAAACAAAACGCACATCCGTCTTCCAGCTGTTTTATGTAAGGCCCGGGTGTCTCCTTTGTGTGCGGGGGGACCACTGACGCCGTTGAGCGAGGTCTGGTGTAAACCGCAGCCTCAGCGTGATGCACAGTTTTCACGGTCTGTCCCTTAAAATTGGAGCAGTTGCTGCAGTTTTATGGTTCTAACGTTTTGTACATTTGTGCAGTCCTGGCGACCACTGCATCTGCCATCTTGTCCTCACTCGTCTCTCCTTCTTGTTCATCCCAGCTGCCCACTGCTGAAACTCCCCTTGCCGGGGACAGGACCCGTGGAGTTCACCACCCCAGTGAAGGACTACTCGCCCCCGCCTGTGGCCTCTGACCACAGACCAGGAGACCCTAATGAGCAGCCGGAGTGGGTAGGTGCCCAGCGTGTCCCTGAGGAGAGCCCCAGGGGTTGGCCGATGCCAGGGCTCTGTGAATGATGGGTGGTCAGCTCTTGATGGGTGAATACAGTGCTTGCTTTGGCAGCACATACACTAAAATTGGTGAATGCATGTAGTTTAACAGCTTTACAGAGACACCAGAAATATTGATTTATACATTGAATGAATAATCTGTTTTGAAAGGAAACACCAAGTGATGAAGAAGTGTGACCGTCCTAGAAAAACAGGGGTCTCTGTCTGTGGCCAGCCGGGTCTGGGTTCATACCCCGGCGGCCCCCGCACAGTGGACAGGTGCTGGGCAGCGCCCTGCCCACAGGCCATGTCCTGCTTGCCCTGCGAGGTCATGAGAACCAGTGAACAACCCTAGAGAATGTTCTGTCATCAGTCCCTACACCATCTGATATTTGCAGTGCGCACCTACTTCTTTCAGGTCTGTTGGGTCCTGTTTTATTCTTACAACCAGGTAAACAGCACAGCATTGCTGTTTTCTAAAAGTCTCTTTTACAGTTTAGGAAGCTGGCGCCCAGAGTGACGAAGTGCCTCAGTTACTAGGTTTACGTAGGGTCAGCACTGGATTAGGGCCCAGGCCTGCTGACCCTGAGCCCACTGCTGCTTCTGGACCGTACTGTTCTCAGTCGACTGTCCCTGAGCTGAGCACTGATGCAAACGGGAAGGAATGGTGGGCCTCGGGTGCAGGCCCTCGCTCGCCGTAACTCTGGACTCGGTATTTGGAAATCCTGCAGGTGTGATTAGCTCGTCTGAAGCTTTTACCTGCCAGGTAACAGACCAAGTGCCTTCCTGCAAGTGTCATGCTTTGGTCCACCGGACTGGCGTGGGACTTACTGAGTCCGTTGTTGGGGAGGAAAAGCAAAGCTGAGGGGACTGAGCTTTTCCACCTGTCCCACCACCTCCCCTCTGACACATCCCTTCCTGTTTCCTTTTCTGGTAAGGTAGCAGCCAGGTAACTTGTTATCAACTTGGCTCTACCGTTGCTGAAACAGAGACATAACCAGTGAGATAGGTACGTGTTAAATTACACGTGGTGTCGGTGGGAAGTACACACTTGGGCTTAATGGGACTCTGTCCTTTAAGGCCAGAGGGAGCATGGGCCGATGCTGGCAGAGACCAGTTCTGTAACCATGTCCCAGCTTGACTGTGGGACCTTGGTTCAAACCTTTTACCTTCATTAACCTCTTGCTGTAGTTTTATCACATAATGGAAGTGATGGTTCCTCGTCATGACAAGGTCACCTCTGTGGGTGTTTTGTGACTAGGAGAGTTCACAGCCCGATGGTGCAGGATAGAGGTTTAATGATATGGCTTTTGGGGGTTACTCGTTGTGTGAGCTCTTTAAACTTCCCTAGTGCCTTTTGCCTGGGATGCGGATAGTAAGTGGGTATACAAATTAACTTGAGGGCTCAGGAATCAGAGGAGTGTCCATTTTCTTACATTCTGATTGGAGCCTCCATCCCTTGAAAGACCAAGGAGACCCAGTCACCTTTGTCATGCAGCTCAGCAGTCAGTCACCTCATGTCCGTTGACTATCTGTGGTAAAGACACAGGTCAGTGATACAGGGATGGTAAGGACCGCTTTAATTATAAGGAACAGAAAGCTCAACCCAAACCAGAGTGAGCAAAAAAGGAGTGTTTGGGGACGCATAAGTCATAGCCAGGGGCAGGGCCGACTCTGGGACAACCTGGTTTGGGCCTCGGAGGAGTCCACGCCCCTCTCGGTCTGCCTCGCGATGGCTCCTGCAGCTTCACCTCCATGTTCTTGCAACATCTGGTCCAGTGGAGGACGAGAGAGTGCCCCTTTGGCTCCGAATGGGGTTACCTGCCTATCCCTATGCCAGATCCCACGGTCGAGAGGGGTGCTGTCGACTGGCTGAGAGTGAGAGGGTGGCCGCCAATGGACGGGTCGGCTCGGGCACTGGGCAGCACAGCGCAGGCGTCTCTGCCCGCTAAGGACCCAGTGTCCTTCACTCCTCCATCCGTTCCTTCCTTTCCACATGTTTATGGCACATCTGCAGCATGTGCCTGGCAGGACGATGGGACACACCGCCTCACAGCGCCCAGGAGATCCCAGTGTGGTTAGGAAGAGAAGACAAAGATGTCAGTTTAAAATAAATGCACTAAATGTCAAAGGGACACAGGAGCCAACTGAAGGAGCTCCCTGTAGCCAGTGCTGGAAAGGAAAATATAGTTCGTAACAAAACAAAGTGATATTGACTACAACCCAAAATGTAAAATAAAGATGAGTCCATGTGATTGAATAAGTGAACGGAGAGTGAAAAATTCTAAGTAATTTATGTAGATACTTTGCCCTCAGGGAGGTAGACTATGACGCCTTTTCCTTAAGTGTGAGCTGTGCGAGCTGTGCGTGGTGACTTCCTTTCAGAGTACTGTGTGGGGGGCTAGGAAAGTCACTTGACAGCGGAGAGCCTGACATACCTTTCCAGCAAGCCGGTCAGGGTCAACATCGACAACGATGAATCGGGTTGATAGTATATACCCGTGATGTGTGGCAGGAAGGGCGCTTCACTTCTTGGTCTTTCTCCCCAAAACCGAGAACCCCACTCTAATGAGAAAAACACAAGACGAATCCCAGCTGAGCGACTTTCTCTATGATACCTGACCAGCACTCCTCAACACGGTCAAGGTCACCAAAAACAAGGAAAGGCTGGGAAACTGTGTCTGAGGAAAACTAAGACGACCAGATTGCTTTCGTTTTTACCCAACATCCTTTTTCTCTCCCAAGATCTCATCTAGGGTAACACTTTGTATTTAGCGGGTATGTCTCCTGAGGCTTCTCTTGGCTATGAGTTTCTCAGCCTTTCTGTGTTTTTGGTGACCGTGACAGTGTCGATGAGTACTGGTCAGGTGTTTTGTAGAGTGACCCTCAGGTGGGATCTGTCTCTTTCCCTAGATTAGATGGGGATTATGGATTTTTGGAAGGAAGACTGTGGAGCTGAACTGTCATTCTTTTCACATCCATCAATATCCTAAATTATTTTTAATGTTTCTGTACACTAAAGTTCAGTCTTCTGTTAAGTGTTTGGTACTGTCAGGTGTTTAAAAAGTCTTTCTAATAGATGAAGAGAGAAGTCTCGTTGTGGTTATAATTTGCATTTCCCAGATGACTGATGTCAAGTGCTTACCGTATATGTGTGTCTTCCTTTGTGATGTCTATGTTTAAACGTTTGCCCATTTTGATTTGCGTTTTGATTTTTTTTTTATTGTAATTCTTTCTGCATGTTGGAGTTGACTCTTACTGTACATCTCTCCATCTCCCCGTTTGCCGAGGGTTTCCCGCTGGTGGGATGACAGCTGCACCCTGCAGTTGCGTTGTTATGTGTCCTCCAGGGAGGACTCAAGTCAACTCTGCCAGGCCCTCGCACCCCGAGTCGGGCCCATCCCGTGTTAGAGTCACTGTGGTCAGTGGCCTTGTGGGCTAGGGGGAGGGCAGTTCCCTCTGGGAAGAGGAATGTTTTTACAGGAGGAAGAGACAAGCAGAGCAGAAATGTTAAACTTCCCATTTCCCAGGTATGTGACCTTGGCATGTTACTTAACACCTTTGCGCCTTAGTTGGGGGATAATAATTATGCCTAGTTATCCATTATCTTATTCATTATTGTAGGGTTAAGCGAAAGAATCAAAGGTTCATTTAGTGCAGAGCTTAGACCATCATTTGCATTCCACGAATGTTTGTGGTTATCACCATTGTCATTGTTGTCATTGATCAGGTCTGCCAAAGCAGAGAGGAGGGGAACAAAGGTTGTGCTTGCACTGCCCTTGGGTGTGCACCAGGCATGTACTCCTTGTCTGTCACCCCTCAGCTCAGACGTCACTCTGTCCAGGAAGTCTTCCCCAGCTCTGCTGCAAATGTGTACCCTGCTTCTCCTCTGTGCTCTGTATTGTGACCCAGTTGAAGTCATGTTTTATTCAAATTTGTGTAGTCCAATGTTTTGCACATAGATACTCAGGGATGTTTCTTATTGAAAAAAGGAATAGCACGGTTTATTCAGGAGACAGGGAGTCTGAAGCGAGGCCTTTTTCTTGGAGCATGGTAGGTGATGAGGTAGAGGTGGAACCAAGTTGAATCCTGGACTGTGGAGTTTGAACTTTAATTCTGCGGGCAGTGAGAAGCTGCTCGATGAAAGTAGTGGTAAGAAAATCCGTCTTATTGAACTTGGAGGCTGAGACGATCATGCCCAAGAGAAGAGTGGGGGGGGGGTCTGAAAGTGGGGCAGGGATTGAGCCTAAGGAGATGCCAAATCCATCCAGTTTTAATAGTTTCAAGACCAAACGATGCAACTGGATATAGTTAAGATGTTTTTGGCCAGACATTTCCCTGGATGGCCACACGTGTTGTTTTGTTTGGGCCCCCTGGTGATCTGGCGAGGTTGTAGGTTCTCCCCGCCACATACACGCACACAGTAAGAGAGGCCTAGAGAGTGTTGAGACCCTTGTCCAAGGCACACAGCCAGGCATGGAGCAGCAAGTTGAACCCGGGTGGGTCCCCTGAGCCTGCCCTTCCCAGCATACCACGTCCCCTTGCCTGCCCAGGGCTAGAGGGCAAGGAGCAGGAGCCCTCTCTTCTGGAGGTCCTCTGCGTCTTGTTCTGAAGGGAGCCCAGTGTGTACAGGTGGAAAGGTAACACGCCTGGGGCTCCAGGTTGCTCCATCTAATGTGAAGGAAGGATTATGTTTTTTTAAAAAAACAAGCCCGAGTTCTCCTGTACTGGCCAACCTTCCCTGGACAGGCCACCCCGAAACCGGAAGCTCACACCCAGCCCCAGCTGCACGTCCACAGAGGCGGCTGGGCTTCCAGGGCCAGCGTCGCAGTGCTCATGTTGGCTGTCTGAGCCTGGACGCGGGGTGGCCAAGGAGCCCTGGTCGCAGGCCTCACTGTGTGAACGCCGATGGCCAGAGACCCCAGGGGTCCCCAGCTTCCCCCCCTGCATTGCTTGTTCTGGGCCTTTCCATTGTGTCCTGTTTTCCGTGGGAACTCACATGGTTTAGAAAGACCCAGAGAAAAAATCAGTCTTGGGCTTTGGGCAGCTCTGAGCTTTAATCCTGGCCGTGCTGCCTATCAGCTGTGTGTCCTTGGACACAGCCTTTTATCTCCCTAAGCCTTGGGTTTTTATCTGGGTCCTGTCATTCAGGGTCTGTGACAGGCTGCAGTCAAAGGTGCCCGCCAAGGCTGCCGTCCTCTCAGCCGACTGACTGGAAGGATCTGTGGCCAAGCTTCCTCAGGGGGCCGACGGCCGCACGCTCCTTCTAGGCCGCTCCTCTGGGACTCTGCTCCTCACCACATGCCGGCCAAAGGTTCCCTCCATTCATTGCCATGTAGAACTTTCTGGAGCAGCTCATCATGGTGCCAACTTCATCAAAGTGGTAGCTCCAAAAGGGGGTGGAGGGAGAGTCATTGTCTTCTTTTTTCTTCCAAATTCTTTTTTATTGTGGAAAAATACCTGAAGCGTAAAATTTATTACCTTAACCGTTTTTACGTGTGTCCTCAGCGGTATTAACTGCACTCCTGTTGTTGCATAGCCATCACCAGCGTCCGTCCCCAAGTTCTCTTCATCTTGTAAAATGGAAACCCTGTCCCCATTTCCCCATCCCCAGCCCCTGGCAACCGCCATTCTGCTTTCTGTCTCTGTGAACTCATACAAGTGGAATCGTACAGTAGTCGTTTATTTGTGACTGGCTTATTTCACTTAGTGTAATGTCCTCACGGATTATAGTCTTTCGTAACCTAATCTCAGAAATGACATCTCATCACTTTTGTTGTATTATCTGTCAGAAGCAAGTCACGTGTCCAGCCCCCTCTCAAGGGGGAATTACAAGGGCGTGAACACCAGGAGGTGGGGGTCATGGGGGCCATGTTAGGAGACTGCCTGCCACAGCGAGGGGTCTCCCCTCTGTGCCCAGGGGCATCTGGACTCCACCGGCCCTTCTGCTTCCTCCGTCACCCACTTCCGACACGTGTCGTCTCTGTTGCCATGTCCGTTTCTCTAATATCAGGAGGGGTCATGATAGGGCCCAGCACAGTGAGTGGTGGCCCCACCCATGTCCCTGGCTACCATTTAGTGCCCGCCTGCCTGCTTTCCAGCCACCAGCATCTGCGTCTCCTCTGTCAGAGGACTTCTAGCACAGAAGGCCTGAGAATCGTGCCCCGTAGGAGCAGCCCTCACCCAGTAACTGCAGGAGTTGGTATGTAGTATCTCAGCTCTGATCTGCAGGTAGGGTGACTTAGCTAAACCCAGTTATCCACAGAGGTCACTTGCTCAGTAACACACCTTTATTGGCTGCCTTCTTTTCCCTGCTTCTGTCCCTCCTTTCCTCCTCGTGTTTCCTGCACCTCCCAAATAAACCACGTGTCTTCGGGTCTGCGACTGGGGAAACCCACATGAGGATAGAATGACAAGCGTTAGGCCAATGCCTGTTGAGTAAACCACTGTAAGGGGATTTTGATGCCTAGAAGAGGCACGTCTATTGGATATGACTTAGATAGTCATGTCAAAAAATGGCATCAAGATCTTGAAAGAGCTGGAAAGCTGTGGGACAGCTGCCTGGAAAGTTCCATTGGGACTCCGGGTGAATAGAGCTGGCCAGCAGAGGGAGGCCCAGCCAGGGCTGGGGAGCATGGCTGTGCAGAGGGCTCACTTCTCTGTTTTTTTTTGTTGAGGAAGGCTTACCAGCTCGGGCGTGACAACAAATGAGCAGTGGATTTTACCCAGGACTGATAGCAGGTCAAAGGACAAAGAGGTGTCAAGGGCTAAGTGATCCCATGTTCCTATGAAAATCTGATGAAAGCCATGATCCTCTCCCCTAAAAATGATGTGATAGTAACATAAGCATTGCCAAGCAAAAATCTGAACAGATTTGGGGAGCTGGGTGTTCCTAGAACTCCTGGCGCTATTCCTAGAGCCCAGAAAGAGGCTCTGATGCTGAAGGCCATCTGTTAGTACTTTGTTGAGACTGTCTTCAGGTCTGCTACTGGAGAAACCCAAATGAGGATAGAATGGCCCTGGCTGGGGAGAGGGAACCTGGGTGGGAAGGGGGCTGGAGGTGGACGGGAGGACCAAGGGGCAGTCCCGCCTGGAAACTAAGGGCTTGGTCGCATAGGCCCGTGGGCCTGGGGGTGGAGGTGGAGGGTCCAGATGAGCGCTGGGTGGAGGGGCTGGTGCGTTCAGTCACAGCCTTGTGCACAGTGGGAGCCAGCCTGGGGCTGGAGGCTCCACGGTGCTGTGCTATTCCTGGGTGACAGGCTGTGTCCTTCATGGGCTTTGAGGCTGATCGCCTGGCTCTCACTGTAGAGCTGTCAGTCCCTGGACAGCCCCTCCCCAACTCAGGCCTGTGTGATGAGCTGTTGTTCAGGCCAGAGCTTGTGGCAGCCAGCTCCGCCCAGGTGCTACCTCTGTGCCTCCTGGCAGCTTCCAGTGGGCTGAGTCTGGTGCAGAAGACAAAGCGAGTGAGGCCTTCTGTCCCCAGAGCCTTTGCTAGGACATGGCTTTGTAAACCTGAGCCTCACAAAGGCTCAGATGTTTGCTTCAGGTCATTCCTTTGTGTCCGGGGGAACCAGGAGGCCCTAACTTGCTGTGTGTTCAGAGTCTTGACCCTGGCTCGTGGGATATCCTGGAGTAGGGTGTCACCGAGTGGCTAAATGGCCTGCTTTTCGTTCCCTTCATCTACACACCTGCCCTTGGAGTTCCCAATTGTGACACAGGCATGGAGACAACCCCCATCCCGCAGCCAGGCCAGGCTCTCTCCAGCCTGCATCTCATGGCACGTCCTGGCTGTGGGCAGTCTTTCTCTGTCTCCATTTGGATGACACTAACTCCAGGGTTGTCTTCTGGATCAGGAGTCCCCAACCCCCGGTCCACAACCCAGTACAGGTCGCTGGCCTGTTAGGAACTAGGCCACACAGCAGGAGGTGAGTGGCGGGCGAGTGGACGAAGCCGCTCCCCAGTGCTAACATCACCGCCTCAGCTCCACCTCAGATCATCAGACATTAGATTCTCACAGGAGCACCGGTCCTTGGTGCCACAAAGGTTGGGGACCGCTGCTCTAGAGCACTGCTTTTGTCAGGTCGCCCCCCTCCATCTCTGAGACACTCAGGGGCTTTTCTTTGTCAGCTGGGTAAAATCCAGACAGGTCAGCCCGACGTCATCCGAGCCACCTCTCATTTTAGCTGTGATTTCTGTTGTTGTGTGACGGGACTCCTGTGTGCCGCCCAGCTGGGTGTGCGCTCAGCGTCCCTTGCTCCTCAGAGGCCCTCCCTTCCCTGCTCCCACCACTTCTTCCCCCCCTCGTGGCTCCACTCAGCACTGCTCCTGGTCTTAACCGTGCCGTGCTAATCTCGTGCCTTGTTTTGGGGGCGCTCCATGACACACCCAGCCCTGGCAGTTAGTCCTGGCCTGTTACACGTGTGAACACTGGTCGCTGGAGTGCCTGTTGTTTGCTCTTTGAGGGCAAATGGCAAGTTCTAGTGGGGAAATGTGGACATTCAGTGAGGAGACCTGGGTTTACGTCCTCACACAACCCTGCTCAAGTCATGAGTTTCCTTGCTTCTTGTAGGAGAGTCATGGGGGTCAACGAAATGATGTGCCACAACCGTTTGCTGCTGATATTTCCATTAACACTTAATCTCCGCATGCACCGTTTATATACATATGTGGGTGTGTGTCCGTGTGGTGTATGTAGTGTGTATCCATCTTCCCGATGCTGCAGGGGAAATGTCATTATCCCCCTTTCATAATGAGGACACTGAGACTCAGAAGTCACAGACATTTCCAAGGCCATGCAGTTGGAGAGCAGGGCTTTAAAACTGGGTCTTTTGGTCTTTAAACCCTGCTGACCTGCAAGTGGCAAAACCAGGATCAGTCAGACAGGCACATGCCGTTTTGGGAGCTTATGTTCTGTTGTGGGGTCAGCAGGTGTTTTCCATAAAGGGCTAGATGGCAGATGTTTTAGGTTTTGTGGGTCACACAGTCTCTGTCATGAGCAGTCACCTTGGTCACACTCAGAGGTATCATCAATTTCATGAAAGCTGCCACAGACAGTCCGGAGTGGAGTGGGCTGTCCATGTTCCAGGGAGACGTCATTCAGAAAAGCAGGTGCCAGGCTCGAGGTAGCCTGTGGGCCATAATTTGCTGACCCTGGTCTATTGGGAAATGTTTAGGAAAGTGGTTCGTAAGTGGGGGGGAAAGCCCCTTGCGGGCACCTTCATTTCTGAAGGCCTGTCCGTTGGGCCACACAGCGCCCATAGTAGATGCTCAGTATGCCCATGGACCCATGCTCCCCGCTCCTGGACTCAGCTGACCCTCCTCCCCTCTCCCACTTCTTCTGCAGTATGTGGGTGCCCCAGTGGCTTATATCCAGCAAATATTCGTGAAGACCTCGGTGTCCCCCTGGCACAAGGACCTCCTGGCAGTAGATGTGTTCCGCTCACCACTGTCCCGGGCCTTCCAGCTGGTGGAGGAGATCCGGAACCACGTGCTGAGAGACAGGTACCCTCTGAGGGACCCCAGCCTCCCTGAGCCCTGTTCTGTATTGAGGGGAGATACGGCCCTCAGTGTAACCCCATTGAGCCAGCCAGCTCTGCAGAAGTCGAGAGCCGGCTGGGTGAGCCGGCTTGGCATCTCTCAGCACCCTGCAGGTCCACTCTGGCTGCATTCTCCCTGGACCTATGCAGATGGCACAGAGAGAGCTCTGAGCTTCATCCTCAGGTGTCAGACAGAGAAGGTGTCCCCAGGGCTGCCCTGTGACCAGCTGACTGAGAGCCAGTTGACTGTGTCTCAGATGGCTCCCTGTGGAGCGGCTGTGATATGTGAACGTCACGGTGGCGGCCGGGCTGATGGAAAGCGGGCTTTACCTGGGGATGCGCTTCTGAAGCCCAGGCTGGTGCTGCCCCCAGCCCCAGGTCTCTGGAGTATGCCAGCTCCACAGGCTGCTTTGCCACTGGGCATTAGCTAGTGAAGGGCTTTGATAGGTGCTTTGATGAATGAAATGAAGCCCCTAATTTTCATCCTGTCCATTCTGCCCCATGAATTGGCCAAGGTGTTTCAGCGTGTGGGGCTGTGCATGCTTCCAGAACTGGCCTCTCTTTGGAGATGACTGGCCTTTGGGCTCCAGATGCACTTTGAAGGTCAGACAGCCGCACGGTGGCTGCCGACCACCTGGAGGAACTTTTCCTGACTTCCCTAGTCCTCAGGCTCTTTGCCAGATGTCTGGGAACGTGATGCCGGAGGGTGCCCGTCTGCGCGGTGGGCCCGGCAGCGCAGGCCGGCAGTGCAGATGCCTCCTCCTGTCTCCTGCACAGCTCTGGGACCAGGAGCCTGGAGGACGTGTGCCTGCAGGTGACCGACCTGCTGCCAGGCCTCAAGAAACTGCGGAACCTGCTGCCCGAGCATGGATGCCTGCTGCTGTCGCCTGCGAACTTCTGGCAGAATGACCGGGAGCGCTTCCACGCCGACCCCGACATCATCCGGACCATCCACCAGCACGAGCCCAAAACCTTGCAGACCTCAGCCACGCTCAAAGGTACCCTCAGGGCAGGCTCCCTGAGGACCCGCGAGGGTGCCCGTCAGTCGCCCTGCGCTCTTCGGTGGGTGCTCTGGCATCAAGGGTCACCCGTTTCCATGGTGGGAGTGGGGAGGGGCCCTCGCGGCCCCGCAGTACCTGCTGGCTTCTGCACGCAGACCTGCTGTTCGGCGTGCCCGGGAAGTACAGCGGGGTGAGCCTCTACGCCAGGAAGAGGATGGTCTCGTACACCATCACCCTGGTCTTCCAGCGCTACCACGCCAAGTAAGGCCGTCGGCGCGGCTCCTGCCTGGGCTGTGGGAGGACCTGGGGCTCTGCGAATCCCCGGGGACTTGCGGAGTGCAGGCACTTCCTGCTGAAGTGTCTCTGCCCCTCAGACCGAAGCACCGTCTGTCCACATTCGAGTGGGGTTAGGAGTGAGGGACTAAGGCAGGACAGGCAAATAGTGTCCTGGTGCCCCCACTGCTCTCTCTGGAGCCTAGGGCTGGGGTCCCCAGCTGGTTACTACTGAGTCTCGTGTGGCCTCAGAGTTCTCAGCAGAGTGCCATGGGCAGCTCCCTAGCAAAGGCAAGGACACTGGAGACACTCCGGGTGGCTCTCCCGGCGGAGTGGTGCGCTAGGTCAGGAAGGGGCAGCGGGGCGCCCGACACAGCGCTGTGATCCCTGGAGACTGGGGACGCGTCCCATCCCAGAGAAGCGCCCTCCAACGCAGGCGGAGGACAGGAGCCCTGACAGGCCCCCTTCCAGGAATCATCTTTGTCCCTGGACCGAGGGACAGTCCATCTACCCCGCCCTGCTCCATGACCAGGTTCCTGGGCAGCCTGCGGGCCCGCCTGCTGCTCCTGCACCCCAGCCCCAACTGCAGCCTCCGGGCGGAGAGCCTGGTCCACGTGCACTTCAAGGAGGAGATCGGCGTCGCCGAGCTCGTGCCCCTGGTGACCACCTACATCATCCTCTTTGCCTACATCTACTTCTCCACGCGTACGTCCCAGGGAGGCCGGGGCCCAACAGGCGTTTCTAGGTCACTGGCGCCTCTGCCTCTGGAGGCGGCTTGGGCCAGATGCAGAATGTGCCCCGAGCTCACGAAAACTGGGGCTTCGTCCCCCAGCTGAGTCTCAGGGGCTTGAGTGGGTCCAGGGCTCCTCAGGCTTCTCAGGAAAAGACCCCTCCTGGGGTAGGGTTTCCAAAGACACACCGTGTCCCCCAGACTGGGAAGTGGCTGTCCTTCGGTTGAACCAGGCCTTCCCCTACTCGATTGTTGGGGCCCACTGTGCCCCTGGCAGCTCAGTTGAGGGCTTGTGTGCCAGGGTCTGGGGAGATGCTGCCCTGATGTGCCCTCTCTGCCCTCCAGGCAAGATCGACATGGTCAAGTCCAAGTGGGGGCTCGCTCTGGCTGCCGTGGTCACGGTGCTCAGCTCACTGCTCATGTCCGTGGGGCTCTGCACGCTCTTCGGCCTGACACCCACCCTCAACGGCGGGTAGGTCCCAGCAGGCTCCAGCAGTCCGCAGGGTGGTCCCTCAGGCCAGAGAGCCTCACACCTCTCGGTCCGCCCTGGACTGGACGCTTGCTGTTACCCATATCTTCATAATGTTGTTTTGACATTTAAGAGAGATTTTTTTTCCCTTTTAAGTTACCTGGCTTGTTTTCATATCATGTTTATGTAGTATATCGATATGTAAAATACCTATGTGGTATGTGTGCATATGTACACGTGTGTATGTTAGTGTGTATATGGGGTATGTATGTATGTACAAACATACTTATACATGGATGTATATGGTTATGCCTTGCACGTGTGCATCTATATAAGTGTATATGGATGTGTGTCTTTGCACATTACACATACACGTGCATACTGCTCCATGATGGCATAAGCTGCAGATGATGTGAGATAAAAGATACATTTCTTCCTTTTTTACTATTAAAACATTTAAATGCCTAATTAAATAGGTCATTTTTAGAGTCAGCTTTTTACGGGATACGAGCACCCTCTGTAATCTCTGATCTTCCTGTTGCTGTTGGCTCTCCCTGCTGTGTCCCTCTGAATCCTGGCTGGAAGCCTTTCCCCAGGTTTGCCTTTGGGCCTCGGACCCCTTGGCTCTGGTGGGGCCCTGCCCACACTAACCGCTTGGCCTGTCCCCTGCCTCGGCTTGTCAGGCTGGGTGCAGAAACAGCGATTTTGTGTTTCCTACTACTTTCCTTGCTCATCAGACACCTGCTTCCTTTCTGGAACCTGGGCACGCCCTCCGGCGTAGCTGTCTGCGCACCTCCTCAGAGCCCTCCCCCGTGGCAGCCCCCACTGCCTCCGCAGAGCGCCGCCAGGCGCTCCCGGCCTTTGTCCTGTGCGCAGACTCCCTCGTTACCTGCAGTACCTGCAGTGTGGCCTCCGGGCTGTACCACCCACTGTTGTCTTCAGGGACTGTTCTCCACGAGGGGAGTCAGGCCTCAGGCTGGTCTCATCCCCCTTCAGCTGGTCCCTGCGGCTTGGCCTGGAGTGCTGCCCAGGGTCTCGGCCACAGTCTTTCTTCCGGTGGGCAGCGTCTGATGTGGGAAGGACTAGAGGCATGCGCTCCGGCAGCTGGGCGGCAGGGGCCGTCCTCCAGCCCTCCTCCCGCTGTGCTGGATGGGTGGAGGTGGGGACAGCTGCTGGCCACGTGGCCTGGACCCTGAGCCTGTGTAGAGAGGCCCTGCTGGGCGTGGGCAGGGAGGGTGGGTTTCCGCCTGTGCCTGTGGGAGTCACTGAGCAGCCTCCACTGCGGGCTGCAGCCCCCACAGCCTCCCCAGCCCCAGACCTGAGGACGAGCTGTGTGTTGGGGCCCTCCTCAGCACTGTTCTCCCCCTGCCCCTCTGTCCCCAGCGAGATCTTCCCCTACCTGGTGGTGGTGATCGGGTTAGAGAACGTGCTAGTGCTCACCAGGTCGGTGGTCTCCACCCCCGTGGACCTCGAGGTGAAGCTGCGCATCGCCCAAGGTAACTAACTGATGGGGAGCAGGTGTGCCTTGGGGCGGGCTGTGCCACGCTTCCTCAGGGAGCCCCAGGAACTCCCCTTGCTCTGGCCTCTAGTGTAATGGGGGGTCCACCACGAGATCCTGGCAGCTCGTTAGCATGTGCCCTGTGGGATTGGAGTCGCCGGACTGGACTTTGTCCTGGTTCATATGTCAATAAGAAAGCACACCTGACTGCTGCAGGGCCCAGGTGTTCAGTGGCTCCTGGTCCAGGCTGGCACCTGGTGATTTCTTCCTGCTCCGCTCCACCACAGTAGGCTTGTCTTCACACAGCTGCCAGAAAAGCCACTCACGGCCTCAGTGGCAGGAGTGGGGGTTCTGGGGAAAACAGGAGAGCCTAGGCCTGGAGGCCTGAACTCTTGCACCTCCTCCTCCCAACCCAGGCCTGTGGGGGCGGGGCTGGGGGCAGCTGCTCGTCATTCTGTGAGCCATGAGCAGCCGGGCCCTGCACCAGATGGGGAGTCCGAGGGCATTCGGGGAAATGGTCCCTGCCCACTAGGCACTTAGACCCTTACACTGCGACCATGTGATAGAGGGGGGCCCGAGGGCTCGCCTTGGGGGGCGGTGAGGAAGAACACGGCTAGCTCTTCTGTCCCTTGAGCCATGTGACAGGCGGGCATACTCAGGCCACGTCTGTGCGGACCACACAGGAACAGCACATGGAGGCTGGATGTGCTGAAGCCGACAGCACTGGGGCTTGATCCCCTCAGCGCCCTGCGCCTCCCTCGCTCTCGTGGTTCTAGCTCTGCCCTGGGCCCTCCCAGCCCCCGTCGCCGCAGCGGCTGCACAGTGATGGCCGCACCTGGGAGCCCGGGCACCAGCAGGGTCCTGGGGGTCGGGGCACTTTGGGGAGATGACAGCCTCAGAAGGCTGGCTGCCCTCTCCATGTCTCCACCCTCACAGGAACACGAGGTTCTGTGCAGGCACGTGGCGGACAGAAGCCACGTGCTGGCCCCATAGCCCTGTTTTCTTCCGCAGGCCTAAGCAGTGAGAGCTGGTCCATAATGAAGAACATGGCCACAGAGCTGGGCATCATTCTCATCGGCTACTTCACTCTCGTGCCCGCTATCCAGGTAAGGCCGTGAGGCCCGCCGCTTGGCTGAGTGTGGAACCAGCGTGGGTTCCCCAGCTGTGCAGCCATGCACAGGGTACACCCCTCAATGCAGGCACCCTCACCTATGCGATGAGGCCTCTTTATGACGGTCGCTGCCATGCAGAGTGCTACCTGTTCAGAAGCACTCGGTGAGCCCTGGCTGGGTTATGGGATGGTGCTTCCAGCCAGGCAGCTCTGCCTTCAGCCCTGTCGTCTCGTGCTCTCATTCAGCCACACGGTAGATGGGGGCCCGGCACCGCGGAGGCTGGTGGGTAGCTGTGCAGTTCCAGCCATCTAGTTACCCATGTCTCAGGCAAAACACTGGGGCCCCTGACCGGTTTCCCCCCAACAGAAGGGCCACTACTCATTGCCCAGAGTGTCCCCTGCTCTTGGCAAAGTGCCCTCCCTCAGCTGTGGGACTGGTGGAGATCAACCTGCCCTGAGTTGGAAGCCCAGGCCGCTGCTGACTGTCGGAATCTCCCAAAGGGAGTGACTGAGGCGTCATCTCCTGGCCCTCCTCCAGGGCGGGCAGGCCGGTGCAGTGGGGGGTGAGCAGAGGGCACAGGGCTCCAGGTTCTTCCCCAGATGGCCCAGAGGGCATCTGCAGGGCACGATGCGGTCTTGAGACATTAGAGCTGACGTGGCCTGGCGTATGCCGCTGTGCCGTCGTGTCCTTCATTGAAGCCACGGGGCTGTGCCAGAGTTCTCCAGCAAGGGGGGGGGCGGGGCGGGGGAAGAGCGTGACTGTACAAATCTCATCCACCGATAGAACTTGGGAAGCAGAGACTTAATCTTTTTCAGTTTTAGGACAGAATTAAGTTTCTTCTGGCCTTTCTCCCTCCTTTCATGGGTTCACTGTGTTGTTGGCCAGGAACCTTTCTGAGACCCCCGATATGGGGTCAGGCCTGGGCTCTGGGGAGGTGGTGGTCCACTGCACAGCAGGGCCAGGGGCTCAGAGGGGAAGGGCCTGTCTGGTAGCAGGCTGGTGGGGCTCAGCTTTCCCACCTGTGGAGTGGAGGGTGATGACGGGCGGGCGGGGGTGGGGGGGTCTCTGCTGGCCTCTGGTAGGGAGGAAGGGAGCTGCTGGGGCACTTGGCCATTCCCAGATTCAGAACTAGTCTTTCTTCTCTGCTGTGCCCCGCCTACCACCACCCTGCAGATACTGAGGCGCCTGCAGGCACGGAACAGCTGCTCTGGGGTGCGGGGCCATGAGGTCATGGTAGCCCCTTGTCTGTTCTGATCCCAGGAGTTCTGTCTCTTTGCCGTCGTGGGCCTGGTGTCTGACTTCTTCCTTCAGATGCTGTTCTTCACCACTGTCCTGTCCATTGACATTCGTCGGATGGAGGTAGGAGTGGGCCAAGCCCTGCCCCGCCTTCCTCCCCAGCCCTGGCTGCTGGGGGGTCTCTGGGTGAGAGGTACAGACCCTGGGCAGGGGCTGTGGCCCCGCGTGGGGAGCCCCTGCACAGAGGCCTCGGGCTGACCCCTGCGCCTCCACAGCTGGCGGACCTGAACAAGCGGCTGCCCCCTGAAGCCTGCCTGCCCCCAGCTAAGCCAGTGGGGCGGCCGGCACGCTTCGAGCGGCAGCTGGCTGTGCGGCCGTCCACACCCCACACCGTCACGCTGCAGCCATCCTCTTTCCGAAACCTGCGGCTCCCCAAGAGGCTGCGTGTCGTCTACTTCCTGGCCCGTACACGCCTGGCACAGCGCCTCATCATGGTACCTCCGGCCCCTGCCCTGCCCTCCTTCGAGGGCGAGCACTCAGTCCCCGCCTGAATTGTATGCTTTGCCTTGGAGACGGGGGGTGGGGCAGGGAAGGGGACGCGCTCCGGAGGCCCTCACGGCCCGTGAAGCCTGACCGTGGGAAGCTGCCTGCCACGCCATCCTGCCCAGACCGCGGTCGTTTCTGAGGTGATGCACCTTTCTCTGGGAGAAGCAGCCCCAGGTCATCAGATAGGGGTCATCATCTCCCCAGAGTGACCCAGGACAGGAACCTGCTAGATGCGGTGCTCTGGGATGGAGCCAGCATTGTTCCCCGAGCCGGGGTACTGGCTGTGACACAGTGTGCAGGCGTCAGAGAAAGCTGGACAAAGTAGTTCACCTGCTGGTCTGGGCCGAAGGGAGAAGGAGCAGGGCTGGCTGCTGACCCCCAGCGTCTGCCCAGGGCGGCGGAGTGAGAGGGCAGCAAGGCTGGGGCTCTCGTGTCTCTGCAGCAGCTCAGGCGGCCGGTTCCTCTGGCTGTGCTGACCGTGGGAATGGTAGCGGCTTTCTGTCCTGGCTGAGGTGGGGGCTGGGGGCGGGGAGGGCCTCTGTCAAACATAAGGGTGCCCCTGTTTCTACGCCTGGAAGCCCAAACCCTGACTGTGCAAAGGGAAGCAGGTCCCGCCAAAGGCAGGCAGCCCCAGGTGGAAGCAGGAGGCCTTGGGGAGGCAGAGGGGAGGACAGATTGGGGCCTGTGTCCCCTCCCATCCCCAGGCCTGCGGCCCCTGTGCTGCCTCCTGGTGTGAGGGCCAAGGCCGCGGGGGGTTGGGGCTGCCCCGTCCTCCCAGAGGCCCCACTGAGCACCCAATGCCCTACCGCAGGCCGGCACCGTTGTCTGGATCGGCATTCTGGTGTACACAGACCCAGCAGGGCTGCGCGTCTACCTCACAGCCCAGGTGACAGAGCAGAGCCCCCTGGGCGAGGGCGCCCTGACTGCCATGCCTGTGCCTAGTGGCGTGCTGCCTGCCAGCCACCCAGACCCCGCCTTCTCCATCTTCCCGCCTGATATGCCTAAGTTACCCGAGAACCATACGTTGCCAGGGGAGACGCCCGAGTCTGGGGGTCCAGTAGAGGGCGCCCATGACAGCCCCGTCCCAGAAATCACCTGGGGGCCTGAGGATGAGGAGCTTTGGAGGAAATTGTCCTTTCGCCACTGGCCGACGCTCTTCAGCTACTACAATGTTACGCTGGCCAAGAGGTGAGTGAGCTGTGCCCAGTGCCACCTCCCCCCTGGTGTCAGCTCACCGTCCTCGGAGCACCCCTCTTCACCCTCAGAGGGGGACCCACTGGTTTGAATTCGGTGTTTCGTAGCCCGTACTGGAGTGATGGCTGCTGGGGTGGGGTGCTGGTGTCTGTGAGAGAGCAAGGTTGGGGTGCCAGAGCCAGGCTGGGAAGGAGCCTCCTGTGTCCCACCCCCCATTTGGGGAAGACTGCCTGAGAGGATGGTCTTGGAGTTCGGCAGGTTGAAAGGTCCTGTGTGGAGAGCAGGGAGGGGACAGAGTGGGCCAGCAGCAGGGGGGAACCCATCCCGGGGCATCCTGGCTGAGGCTGCCCGCTGCCCGGTCCCAGGTACGTCAGCCTGCTGCCTGTCATCCCGGTCACGCTCCGCCTGAACCCGAGGGAGGCCCTGGAGGGGCGGCACCCTCAGGACGGCCACAGCGCCTGGCCCCCACCGCAGCCCAGGCCCGATGGGCTCTGGGAGGCTGGTCCCAAGGGGCCAGGCATGGCACAGGCCCACGGAGACGTCACCCTGTACAAGTAAGGCCCACGGGGAAGGGGAGCCGCGGGAGGGGTCTGAGCCCGCCTGACCGCGTCCTGTCCGGCGCAGGGTGGCGGCGCTCGGCCTGGCCGCGGGCATCGTCCTCGTGCTGCTGCTGCTCTGCCTCTACCGCGTGCTCTGCCCGCGCAACTATGGGCAGCCCGGCGGGGGGCCTGGCCGGCGGCGCCGCGGGGACCTGCCCTGTGACGACTACGGCTACGCACCGCCCGAGACGGAGATCGTGCCCCTGGTGCTGCGCGGGCACCTCATGGTGAGGGCGGCGGGGGCGGCGGGCGTGCTGGGGCCCGGGCTGCGCCCGAGCCCGTGCCCATGGCCCGCTGTGCCCCGCAGGACATCGAGTGCCTGGCCAGCGATGGCATGCTGCTGGTGAGCTGCTGCCTGGCGGGCCACGTGTGCGTGTGGGATGCACAGACTGGGGACTGCCTCACGCGCATCCCCCGCCCCGGGTAGGTGTCGCGCCTGCCCCAGCCCCAGCCCCCGTCCGTCGGGCTGCAGCCTGCCGTCCTCACCCTGCCCTCTGGCCCCCGCAGGCAGCGCCGGGACAGCGGCAGTGGCAGTGGGTTCGAGGGCCAGGAGAGCTGGGAGCGGCTGTCTGACGGCGGGAAGGGCGGCCCGGAGGAGCCTGGGGACAGCCCTCCCCTGCGGCATCGTGCCCAGGGCCCGCTGCCACCTTCCCTCTTCGGAGACCAGCCGGACCTCACCTGCTTGATCGACACGAACTTCTCCGTGCAGCCGCGGCTCTCGGAGCCCACTCAGCCTGAGCCTCGGCACCGGGCGGGCTGCGGCCGCGCTCGCGACAGCCCGGGCTACGACTTCAGCCGCCTGGTGCAGCGAGTGTACCAGCAAGAGGGGCTGGCTCCCGTCCACGTGCCAGCCCTGTGCCCACCCTCCCCTGGGCCCACGCTGCCCCAGGCCGCCGAGGACGAGGGGTGCTCCCCAGAGAAGGGCTCCCTGGCCCTCTCCTGGGCCCCGAGTGCGGACGGCTCCATTTGGAGCCTGGAGCTGCAGGGCAGCCTCATCGTGGTGGGCCGGAGCAGTGGCCGGCTGGAGGTGGGCGGCAGGGCCGGAGGCCGGGGGGCTGTGGGCTTCTGCGGTCTGCACGTGCTCACGGCCTCTGGGCTTGCAGGTGTGGGATGCCATCGAGGGCACACTGTGCTGCAGCAGCGAGGAGGTCTCCTCAGGCATCACGGCCCTCATCTTCCTGGACAAAAGGTGAGCACGCCAGGCTGCTGCCTCAGCCCTGACAGCCAGCCCTGCCTGGCCAGGCCGTGCCGAGGTTTGAGGCCTCGCTCCCTTTCACTGGGGTGCGACTTGACTCCCCTTCTCAGTGCCCCACACCTGTGAGCAGCAGGTAGTCCACCTCGATGGGAGGGGTGGTTGACAGGTAGGAAATACGTAGCATTGGACCTGACACGCAGTGAGCTCCCAGGACCCTTAACCACCACGACCCTGGGGAGTGAGTCCCCCGTTTCCTTTCCTACCCTTCTGAAGTCAGAGTTCTCTAATTAGCTTGTCAGTACCGACCTCTCTGAGTTTCTTGGATGTTTTTGGTTATAGAAAAATGCATTTTCACCACCTTATTAAAACTTTCCTTTCGGTGCTGGACACTGCTTGCCTCCCTCAGCACGCCCCCTAGTGGTGGGTGTTCCTGGGGCTCCATCTGCACACACCCCTTACGTGGTCTCCCACCCGTGACCAGGCGCCTCCTCCTGAACGCGTCACCTGCCCGTCCTGGGCTGGCTCTTCCTTCCAGGACCCACGACCATTTGTGGCACCATCTAAAGTAGAGCTGGAGCCTTTTGTTTTCTCAGCCTCTGGTGGCTGCTGTCACTCCTGCCACCGCTAGGCTTCTCGCACAGGCCTTGGCCAGCGTGCTGCCCTCCAGGCTGGTCCGGTTCATTGGTTCTCCCACACTTGGAAATTCTTCTTTGCTGGTTTTTTTTTTAGATTTGGGGAAGGCCCACGTGTCAGCCCAGCCTTCCAAGTTCCTGGTGAGCGGGGTCTGTGCTCACCTGCCACCTTCCCCAGCTCTGCCGTGGGCTCTTCACACCCATGGGCAGAGGTGGTAAACACACACTGCCTTTTACTGGAGTCAGATTTTGAACCTTACTCGCTTCGAGGCTTCAGGGCCACTGCCTCTCAGTCTGTGCCTAGAATTCTTAGATCCTTATTTCTTTACGGAAAAAGGAAATGGTGTAGGTGGCACTTGGGTCAAAGCTGCTTTTATGCGGAGACAGCAGCCTCCCCCCCTCCTCAGATGCTGTTCCTTCATTCCTGTGGCTGCAGGCTGGAGGGGTCCTCCACATGCTTGCTTTTTTAATTTATAGTTTTACCATGATGTTCCCCGGGTGCCACTTGACACGTTTAGCTCATTTACTCCTCACGACCACCAGGGCTCTGAGGGAGAGCCACCTGGCTGTGTTCTCTTCCAGGATTGTGGCTGCCCGGCTCAATGGTTCCCTCGATTTCTTCTCCTTGGAGACCCACACTGTCCTCGGCCCCCTGCAGTTCCGAGGTCAGAGGGTCTGGGCTCGGCAGGTGCCTGCACCTGGTGGGTGGACTCTAGGGGCCGTCTGCAAGGTGTCTTCTCAGAGCCCTCACTTGGCCTGTTATCCCCAGGGCAGAGAAATTCCCCCACCTCCCCCATGTACAGCAGCAGTGACAGAGTGGCCTGTCGCCTGACCCACACAGTGCCATGTGCACATCAGAAACCCATCACAGCCCTGAAGGCTGCTGCCGGGCGCCTCGTGACCGGGAGCCAAGACCACACACTGAGGGTGAATGCTGGCTGTGTCTCTTGGGTGCTGGCACAGGGGATGGGGAGCGTTTGGGGACAGTCAGGGTGAGGCTGGAGGTGTCCTGGATGAACTGTGGGAGGGATTGCCTAGCCAAAATGGAGTCTGGGAAAACGTCAGACCAGAACCTGGTGCCCATTCCTGCCCTAGGTGTTCCGCCTGGAGGACTCGTGCTGTCTCTTCACCCTGCAGGGCCACTCGGGGGCCATCACGACTGTGTACATTGATCAGGTGAGGGGCCCATGGAGGGGGCTCTGGGGGTCACGTGGGAGCTAGGCCACGGCCCCACGCACCAGGGCCCTAGGATACCCATGCAGAGAAGAGTTTCAGCCACAGTGCTCCTGGCCTGTTTCCCCAGACCATGGTGCTGGCTAGCGGAGGACAAGATGGGGCCATCTGCCTGTGGGATGTGTTGACTGGCAGCCGGGTCAGCCACATGTTCGCTCACCGTGGGGATGTCACCTCCCTCACCTGTACCACCTCCTGCGTCATCAGCAGTGGCCTGGATGACCTTATCAGCATCTGGGACCGTAGCACAGGCATCAAGCTCTACTCCATTCAGCAGGTAGGCAGGTTGGAGCCACAGGACTCTTGGGTGTTTTACAGAAGGACTCAAGACACAGCCTGTCATGTTCTTGCCTCTAGGACCTGGGCTGCGGTGCAAGCTTTGGTGTCATCTCAGACAACCTGCTGGTGACCGGTGGCCAGGGATGTGTGTCCTTTTGGGACCTAAACTATGGGGACCTGTTACAGACAGTCTACCTGGGTAAGAACAGTGAGGGCCAGCCCGCCCGCCAGATCCTGGTGCTGGACAATGCCGCCGTCGTCTGCAACTTCGGCAGTGAGCTCAGCCTGGTTTACGTGCCCTCCGTGCTGGAGAAGCTGGACTGAGAGGCTCCGTGGAGCCAGTGCACTGGACCTAGCCTGGGGGGAGTGGCCTCAGGACTGCAATATTAAACTTTTTAAAAAACCACAGCTGCCCAGGGCCTTGTGCACCACTTGCGTCTTCCCCCAGAGTTGCTCCTCAACCTCCAGCACCTGGTTAGACCCTTCTCAGCTCAGCTGCTGTAGGCAGGAGCCATACAAGAAAGGTATGGGGACAGGGTACGGGAAGCCTTCCTAACCATTTCAGAGGTGTGGAAGTCAAGGGTGGACCCAAGGTCATCTCAGCATCCATCAAGCTCACCAAAGGCTTCAGGCGGTGCTACTGGGGCTCAGGCTTCCTCCTTGAGGCAGCAATGAGCAGACAATGGACATAGAACAGGTTGGTTTATTACTTCAACAGCCAAGAGCTGAAAAATGTCAGGTCCCACAAAGGAGCAGAACCTGACCCAAAGCCTGCAAAACATCTCCACCCCACAGGGGTACAGGCTGGACCAGGTAGGGCTAAAGGCAGCAGGAATGGGAAGAAGAGACCAGGCCCACCTGGGCACGGAAGAGATGACGTAGTGTTAAGGACCAGGCAGGCAAAGCCCTTTCAGGTCTTGTTGAGTGTCCAAAGCGGGTCCAGAAGGCTGAGGGGGTCATCAGTGGGCCTGGCAGCCCGCAGACCCTGCCCATTGTGGGCCTGCAGAAAGTTCTGCTTGCTCATCCGCTGCTTTCCCCGCAAGGAGCTGTCCAGGGAGAAGGCCTCAGGGGTTAGAGATGCCAGCAGCTCCAGAGAGGAGGAGGGGGGCTCTAGACTAGGGACCTCAGAGACTGGCTGTTCCTCCTCAGGCTGGGGGGCCTCAGGCAGGGGTGAAGAGAGGGGGGGTGGGGAAGCGGATGGGAGCTGGATGGACTCCGGGAGGCTGGCTGGCGGCAGGCCCGGGAGCTCTACAGGGCCTGGCAGGCAGGCGGCTGTTGAATCCAAGCCCCCAGGAGGCCGGATGCTAAGCTTGGCAATAGTGGCCTGGATGGAGCTGATGGGCACGTCCCCACCAAGGACCAGGTCCTGGGAGTCCTGAGGAAGGTGATTCTGAAAAGAAAGGAGTGAAAACCACGGTCCACAGGCTGTGGCTGTCCCAGCAGCCCCCAGGGTTTCCATCCTCACCTTCTGGCTGATGTTTGTGCCAGCCAAGGGTTTGCAGGGCGGGGGCACACCGTGGCGTTGCAAGACCTGCTCCACATGTCTCACCACTGCCTCGTGGCAGAACCTAAGGTGTAGCTGCAGAGACACGTGGCCTGGTCAGCTGGGCGAGGCCCCCGTCACCATGGGGCAGGTGCCCATCCCAGCACCCGGACCCTCACCTTCTCCTGCAGCATGTGTTTCCTCTGCTGCCGCATGCGCCGCACCAGCTGTGCCAGCTCAGGGAGCCTGTTCCCGGCCTCCACCTCCTGCACAGCGGCGTAAAGCAGTGCGAAGGCTCCTGTGCGCCCCACCCCGGAGCTGCGGCAGGAAGGGCGCAGGAAGGGCGTGTTAAGACCAAGAGCCCCCAGCGAAAGAGCCCTCTGGCAGCTGCCCCTCCCCCGCACCTTACCTGCAGTGCACAACAATGGGTGTGTGCAGGGGTCGCTGGTGCAAGTAGTGTGCATGCACCTCCTGGATGAAGCGCAGCAGGTTGCTGGGGCTGTCGGGCAGGCCTCTGCAGGGGCAGGGGCTCTGAGTCAGACCTGACCTGGGGCCACCACCACCCCTCCCAGTGCTCCCAACCACCCAGGGCAGCAGACGCACAACTCAGGCCACGTGGGGAAGTGCAGATGCACGAGCGAGCGCTTGAGGCTCTGGTCACGGAACTGCAGGCTCAGCACCCGCTCCACGTGGGTCTCAGTGGTGCGGACACTGCTCAGCGCCAGGCTCAGGGCACCGTGCACCATGGGTTGGCCTCGCTCAGTGGGGAAGTAGCGTGCCATCTTTTGCTGAGGAGCAAACAAGGCAGTTAGGGCTGCTTCTCTAGGATCCCTCCCGGGCACCCTTGCAACCTCTCCTCCTCACCTTCTCCATCTCAGCCTCAGACACCAGCATGACAATGACTGACACTTTCTGCTCATGCACCATGAGCCAGAAGTCAGCAGCTGTGCCGGGCAGAGGGGCCTGGGTGGCCACCAAAGGTGGGCAGTACGGCGAGAGCCCCTCCACGCGGCTGGCATTGATATAGTCGTCCTTGCCTGAGCGCAGCACCACGCGGTTACTGTCATAGGGCATGACGTCCTGGTGCCGGTTCTTCAGTGAGTAGCAGCGGGCAATGGCGATGGAGCGGCCGCGAGCATCGTGTTCCTGTGCCTCTTGCAGCTCCCGCCAAACAGCATCCAGCGCCCCAGCATCGCCCAGCTGGCCCCGAAAGGCCTCCAGCTCCTGCTGCAACTGCTGTAGCCTCTCAGGGTGCTCATAGGGGTCCCGCTCAATGAGCCGCAGTGCCTGTGGCCGCCGGCCCTCAGCTGCGTCCACCTTAGTAGGCTGCAGCAGGGGCTGCCCACCCCCCGGAGGCTGAGTGCCGCCATGCTGGCTCTCCGGGCTGGAGGACAGCAGGTCTGCAGCTGCCGTGCCTCGGCGCAGGCAAGGGGGTGGCTCTGCTGCAGGGGGCTGAGGCGGTGCTGGGCCAGGCCCTGGCGATGGGGCAGGTGAAGGCACCAGGTGGGGACTGGGGGTTGCCTGGCTGGCAGGTGAGGGTCCTCGAATGGAGAGTGGGGCTACCTGGGGGCCCAGGGGCCTGGGGGAAGGGGCAGGACCATACGCCAAGGCGGGATGAGGAGGCTGAGGAGGCCCAGGGCTAGGGAAAGGCAGCGCCCCCGAAGGGGGGGGCAGGGGATCCTGAGAGGAGGCTGGGTAGAGCTGAGTGTGTAGGGGTCCTGGCTGCCCCAGGACACCAGGCTGCGGGGGGAATGGGTAGGGGGGTTGGGGAGGCACGAGTCCTGCTGTCTGGGGTGGGAAGAGGTGCGGATGCTGGAGTGGAAGGGGCTGCTGTGGGGGCGGGGGCCCGAACGCTGCTTGCGTGGGATGAAGCTGGGGCCCCATCCTCGGGGCTGGAAAACCTGTGGGGATCCCAGGAGGAAAGTGGTGCTGGGCTGGGGGCGCTGTGAGAGGTGGCTTGGGCCCTAGAGGGTAGGTGTAGGGTGTGGGCACTGGCTGTGATGGCGGCACTGGAAAGCAGGAGTGGGGAGCAGCAGGGGTGGGGTTTGGCCGTGGCACTGTGTGGCTCGAGATAGGAGCCTGGACACTATCTACTGTGGTGGTGGCCGGCCGGACCCCCAAAGCCACCTCGGGGCTTGTGAACTGGGGAGGTGGGGCTGACGGCAAACCTGCAATGGGTGGGGGTGGCCCTACCCCGCCATACGGACTGCTCACCACGCCATGCTGTGGGGAAGATCGGGACACAAGGCCCAGCTCCGGCGCGTAGGCAGGGGGTGGAAAGACAGCAGGTCCTGGCGCCATGGCCATTGCAGGGTGCCCTGGGGCCTGTGGGGCCCTGGGCTGCAACATCTGGGTGGGGCCCGAGTAGGTAGCAGGGGGTAAGGGGCCTGAGAGAAAGTGGGGTCCTGGGCCTGTGGAGGTGGAGAAAGGGCCAGCAGGAAAGCGGGGCGCAGCAGTTGTTCCCAGGAAAGCGTCGGGGGGCAGGCTGCGCAGCTCCTCAGGTGGGTCTGCCTCCACCGCCTCCCCCTCCTCCCTGCGGGGCAGCAGTGGCTTAGGGGCTGTGGGCCGTGGTGGCGGCTTCTTCTTCAGCTCTCTGCAGGGCAAGATAAGGAAGTGGAGCCAGACCCCCATCAGCCCAGCCCGGGTCTGGGCTACAGCTACACCGAGGCCCGGGCGCCACACCCACCTGTCCAGGAGCTGCTGGCGGGCAGCCTCTCGGGCCTGGCAGGTGGACTGCGCCCGTGCCAGGAGAGTGGCCACCTTGCTCTCCAGGTCTGCATAGAAGTCCTTGCCCTCCTGGGACTTCTTCATCAGATCCTCATAGGCTTCAAATGAGGCCACCAGGGTCTGGAGCGTGGAGTTCCACCTGGCGGGCAGAAGGGCCGGCAGGATGTGAGCAGCGGTGGCCAGGCTCTGGTGGGGCACTGGGCGAGAGCACAGGGCCGGGCACTGACTTTTGGTCCAGGTCGCTGAGCACCCGCCGCACGGCTGCATACTGCACGTTGGCCTCCGTCAGTGCCCGCAGGACGTTGTCCTGGGCAGCCAGGTTCTGCTCTAGGTAGACCCTCAGCTGGTCGTACTTCTTCAGCTGCTCCTCAAACAGCTTCTGAGGGAGTGTCGGGGGTAGAGGGCAGACACTCAGGGCCTCACCACCTAAGGGGGGAGCCGAGTCAGAGCCCCTCCATCCTGCTCACCCACCCACCTTCATCTCTGAGTGGTCCGTAGTCACCAGCGACGCAGTGATGTCATCCTTCTGGATGAGCTCACGCAGCTGCTGTTCCAGAGACAAACGCTGGTCCCGCATCTCCTGCACCTTGGCCAGGATGCGCTTCAGGTTCTGCAGCACGGCCTTGTCCTCTGGAGGCAGCAGTGGTCAGTGAGGCCGGAGGGACCTCCAGCTCCGCGTTTCAGCGCAGGGGCACAGGACGGGCGGGGCTCACCTGGGGTGAGGGCTGGCGTGGGCAGGGCAGCCCGGACCTGGTCCAGCGGCCCGCTGAGCAGGCGCAGGTTGCCAACGTGCAGATTCATGGCGCGGTGCAGCTCGCTGTTGGTGAAGGAGGCCTTCTCGTGGACCTCCATGTACTTGGCCCATTCTCGCCTCACCTCTGCCAGCTCAGCCTTGGAGGCTGCCATGTTGGTCCCCGCCTGACCCACCGCCTCCTGAAACTTCTGGTCCAGCAGCTCATCCTCCTCTAGCAGGTCCCTGATGTCCTTCAGGGAGGCTTCTACATCCGTGAACACGCCGGACAGCACTAGGGTGTGCAAGGGCGAAGGGGAACAGGTCCTGAGGCAGGCAGGCTAGGCACCCACTTCGGCCTGTCCTCCAGGAGACACAACTGTCACCTTAGCGAAGGGCTGGCGTGCAGCCCAGCGCTTGATGAGCAATGCAGAAACGGGGCGCACAGGGTGCAGCAATCCACAGAGGCTTGTGCCAAGTGCCTGGAAAGGTACAACCTCCATCCTTGGTGACGTGGAAAATGCGGCAGGTGACTTCCATATTCCCGTCCTCCACCTGCCCACTCCCCGCGCACTCACCCTGCATGGACTGGACGAGGTTCCTGACAGTGTCGGGCCGGACGCTGAGAGCCGCACACTTCTCCATGAGCTGGGGTGGGATGTGGCTGTACGCATCGAGGTTGTCCACTGTCTCCGGGTCCAGCTGCATTGAATCCATGAACTGGCTGCGGGGGCAACAGGACTAGTGGGTGCTGACCCAAGTTCTTACATGTAAGAGCCGCTAGGGCGAGCCCCCACAGCTGAAGCTAGATCTGAGATCCTAGCAGAGAGCAAGTCAGCGTCCTGACCCACCGGACATGCCACGGCACTACTGAAAGCACTGGGACAGAAGGGACATCCTCCTCTCAAGACGTGTGACTCTTCCCTTACAAACCTAGCACACAAGACCTTGGGTGGAAGGCAGAGCTAGAAAACCTGGTGGGAGGTGACATTTCACTACTCTCCCTGTTTGCAGGTGGCACTGGAGACCCTATGGAGGTCTGGTGCGTGTAACCCCCATACCTCCCATCCACAGTCCCATACTTACTCAAGGACCTCATTCTTGTCCTCAATCTTGGCCATCATCTCCCGAAGCAGCTTGGCCTTCTCTTCACTGCAGGAGAAGTGACAGCAATTGCTGGAAGCCTATGTCTTTTTTTTTTTAATTAGTAACTTATTTTTCAGTTACAGTTAGCATACAGTACTATAATAGTTTCAGGGGTACAACACAGTGATTAGACATCTACGTAACTCACAAAGTGATCACCCCAATAAACCTAGGGACCCTCTAACACCACGTAGTTATTACAATGTTATTGGCTATAATCCTTGCGCTATCTATACTTTCTATCTCCATGACTATTTTTTAACTACCAATCTGTACTTAATCCCTTCCTCCCTTTTCACTTATTCCTCAACTCCCCTTTTACCTGGTAACCCTCAAAATGTTCTCTGTCTCTATGAGTTTGCTTCTGTTTGTTTGTTCTTTAATCTCCATATATATGTGCAATCATATGGCCTATGTCTCTTGAGACATCCCAAGCCCACTTGTGCTAAGGATAGGGCCAGCCCCTTCCACCCACCTGTACAGTGACGAGGCTTCATGGGCAGCCATAGGGACCAGTTTGGCAAAGATGTCAGGGCCTGTAACAGCTGGGTCTGTGGGGTTCACCGGCAAGGGCTTCACCAAGGGGGCACCTGGGAGGGGGAGGCACATCATGGAGACCAAGCCCATGCAGACCTCAAGTCGGCCTCTGTTCTAGCTCCTGCACCCCCTACCCCGATCCTCAGCCTCCCCTCAGCGTCAGACCTTTTACAGGCTGAAGGGTGTCCAGTGCTGGGACAGCCTCATGGTAAATGAAGTCATTGTCCTTCTTGGCAGAATTGTACCTGGGGGTCCAGAAAAGGGAAGTGAATGAGGATTCTGGGGTGAGCGGCAGGGATCCAGGACCTGGCCTCCCACGTGGGCCACTGCTCTCTGGCACCGGTGGCTTCCTCCCAAAAACGCAGGCAGAGGGCTGAGACCCTTCCTAGCGAGAAAGAACCAGGGCCACTCCACTCAATAGACTCACTTTCCCCCGATGATGTCCATAGCGAAGCGAAGTGCATCTTGCACAGTGTCGGGCTGGCCCTGTGGGGTAGGGATGCGCGGGCTCAGCAACGACCAAGGCCAGTGCAGGACACCCGCTGGCCCTGCCAGGCTTGCCCCCTGTACTCTCAGGGTGGAGGAGCGGCCAGGCCCCTCCTCAGCTTTACCTTCGCCAACTTGATGGCTTCATTGAGCTTGTCCAGGGCACTCTGGAAGTATGCAACCTGTGGGGGACAGCAGGTAGAGCCTGGTCAGTCCTGCCTGGACTCTCCTGCCACCCCGCTGAGCCCTGCCTGGCCATTAGGTGACCCATTAGAAGGCAAGAAACTGAGGAGGGAGCTGGGCGCCAGCCAAGCCAGCAAGCACTGTTACTGTCACACTGTGCCCCTCCTCCAACCGGTCAGCCCCTTGGTGGGAAGTCCGCTACGCCGCCTCAGTCCCCAGAAATGAGAGCTGCACGTGGGACACACCAGGCCTGTAGCACGGGGGTGTCCGGGGATGTGGGGGTGACAAGCAGAGAGACCACCTCCCCTGTTCTGTAAGAGAAGGGACCCCACTAGCATCTCACTAACAAGGCTGGAACCAGTCCTGAGTCTCCTCACCTCAACTCACTCACCTGCTCCCCAAATTTCTGCTGCTCCTCAGCCTGCTTCCCCATGTGCAGCTGAGAAGAAAGAAGAGACGTCACTACTTACTCCCTGAGCTGCGGCATCTCAGCCAGCCCAGCCCAGCGCCAGAGGCCTCGGCGCCCTCACATGAGCCACAGCTGCGAAGTAGTAGATCTTCATCTGCACCAGCTTCTTCCAGTCCTTCTGGATCCGGCCCAGCAGCGAGGCGGTCTCGGGGTTCTCCAAGGCCCGGCAGGCCTCCTTGTAGTAATCCACCACCTGGGAGCCAGGACGAGGGCATCAGTGGGGTGTCAGCAGTAAAGCAAAGGCCTGCCCTCAGTCCTGTGAGGGCCACCATCTACCCCTGTCCCTACCTGTGCGCTGATGCGGGCCACCAGAAAGCTCTTCCTGTTGTCCAACATCGACTTCTCCAGAAGGCACTCCTGAGCCTGGCCCTAGGCAGCAAGCACATGCACGCCTGTGCTCACCCGGAGGCCGTGCCCCTCCCGCTGGGCAGACCACAGGGTCCCCTCTTCACTGTCCTCTCTCCTCCCACCCAACTCCCAGCAGCACAGTCTGCTCCCGAACCACGTGGAGCTCTAAGATCACAGCCAAGGCCCCTGATGTCCCACATCACCATCTACACAGGGCCTGGTCTAGGGTCTAGCCCGAAATGACCCTCCCCTGGATTAGACTCACCAGCATGAGGTTGACATTGAGAGTGAGGATCTGGCGACTCATGTCAACACTGTAGGCCTGAGGGAAGTGCTCGCGAAGGTAGGCGAAGGCGCCTGCTGCACACTGGAAGTGAGTGCAGGAGACCTTCATGCCCTGGGAGGGAAGAGACAGGGAGGATGGCCAGGGGCAGAGCCAGACCGCTGCCTGTGGCCATGCCCATGGGGCGGGGTCAGTCCAACTCCAGAGTCTGAGAACAGTCAGCAGCCCTCTCCAGTTGTCCCATCCACTGCCCCTCCCTGCTCCTCACCTCCTCGGACACCCGCTTGTCCATGGCCCCCAGCATGGAGTGCAGTGCCCCTGGGGAGGCAGAGGACATGGTGTCAGGGCTAGTCTGGGGCTGCTCCCCAGGTTGCCTGCACCTGTGTCGATGGTAAGGTGGAGGGGGCAGTGCTGTCACCCATGACCAGGAAAACAAGGGTCTAAGAACTGGGGCAGCTGGTCCAAGGACACCAAAGCTTGAGCAAATGGGGAAACTCAGAAGTCCAACCAAGGCCCTAAGTCTCCTGCTCAGTACCAGGCAAGGGCGTAGGGAGAGGAAGGGGGGAGCTCCTGCCTCCTGCCTAGAGGTCCAGTGTTGAAGCTCAGGGACGCCTACACAGGGCTCTAGGGCTCGCCAAAGCTTCTCCCTTGAACCAAGCTGAGGCTGAGTCACCAAGGCTGACAGCAGGGCTGGCTGAGGCCAACCATGTCCTCCTGCCTGAAGCAGCCCAAAGTCAAAAGTGGGGTCAAAAGTGTGGGCGGGGGTAGGGGCTGTTCAGTCAAAAAAAGAGAGGCCATCCTGGCCACCTCCCCAAGCCGGAGCACAGAGCAGCAACACCATGTGGCGGCCAGCCCAGTAGGGCCTCCCCACCGCCGCAGGGTGGCCCTGCCAGGGCCCAGGAAAGAGGCGCTGGCAGAGCTGTGGGGAAGGCCAGTGGAGGGCTCAGAATCCCAGGTCTTCCCTGCACCAGCACCCCGCCTTTGTGGCCTGCTGCTGAGATCCTGGGTTGGCAGGGCAGGGAGGCAAGGCCATGGGGAAGGGTTCGGGCAGCTCACCAAGGTTGTAGAGAATGCAAGCCTGCTCATACTTGATGTCCTCATGGGCCACAGACTTGCCTGAGAAGATCTCGGTCCTGCAGACATGCCACAACAGTCATCTTATGAGAAGGAGCTAGCCAGGGCCCTGAAGGGACCGGCCATCCCCGTGTAGGGTTGGAGGGAGGGAGGCCTAGGGAGACCACACCATGCCACTCCCCATCCTGAGCAGCAAGGAGAAGAAAGAAGAGGGAAGGGAAGGGGCATACCCAGGACCCAGACACCCCTGGGCTACCCCAGGCGCCCTAGAGGCTCCCACCAGCCCTGCCTGCCAGCTCTCACCAGGTGACAGGAACAGCAGCCTCCTGGCCCGAGCCCATGGGAACCCGACTCTGCAAGTAGTGGAGTTGGCCTAGGTACTTGCGGAGGACGCTGCAGCCCTCAAAGTCCCGTGGGACACGGACAGCATTCTGCGGGGAGGATGGGAGAAGCAGGCCTGCCATCACTTGGGGTAGAGGACGGGCAGGTCTGTCTGTCCACAAACGTCCAGAAAACATGCATCAGAGTTGGTACACTGCACACTCCAAGGGATCCAAAGAAAGCCCGCTGCTACATCTGTAGTCATTCAACAAACTGTCCCACTGGCCAGTGCTGGTGGACAGAACCAGCCCCACCTTTCTGGAAGGCAGTTTACAACATGCATTAAGATTTTTGACATACTTAAATTGTGCTCCACAGTGCTACATTATGTTACGGCTATTCACACAAGAGAATGCAGCCACAGAAACTGAAGACAAGGATCTCTATTCATTGATATGTTAAGATATCCATTACATATTTATTGTTGGGCAAAAAATGTTTATAACAAATGAACAGTGTGATTTCATTTATGTAACATCCATATAGAAACTGATATCTAACTATGTATAGAGGCAAATATTTTAAAAATCTAGACGGTTATACACCAAAATGTTAAGTGATGATCCCTGGGCAATGGGGTTTAAGTAGTTTATCTTATCCTATACATACATGCAGAGAGATAGAGATGTATATTTAATTCTTTACATATTTTTTATATTGAACATTTTCAACCTTTATTAGCAATAAAGCTATTCTCATTTGGGGAAAAAAACAAAACCAAGCAGATGAGCCCTTTGCCCAAACAGGCGATCAGACAGTATACCTCCAAGAGGCAGGTAACAGAGGGGGTGGGGCAGAACCGCTGTGCATTCGCACGGCACCTATGGGCCGAGGACCAGAGCCCCGGCAGGATCCCAGCAGAGAGCTGGCCTAACTGGCTAGAACTCCTCCAAGACACTACCGTACAGAGTCCAAGCCCTCAGTCTGGGCCGCTCAGAGACGGGCCGTGCACGCCCTGTGGGACCCAGAGCAGGAAGCGTCCAGAACTCGTCCCACTCGCCAGCGGTGTTTTGGGAGACCCTCTCCCATCTGGGTCTCGGCCTCCTCTTTGAACAGAAATGAAGAGCTCCCTTGTGGTAAGGCCTCTAGAAAGCCCAGTGCCAGGATAAGGTGTGTCACAGCCAAAGTGCTGAGGTGCCACCTTTAAAGGGGCCCTGTCCCACAGGCCAGGACTTCTCAAATGTCGACTTTCTTATCACCCCCTCCCATCACAACCTCTGCCTTAATCGAATACCACTTGTACTTGATTGACGTTTTCCTTTAAGCCAACCCATTTTTAAAACTGGAGCCACATCCTAGGAAGTAACATCTCTAAAATAACAGGTCTCATGTGCCAGCTACATAGTTTTAAATACTAAAGCATACACAAAAAGATTAAAATTAAAAACATTTGTCTTTGTACTTCCTAAAACCATCTTTGGGACATAATAGAAGCAATTTTCCCTCCAGAACATACAGATTCACCTTCGCCCTTTAATCCAACCAAGAATGCAGCCCATCTTGTCCCACACTGGCCTATCACACTGATGAACGGCATGGGGTAGGAGCAGAGCAGAACAGGGGGCCTTAAAGCTTTGACACACACTTTACCCACTCCCTCACCCTCCAACCGCCCCCACACCTGTCGGTTTTATTCTCTATAATCACAGAGCCAAGAATTTATTCCAGCCAAACTGTCCTTCAAAACCGAGGGGAAAATTAAGATCTTCCTAGATGGTCAGAGTTTTGTACACAGCAGAGCAGCTCCCTCTCTGCAGTCTATTGACAGTCAGCCCTCAACACAAGGGTTTAAAAAAAAGACATTCCTAGACAGACAAAAGCTGAGGAAGTTCGTTACCACTAGATTTTCCCTGTAAGAAATGCTAAAAGGAGTCCTGTAGATTGAAAAAAAAGGACACTCGACAGCAACTTGCAGACATGGAAAAAAAATCTCGGTAAAGGTACATACATGGGCAATTATAAAAGGCAATTTTATTGTAACAATGGTGTGTGACTTCGCTTTTTGTTTTCTTTATAAGAGACTAATGATATTAAAAAAGAAAAATTCAATTTATATAGCTTTTAAAGCATATCTCTAATATATACAAACATACCAATTAATACTCTCTGCTAGGATAGAAAAATACAATCTCCTACACTTTAAAATTATCAATAAAAATTTTAATTAAATCTTTTTAGAAGTAGTAAAAGTTGTTTTTAGCTACTTTAAAACAGTGGCAAGTAAGATGATTCACGTTTTAACAATTTTCTTCTCTTTAAGAACGATGTCATGTTCTTTAAAAATCAGGTCAGTTCCTCTATTTCAATACAATAAAGGTGACATATGAAAAGCTCTCTGCTAACATCATATTAACTGGTAAAAAACTGAATGCTTTTCCTCTAAGATGAGGAACAAGACAAGGATGTCTACTTTTACTACTTCTATTAACACAATACTGAAGTCTCAGCCAGAGCAATCAGGCATGAAAAAGAAATAAAAGGCATCGAAATTGGAGAGGAGGAAGCAAAATTATCTCTGTTCAAGGATATCTGATATGTACAAAGCCCTAAAGATTCCACAAAAAAAATATGTTGTAACTAAGAAATAAATTCAACAAAGTTGCTAGACAGAAATAAGTATACAAAAATCAATTTTTCTATACATTCACAATGAAAAAAATTTTTTAAACCATTTACAATAGAATCAAAAAGAATAAGTTACTAGAAATAAACCAAGAAGGCAAAAGACTTGTATCCTAAAACTTTAAAATGCTGCTGAAAGAAATTAAAGACATTAAATGTCTTTTTATTTGTCATTAAAGACATTATAAAAATGGAAAGATATCCTATATTAATGTATTAGAAGACTTATTATTGTTAAGGCAGCAAAACTCCCCAAAATGATCTACATTTTTAGGTTTTACCTTTTAGAGATTCAATGCAATCCACATCAAAATCCCAATAGCATTTTTCTGCAGAAATAGAAAATCCATCCTAAAATTCATATGGAATCTTAAACAACCCCAAGTAGCCAAAACAATCTTGAAAAAGAACAATGTTGGAGATCTCACAATTTCTGATTTCAAAATTTATTACAAAGCTACAGTAATCAAAATAGTGTGGTACTGGCATAAAAACATACAGACCAATGGGATCGAAGAGAGCCCAGAAATAAACCCTAACATATATGCTGTTATAAGCTGACTGTCACAGCCAGTCAGCCTGAGGGTCAACCCCCACCCACTAACCTGTCAATAGCAACTGAGGCCCAAATACAATGGGAGGACACACACAACCCATACAGGGGACACCTCTGGAACACCTGGCTCCCGTCATCGGAGACTGCCACAGGGCCCCAGAGGACTCCTTCTACATAAGACCACTCTGTCACAACTGGAAGACACAGAAAATCTACCTAATACATAGAAACAAACAGGGAGGCAGCCAAAATAAGGAGACAAAGAAACATATTTCAAGTGAAAGAAAAGGACAGAACTCCAGAAAAAGAACTAAAGGAAATGAAGACAAGCAATCTACTGGATACAGAGTTTAAAAAAACGGTTATAATGAATTTGATCGAACAGATGAACTCAGTGAGAACTTCAACAGAGACAGGAAACAAAAAAGGAGATATAAAACAAACAAACATACAAAAAATCAGAACTGAAGAATACAATAACTGAAATGAAGAATACACTAGAGGGGATCAACAGAGTAGATGAGGCAGGATTGAACCAGCAATCTGGAAAACAAGGTAGTAGAAAACATCCAATCAGAACAGCAAAAAGAAAAAAAAAAGAATAAAAATGAAATGAGAATAGTTTAAGGGACCTCTGGGACATCAACTGAATCAACAGTCACATCCTAGGGGGACCAGGAGAAGAGAGAAAGGGGCTGAAAACCTATCTGAAGAAAAAATGACTGAAAACTTTCCCAGCATGGAGAAGGAAATAGACATACAAATCCATGAAGGGCAGAGTCCCAAACAAGGTGAACCCAAAGAGGCCCCACCAAGACACATCATAATTAAAATGCCAAAGGTTAAAGACGAGAGAATCTTAAAAATAGAGAAAAGCCGAAAGTTACCTACAAGGGAGCGCCCATGAGACTGTCAGCTGATTTCTCAACAGAAACACTGCAGGCCAGAGGGACTGGCACAAAATATTCAAAGTGGTGAAAAGGAAAGATCTACAACCAAGACTGCTCTAGCCAGCAAAGTTATCATTTATAATCGAAGCAGAGATAAAGAGTTTCCCAGACAAGAAAAAGCTAAAGCAATTCATCACCACTAAACCAGTATTACAAGAAATGTTGAAGGGGTTTCTTTACGTAGGAAAGATAAAAAATATGAGTAAGAAAATATAGGAAAGAAAAAAATTGTCACCGACAAAGGCAGTGGATCAAACCAACTATAAAGCTTGTACAAAGGTTAAAAGGCAAAAGATCATGTGCAATTACAATAAACAGGGATATACACAAACACACGTACAAAAATAAAAATAATGACAAAAACATAAATGTGGAGAGGGTAAAAACTGTAGCGATTTTAGACTGTGTTCAAACTTAGGTGACCATCAACTTAAACTGCTATAAACATAGTTTGATATATATGAAACGAACAGTAACCACAAACCAAAAATCTATAAGAAATATATAAGAAATAAAGAGAAAGGGATTCAAATATAACACTATAGAAAGTCATCAACACACAAGAAAGCAAGAGAATAAGGAACAGAGAACTATGAAAACAATAAGAAAACAATACAAAAATCAACATTCAGTAATTGGTGGCATCTTTTTACACACTCCTATGTTCATTACAGCATTATTTACAATAGCCAAGATACAGAAGCAACCCGAATGTCCATCGATAGACAAATGCATAAAGATGTGGTACATACACACAGGCGTGGGAGCATGCGTGCACACGCACGCACACTGGAATATTATTCAGCCAAGTGAAAGAAGTCGGAGAAAGACAAATACCATATGATTTCACTTATACGTAGAATCTAAAACACAAAATAAACAAAAGATATATAGCAACATGTTTCCCTTTGTGTTTTTGTTATAAGTCTGGGGGTCTGAAGTCAACACTGGCTTGGCAGGATACGGCTTGAGTCCCAGTATGTAAAACATGCCATAGAAATCAGTAGCTGTGTTTTCTTGTCTATCACTGACTACACACCAATCAGCCATCCTTGGCAATAAGCCAGCAGCACTGATGACTGTTTTTGGTATATGACGGACCTGTTAATTTCGGATACATTTTCAATCAGGCTATCAGCCTTTTCTACATCAGCTATTCAGAAATTAGTACCAGCAACAACTGGTAACTTCGACCTAATCCAGAAATATTTGGATGACATACCCATCCAAAAGATAAGCAATGAAGTCATATGCTGCTCCCTTAACTGGAGCCTTCCACTATTTAAACTCACTTTTCAAAAGTGAAATTAGCAAATTGGTACTTGGTCTTGATAACAACGTTTCCAACTCTTTCACAATGCAGTGAGCAGCAGAATATTTCTTGTTTGAGAATGGAGCCTACATCAAATCTAGGTCTGGTTTGCATACCTATTACTCCAGGAACTGTGTCACTATGATGAACCACGGCATGGATGATTGGGCAGGACCACTCACTTCAGGAGGCTGAGGGAGGCATTCAATAAGCCACGTGGAAATGGAAAAATAAAACCTCACTCGAAAGACAGCCAAAAGAGACCACTACTCCAGCATCACACTCTCTGGATCTCTCATGAAGCCACTCATTCACTGGGCAGCATCGTTTTTAAGAATCTGACTCTCCCCGCCCCCTTCCCTACCCCTGGAGACTTGGCCTAATGCCGATGTGCCTCACTAGTGCCTTTCAGAATTCCACCGAACTCCCAGGAACTTTTTGTTCACTGCTGACCCCACAGTGCCTAGAAGAGTACCTGAGATTAAGAAAGGGTTAATAACCATTTGTTAACGGAGTGAATAATGCCTGACGGGAACCTCAGGATATAAAGAGGATAAATGAAGAGCTCCTCTTAGTTCTCTTATTTGGGGATTAAGCTCTGCCCTCAGCTTGGGGCAAAGAAGAGTTGAGGCTGAAATTATTCAGTACTATGTAATATTTAAAAAATAGAAAAAAAATTGTGTTCATAATATTCATTACAAAAACCACCTTTGGTTATTGTTTATTGTTTACTGCTAAGGGGCACAGGTTAAGAAAGGTTGAAAACACTGTTATGATAAAATTTTAAGAAATTCTTTCATCAATTAAAATGGTGCTTTAGCATTGTTAGCTTAACTTCTGGCTTTTTAAATAAAAAGGAAACGTGTACAATCACCATGGCTGTCTCCAGGAACGGTTGTTTTGCTCTTTTTCTCTTATTTTCCAAGTTTTCTACAGTTTTGCAAAGTGTGTGACTGTGCAGATGCTCCTGCCCCCTATGAGATGAGAGCTGCCACGAGGACTGTGGTGCCACTGCACCCCCAAAGTGCACAAACTGGTCTTCTCAAACCAGCACAGCTGCCAGCACTGTGCTCACTGCTGACACCTCGGACACCAGAATCAAGTCACACATTCTCACAATTATCAATATGGTCCTGGAAATGCCTGCCAATTGCAAGAAAATAAGGACTATTGGAGAGAAGGCAAAATCATTACGTGTACACGCTATAACTTGTGTACTTGGAAAACCCAAGAAAATGAGTTACAACACTATCAGAAAAAAAGATAAATTAACAAAATAAATTGCTCAACTGCTTTTCTCTACACCAACCATATCAAGTAGAAAAATATAATAGGGGACGGGGGGAGGACACTCCATAATAGCGACAAAAAAAAAAAAAATCCAGAAATAAATTTAACCAGATATATGTAAAACCTACATGAAGAAATCTGTAGCTTTACTGAGAAGCCTGAGGAAAAAAATCTAAAAAAATGTGGAGAAAAGCAACCTCATAAAGATGAAGAACATCAGTGACTGATTACATCTTATCTGAGTGACGAAGGTTTTTTAACTGTGTATCAAAGGCAGATAACGTAAAGGGAAAGATGGACCTGATTTATAAATATTTAAAAATTTATATGTAAAATTTGAAAAGCTTGTATATAAAACACAATAAACAAACACAATAAACTGAGAAAAATATTTGCATAACACAAAGGAGCAATACCATTAATGTATGAATCTTATAAATTAATAAGGTATAACACTAATAAAAAATGGACAAAGGACACTTCCTAAAAAAAGATATGTAACAAACACATTAACAACTGTAAAACCTTACTATTAACCAAACAACTGAAAATAAAAATTAAATACCTTTTTCACCTATCAGACTGTCAAAGCTGAAAAGTAATAGCAGGAGCAAGTACATGCCCTGCTGGGGTATAAATGGAAACAGATCCTTGTTCACTTACTAATTCCTACAGAAACAATCCGATGAAGGCCCAAGTAAGCACAGATATGGGGCATATTTACAATGGCAAAAAACGAAAATAATCTAATGTTCTCCAAGAAGAGACTGATTATAGTGTGACATAATGCTCACAGGCCATTAAAATTAAAAATACTATTGCATGTTCACTGATACAGAAACACATCCACAATATGTTAAGTGAAAAAAGCAATATAAATGGTATATGATATTACTCTTGTTTTGTATAGTGTGTGTGTGTGTGTGTGTGTGTGTGTGTGTATAAATAAAATTTTTAAATATATTTAAATATATTTTAAGGTTGTGAAAAGGATTTTTAGGATTGGTTTTTGCTTTGTAGTATTTTCAAATTTTTCTGTCACTAATTTTGCTTTTATAGAGGAAAAAATACTAAATTAAGAACACAGTTCCAGATGGTTTTTTTCTTTTTTTTAGGCGAGGCAACCCTTGGTTGACCTCACAAATTGCAAGGGCCTTGCCAGCTTGCAACCCCTTATTTTTTTTATTTTTTATGCCTACAGCACTCAGTCTTCCCCGGTGGTCTGCCATCCAAGTACTAACCAGGCCTGACCCTGCTTAGCTTCTGAGATCAGACGCAATCGGGCTTGTTCAGGGTGGCATGGCCATAGACCAGATGGTTTCTTTACCTCCCTATCAAACCGGTCCTCTTCACACCTGCATAGAAAGACCATCCTACCTGTCTGAGCAACTCCAGCTTCTTCAGTTCCTCATTGTAGGCTTCTGGGTTCTCTCCATAATTCTTCAGGACAAACTAGAGAGAGAGAAGAATGTAAACAAGGGACAGAGGAGACTTCCCTGCTCCTGCCCTCACCCTCTGAGTCCTCGCAATCACCAGCCAGGGCTCAGGATCAAGACCAGACCCCCAAAGCACAAGCTCACCTCCTGGATCACCAGGGACTCAATACAGGGCAGCACCAAGAAGCTGACCGTGCAGACTTCTCCTTTGAGCAATATGGCAAATAAGACTGGACGACACTACGTGAACTCCTAGCTGGTCCTCGCTGTGCTGCAGCCCTCTCTATGAAGTCCAGTACCCTGCCAGCTCAGGAAGCCGGGGAACCTGGCTAGCCCAAACAGGCCGCAAACTCAAGGACTGGACCCTGCTGTGTTCTGGGGTCACAACCATAACCCTAACCTGACAGCAGATGTAGGCAAGAGGCACCAAACAAGAGCAGGAGTGCAAAGCCTCCTGCAGAAGCCCACGCTCCTGGATGGGAAAGGCAAAGGGCACCACAGACAGAAGTGATCTGCAGTGTCCTGTAGGGAAAGGCCCAGAGATGTGTGACAGGAAGGACCCACACAGAAGAAGGGGCAAAGGAAAGGTCACTGTCCACACCACAGAGGGGGACTGGGATGCCTCAAGAGCTGAGTGCCTTGGACAGTGAGCACACTCACCAACCTGGAGGCACGGCCAGGACCAAATGGCCCCTAGTTCATCTAAGATCAACAGACAAGGGCAGCTGCGAACTACCCCTGCTGCAGTGCCTGGTGCCTGGGCTGGCCATCTGGAGGGCCAGGTCCACTCATTCCACAAACACCCAGGGCACTGATGTGCAGCTCACAGGTTCCTTAAGGCCCTAACCAAGGCTTATGAGGTGGAGGAGGCAGCTGTAAAGGCTGTCTGGTAGCACACTCGCACCATATCTGCAGCCTATTCGTCATTCCTGGAGTCCCCTCCCAGGACCTAAGACATGTGGCTAAGGAATTAGCCACATGAGAACCTGGAAGGCTGAGTAATAGCTTCTACCTGCTCTGGTAGAGAAAGGATGAAGGACAGGGAGAAGGGAGGCTATTTCTCTATTTCTGAGCTTATCACAACACCATCTGGCCCTGTTCCCAAAACCTCTGACTGTGACCCCTTCTCTTTTGGTTTTACCTCCTGAAAGTCCTGTGTGTCCATGAGCTTTCTTCTCTATCCCCCTGCTACCTCTGGTCTGGGCAACCTCCCCACCCCCTTCAAATCCATCCCTTACTTAGTGGCCAGAACTGTCTTTCTAACATAACTCCAATGTAGCCCCTAACTTTAAATCCTTCTGAAACACACACACCTTGGGGAAAAAAATAACCAAAACATGTTTTTCTTAGGATCATGATATAATGGGAAATAAGTTTTAATCTAAAAAGAAAAATTGTAACCTGAAAAGAATGTGCAACAGTGGCTCTCCAGAGCCTCGAGGACCAAATCTAATCTCCTCAGCACAGAATTCAAGGCTCTTTGCAACCTGCTCTCAAAAGCCTCCGATGATTGTCCTCTGGCACCTCCCAGGGACACCCAGCCAAAAGAATTTTGAAATTACTGCTCTCAGGCTCAAAGCCTGTCCACATGCTCTCCTGCCTTCTCTACTAAGACATAGTTGAAATGTCACTTCTTTGTTCACCATATACGTGGTTTCTCTTCCACTTGCACAGTTGACTCAATTATGGGGTATTCCTTGGGCTGTTCCACAGAAACACACACAAAATTGAGTCCCACATACAGTGTTGTTAATACAATATATGCTCTGGTACTGGATTTCAAATGAGACTAATTTATTCAGAGAAAGGAGTATTATTGCCATGGGAAACCTTCAGCCCTTAGCGTCAGTGAGCCTAAGACCAAATTACAGGCCGAGACCACCGGGCATGGGAACAGACCTTCATCCTCACCTAGTCTCCCCCAACAGCACTCAAGGCCTCTCTCCCGCATCTCTTCTGAATGGCCCCACAACACCAGTGAGGACGACGCAAGTTACAGCGCCTGGAGGGTGCTAGAACTAGACCAGGTCATTCCACCACCACTTGTCAGGCACTGTCTACACAGAAGCATTTATTACTTCCTGAGTAAAGGAAAGAATCTGTTGTGAAATGGATACAGGTCTTTGATGTATGAGATTGAAGTCACAGAAGAATGACCTGGACAATCCAGGCCATCTGTGCCTGGAGCCATTCCACCATAAAACGTAAGTGGCCATGCGGGCTCAAGCAGACTGCTTGGTGACTCCAAATCTGTGATAAGAGGAAAGACAAATCACCATCACAGGTAGCTGGCACTGCTGAGGGCCAGGGCCTTCTTGGGCCTCTGCTTATCTCCTTTTCCGTGTGTGGGGCAAGTTTTTCAAGACTCAGCTGTCCCATGGGAAATCTGGAAGGGGTGGGGGAGGGTGGATTTCACAAACCTGAAAACCAGGGTCTACGTATATGTGAATAACAGTAAGAAGAGACAACAAAAGTGAGCACTCTGGTGCAGGTCGGCTAAGTGACAAGAGCAGGAAGACCTGTCTGAATCTGGAGGGTGTACAACTGCCAGGCAGTTAAAGAAACTCTGAGGAGGTATGTATGGTTCAACCTGGGTGATAAAAAGAAGGAAAGTAATTCCAGTAAGGACCGAAAAAGGACAATGACCAGATGTGAATGTGTCCGTAAGAGGCCTGGGGAAGTGAAGTTAGAGCAGGCTGACGTGAAGTGGTGGCCGAGCGTAAAGAGCAGGCAGTAGGCAGTTCCTCCGAAGGAACCTGGTGGGAAAGTGGAGATTTAGAGAGATCAGTGCAGCCAGAGTGGGAGGAGGGGAGAGGCCAAGAAGCCACCTGGTTGGCAGGGTGATTACCACATGGTAATCGGACCTTGAGGATGGTTACTATGTGGACCACTAGAAGGTAAGCTCTGTGAAGGCAGGAATTTCTGTCATCACATACGGTCCTGAATTCCCAGGGCTAGCACATAACAGTCACTCGAAAACTCTTTGTTCAATGAATGGCTTAGGGATGGATGTAACACCTTAATCCAAGCGAGCTTGACTTGAGCTTAAGTGCAGGTGGATTAAGGGCAGGTGTTTGAGACCAGAAGAGTAAAGAACTTCAAACACTAACACCTGTGGCCAAATCACTCACTGATGAAGAGTCACCTCTCATCAGTTTCCAGTGAGTCAGCACTTGGGCACCAAAGCAGTTAAGAAGGTGCAGGGCCAGCAGCATCCCCCACTAAAAAAATATGTGGGTCCAGGTCTTCCAACCTAAAGCTTGGCACTGCAGTTCAAAACCAGCTTGCTGTTCTCCCAGTACTTATCTCCTATTATTTCATAATTGAGGGCACATCCATCAGGAATGAAAATCAATACTATTATGAAAGTTTTTTCAAAGGCCCAGCCCTCACATAAAAAGAAAACCTTTATCTATCTGGAAAACTATTAATCCTTCAAAACCTGCCTCCCTGGCAAGCCCTCCCTGACAGCCCCTCCTTAGTCTGGTACTTCTGTATACTGCACATACTTCTCTTCCGCTGATGTCATCCATGAGAAAAAGGGCTGTCTATGATTCATCTGTATCATCAGGGTCCAGCATAGTGCTCAATAGGTTGACCTTAACGAAACCAATTTTTACCTTACTATCCTAAAGTTCCCGCAGCTCAGAGCAAGGGTAGAAAAGGACAAGGGTACCAGTGGCAGAAGGGAGAGTGGGGGCGCTAGGGTTGGGGAGAGGAGCCCAGGTCAGGAAGAGTTCCCAGGCTGCAGTGGCTTCTGAGGTCTCTGCAGGAACAGAGTTCCAGAGGGAGTACCCTGAGGGAGCTGGCCATTCTCAGCCCAGCCCACCCAGATTGCTATTCCTTTTCGGTGGATTCATGCAAATACACACCACAATCTTAACCTAGCAAATAAAGGGTGGTATCTTTCCCAATCCCCCCAAAAAGAGAAAACTAAGAAAAAGCTGATAGCTAGGAAATTGTTTTTATAGCAGCTGATAATACTACCTCAGGCTAAATGCCTCACAAGCAACTCTCACTCAGGTTCTCCCAGGGAAGTCATTGCTCATGTAATACCTCACAGGCTAAATTCAAACAAAACCATCTCCTAGGAGCTTCTGAGCTAACATTTTATCCACTGGATTTCCAAAAAGTCATGGTCACCATTTCTGAATTCCCTCCCAGTTGTCAGTCATTTGAGAAACATTTTCCTGAGTGCCAACTCTGTAGAGAGGGCCCTGCGAGGCTGTGAGGAACATGGCGATAGATGCCTCTCAGGTCCCTTAACAATTGAACAGGGGGCGAAAACATAGCACACATAACTGTCACCAGAGAAAGGATAACCCAAGAATTAGTGATTCAAAGAAAGGAAAGATGGATGCAGATGAAAGCATTAAAGAAGGCTTGTGGAAAAGACAGAGCTTAAACAGGACCTTGAAAGATGGACAAAACCAATATGTAGAGATTACAGAAGGGCCCAACCCCAGCCCACCGGCAAAGATAAGAGCTGGATGGGAGGAATTCCACAACCAAAGGCAGAGAATGTTCATGGAACAGCAAGTGGCTGGCTGTGAACTCAATCGGAGATACTTGTATCAGAAACACAAAGATTAAGCACATACTGGGCCCTCAAAAAATGCTGAAAAAACTAGGGTAGGTCAGGGAGAACTGAACAGCTTAGGGTTGAAAAAAAAAAGAAAGGAGTTTTGTTAAGCTTTAGGGCAATTCATCTAATTGTACTCGTATGAAAGAGCAGATGGAGAAGAGACAAAGTATGGGAAAGATGTGACAAAATTTTGTAATTTTAGATCAATTAATCTAACTTCCTGGTTTTATAAATGAGGAAAAAGAGGTCCATAGAGGTTAAATGGTGGACTCAACGGAATACAAATTAGTGTCTGAACTATGGCAGTGGCGGTATAAAGAGAAATAGCTTCTTAGGAAACTACTTCCAAACCCATCTTCTTTCTCCTATTTCTTTTCTCAAGCACCCTGCTGAGTGGTGCACCTCTTAGATTCTCTGGTACTTACTTTGGCAGCTTCTGCGCTAAATATTTTGTAGTTACAAGGATGACAACCTGCAACAACCTCCTGGTTGTTCCTTTTCACACCTGCTGACCCTCAATGCGACCACGTCGCCGTTGCCAAGGAAGACGCCTCATTGGGCACCTGAGGCCCAATTAACACACCTGGCCCCTCTTCCTACCAGCCGCACCTGATCTCGCCACGGAGGTCCCTTTGCATTCGTCAACGTCAAACCTGCCTGTCTCTTCCGTACAATCGAAGATTCAACACAATGACTTGCTAAGGTCTGTCCGGGAGCTACAACACTGTTTAGCCCCTCCGAGCAGTTATGAAAAGCAGTAACCCTCCCCAAAATAACGTAGAACTCTGTAATTTGGTCCAAAGGCCTCCCGAATAGGAGTCTTCTTCTGGGGAGACCAGATAGAAGTGCACCCAGGGTTTGAAAGACCTCGATCGCAGAGGTGAGGCATTCCTCTTAGTCGCCGGGGCTCGCGTCTTAAAACACACATCCTGAGCCATCTCGGCGTCCGTCCCAATCCAGTCGTGGACTGACCGCCCACCGAGCCGGGCAGAGCGGTTCAACCCAGACCGTCAGGGCCGCCCACCGCTCCCCAAGGGGCGGTTCTGGAGTGAGGAGGGGCGGAGCAGAAGCAGGTCCAGAGCGTCACACCGAGGAAGTGTGGTGCCACGGTGGGAACGGTGGATGACCCGGGACATTAGTCGGGGAGCAGCTTTCGACGAGACTGCGGTACTAGTCCCGGGTGGACGAGAATGGTCTGCGGGGGTGGGGGTGGGATGGGCAAGGCTGAGGAAAGCCAGCGGAGGCCCCTCCTGGCCTCACCCAACCCTGCGCCAGGGCCTCGGGAGATGATGGACGCGCAGGGGGCGTCACGCGCTGGCAGACGACGGAGATACGCGGAAGAAGTGGGGGTGGGGGAAGGCGCTCTCACCTTCTTCACGGCTGGCTGGAAGTGGAAGTCACCGGCCTCCTTCAGGTCCAACCAGATCATAGGCATGCGGGGCACGGCCTCCATGGTGGCAGAAGCCCGCGGCCACTCGGCCGCTCCCCTAGCTGCTCCAGCCGCTGCCTCAGCCGTGCGCCCCGCCCCGCCCCTCCGCGCCGGATGGCCCTCGTCACGCGGGGACGAAGGCGCATGCCTGCTGGGAGATGCAGTCCCCGCCTGCGCAGCCTGCTGCACATGCGCAGTTCCGTTTCCTCCGCGGGGCGAACGTGGAAGGCGAATCTCCGGCCCCAGGCGAAAGGGTTTCTGGGAGCAGTAGTTTTCCTCCGCTGAGCTGCGAGGCGCGGCGCCCGCTGGTTCCTGCTCCAATCCGAACGCATCTTCCGGGCCTGGCTTCGGTTTTGGCTGCGGCGCTCTTCTCTCAAGGGACGGGCATTGGAGCACGCACCCATGAACTTGTAGTTCCAAGTGGTGTCGAGGGCCATGGAGGATGGGGGGAGGTACTATGGTAGAGATAACGAAGTGGACGGGTCGCCCAGAAGAGGTGACCTGGAAACTGAGCCCTAAGTCGCTTTACTCAAGCTCCTAGGTGTGTGGGACATAAGGGGGAGCTAGGAGAACAGCTGTTGAAGTAAGCAGAGGGCATCATGAGAGCCTTGCCTTAAAAAAAAAAAAAAAAAAAAAAAAAAAAAACGAGGAAAAGTAAATATCCCTAACAGAGGAGCTGCCTGGCAAGGAGGGGCTGAGAAGAGAAGAGCAAGGGATTTTGTCCCAAGTGTTTGAGCTTTTGAACACAGGAGTAAAGGAGACTGGCACACGTAGTCCAGCCTGGAAGGCCCAGTACTGCCTACGAAACAGAGGTGTCGTGTCCACTTGTAATGATGGGGAATGAGCACCCAGATGGGGTGCAAATCACAAAAAAGGAGGCCCATGCGGGTAGATGAGGTCGGGGTGAATATGTATGGCCCCGAGGGTATCTAGGACACTCAGACTGAATGAAAGGGACCAAGCAACAGAGAACAGTTGTCGCCTCCAGAGAGATGACCAGTTGAACAGGAATTTAAGATGGAGGATGGTTTGGAGATAGGGCAAAAGTGGAAGCAGGAAAACCAGCGAGGACCCTTTTGTAGTCTTCCAGGAGACTTGATGCTGCTTTGGAGCAGAGGGAGGTGAAAAGTGATTAGATTTTAGAAATGCTTTGGAGAAAATAAGTGTCAGAACTTGGGGTGAATGAATGACAATGTCAAAGATGATTTCCAAGTTTCCAGCTGGGTGGCTGCAGGGCTGTTTACTGACATGGGAAAAGGGAAGGAACAGGGTTTGGAGGGGACGAGCAAAGGTTCAGGTCTATGTTAAGCTGTATGTAGATGCCTTTGAGTCATTCAGGAGAAGAGGTGGAAGAGACCACAGAATGTGGGATCTGGGCTCAGAAGAGCGGCTTCACCTACAATGTAGGGCCCAGGCCCCCTTAGCAGAAACATGCCAAACCTTTCAAGACTCAGTCAAAGGCCTGCCTTTGTGCCATTTGGAGTCAGAGCAAAGGAAAATGCAAATACAACCTGTGATTGTAGCAGGATTATTCACAGTACAGAAAGTGGAAATAAACCAAATGTCCATAATTGAATGGCTGGATAAACATAACATGGTATAGACATACAATGGACTGTTTTTCGGCCTTAAAAAAGAAGGAAATCCTGACACATGCTACAATGTAAATGATGTCGAAGACTCTATGCTGAGTGAAATAACCCAGTCACAAAAGGACAAATATTTTATGATTTCACTTATATAAGGTACCTAGTGTAGCCAGGGGCTGGGGGCAGTGATAATGAGGAGTTATTGTTTAATGGGTAGAATTTCAGTTTGGGATGATGAAAAAGTTCTAGAGATAGATGGTGATAATTGTTGCATAACAATACTTAATGCCATTGAACTGTGCACTTTAAAAAATGGTTAAAATGGTAAACTTTATGTTCGGTATATTTTACCACAATAAAAATATTTTAAAGAAAATGTGACATCTTGCAGATAATTTTTTCTTTTTTTTTTTTAAGAAAAGAGAAATTTTTACTAGCATGTTAAAAGAGCTTGTTTCTGGAGGACTATCTTGGGGCTATCTGGTCAGAGGTGGAGGAATTGAGAATAAGGTCCATGCCTTGAAAAATCCCAACTGTGAGGGAGGAGAGAAAGTTGGCCCAACACAATTTATAGTAAATGCAATGCAGGAGCAAGGAGCAGCCCATCCTGGGGTTCTCTGATGGTGAGGTAGTGGTCAGCCACAGGGGAGTCACTAGACCTAGCAGCAGCAGCTGGAACTAAAGCAGGCTAGAGGTTGAGAGACTATAACATAGCACTGCTGAGCAAGGAAAAACAAGATATGGGATGTGGGATCAGGAAAGCAGGCAGCCCCAGGAAGCACTTTGGCCACAGGACACAGGCAGCCCAGGCCTCAAGTAGGAGGCCAGCAAGTGGTCAGGATTAAGCAGTTGCAGGTCAGTACAGGCTGGAACAGCCAGGAAGGAAGGGATGGGAGGAATAGGAAGCCCTAAGTTGGGCCTTGCGAGAGAGAACCTCTGGAGGCAGGCATTCCAGGTGTGTGGAACTGCAGGTGCAAAAGGGAGTTCTGGCTAAGCTCCAGGATTCAGAGGAGCCAGGCAGGTGGGTCCCTCCCTCATGAGCTTCCTAGAGCAAATGTCTTTCCCTCCCCTAACCTCACTCTCCTCTGCTGTAGAATGGGACCACCTTGGCCCCACAGGGTGCCTCTGAATTTGAACTCTGACAACAGACATACCCTGTGAGTATCATGGCATGTTCATTCACTGGGGCTGCCATAACAAAGTATCACAGATTGAGGGGATTAAACAACAGAAATAGTTTCCTCACTATTCTGAAGGCCGCAGTCTGAAATCAAAGTGTCAGCAGGTTGGTTTCTTGAGGCCTTAACTCCTTGATTTGTAGATGGATGTCTTCTACCTGTGTCTTCACATGGCTTTCCCTCTGTGCATGTCTGTGTCCTAATGTCTTGTAAGGACACCAGTCATATTGGATTAGGGCCCAGCATTATGGCCTCATGTTCTGTCTTCAAATTCAGTCACTTTCTGAGGTACTGGGAGTCAGGACTTCTACACATGAATTGTGGGGGATGGAGACACAATTCAGTCCATAACACCGGGTCACAATGACATGAAGGGCAATTGGTGAGCCATCAAAGACCAAGAGGCCCTGTGAGGGGGCCTTGAATGCTATGGCAACGGGGTTTGATGGGCCATGGAGGTGAGACAGCAGAAGGGATATGTCTGGGGTCTGGGGTGCCTTCCTAGTGCACGTTTTTGCTCAAGGAGATGGCAGAGTTGGGAGTTTGGAGAAGCGCAGACGCGGCAGTACAGGGAAGAGTAGGCCCCATCACAGAGAGGCAGCAAAAACCTCATCCAGCCAGGTCAGCTTACTTCTTTATCCAGACAAACACCCGTCACACTCAGCAGAGCCGGGAGAGCCTCAGTGACATGCAGACATCCTGCCCCATTTTACTGATGAGGAAACAGGTCTGGCAGGGGCATGGACCACTCAAGTCTCCCAGCATGTAAATGGAAGAGTCCAGACTGGGCCTGGGTCCTCTCCCTCCCAGTTTATTCAGTTGACATTTTTATTTACTCAACACTCGCCGTGCCCTATGCACTGTTCTAGGAGCTGTTAAATCAAACAGGCAAAGATCTCTGCCCTCATGAGGTCATGATTAGTGAGGAGAGAGAGACATTTCTACAATAAAGACTATATGGTATATTGAATGGCAATAACAGCTACGGTAAGAAAAAGGAGGATGGGAATATGAGGAGGGGGACATTTGCACTTTCATATCTTTTGTATCAGGTGGCCATGGAAGGCTTTACTGAGAAGATACTTTTTGAGCAGAGATGTGAAGGAGCAAACCAGGGTCTTAGTGGGAAGGAGAATGTTCTAGAAAGAGAGAATAACAAATACAAACGCCTGGAGCCAAGGCTGCTTGGCATGCCTAAGGACAGCAAGGAGGCCAGGGTGGCTGAGGCCAAGTGAGTGAGTGCAGAGAACAGCAGGAGGTGGGCTCAGAGAGGCCATGGGTAGGGGTGAGGCGGGAGGGGATGATAAGTGTGTGTATGTGTGTGTGTGTGTGTGTGTGTGTGTGTGTTATATAATTTTACGCACGCACGTGCACACACACACACACACACACACAGAGAAAGAAGATGCAAATGTGGTCAACTTAATATTTGGAGAATTCTGGTAAAGGATATGAAGGGATTCTTTGTACTACTTTGCCACTTTTCTGTGTACATCTGAAATTATTTTAAAATAAAAAGTTAAAAGTAAAACAGGACACCATAAAGAAAATAGAAAGACAAGACCAAACTGAGAGAAGATATTTGTGAGACGTAACTAACAAAGGATTACCCTCTAGAGTACATAAAGGACTTTCATGAGTTCTCAAGAAAGACAAACTATCCAATAGAAAAATGGGAACAGCCCAAAACATATGGGGCCTCCTGAATTGCCTGGTGCCAGGCAGTGAGCATCAACACAAGCCAAACATGGCAGAACTCTGAGACATCCTGGCCTTTACAGTGAGAGCCTGGAGATAGGGTAGCCCCCTGGGGGCTAGGTACCAAACCTGTCTCATCAGTAAGCGATGAGTATACATCAGTCAAAGATAAGCGCTGCTGAGGATGTGGACGTCTCAAATGAGCGCACTACACTGCGGATGGGGCTGTAAACTGTTGCCTCCTCTTTGGAAGACGCTGGGCAGTATCTAATTGGGTTGATACTACATGTCCCCGGTGCCCCAGCAATTCTGGGTGTCTGTACACCCTGGAAAGACTGCTGCCCACAAGCGCCAGGAGGTGTGTCCAGGAAGAATGGTCATAGCCACTTGAACAGGAACCATGGAGCCCTCCCCTGTGCCACCTTCCTTGGATGAGAATTCAGAATCACTGCATTACAGGTGGGGAAACTGAGGCATGGAGCGGAAAGGAAGCTGCCCGAAACACGGTGTGGGCTCTGAGGGAGGATCAGAGGCCTGCATGGCAGGGAAGGGGAGAGGGGAAGAGAGAAATGGGAAGAGGGGAGGAGAGAGGAGGAGAGGTAGGGAGGGGTGGGAGAAAAAGATAAGGGGGAAGAGGGGGGGAAGCTCTCCTGGTCTCGCCTGGTGGACTGGAAGCCAGAGTAGAAGGATCCCCAATGTATCTCTTCTCCCAGCCACCATCCAGGCCCCTGGAGCTTCGGGAGGGGATTCTGAGGTAGCTGCCTTGACCTTCGTCCCAGAAAGAGGCTCCTATGGGAGCAGCAAAGAAGCTGCCCAGTGACTCAGCATCCCTCCTCCCTCCGGGGTGTCCCGGGCCCTCCGGCAACCCTGGCAGCGCTGGGTACTTTCTCCCTAGGACAGGCTCCAGCACCACAGGTCTGCAAATATGCAAGAAGGTCAGGGGCCTCTGGGCCCATTCATGAAAGTAGAACCCCTCCCTAGCTCCCGAAGGCCACTCAGCCAGCAGGTGGCGCCAAGGCCATAGTGCTGTGACAACAGGGCCCAGCAGATTTGAAATCATATATTTTTTTTTTTACTCAGGACCAGATTTAATTCTTGGACAAGTGTCTGTGAATGGAAAGGGAACAATGGAGGATTTAGCACCCACTCCCTCTTACTCCCCTTAGGACAAACTGCCTGGTCCAGGCCGCTGGAAAGGGAGGGTGTCCAGGCTAGATGGGGCCTCCTGAATTGCCTGGTGCCAGGCAGTGAGCATCAACACAGCCAAACATGGCAGAACTCTGAGACATCCTGGCCTTTACAGTGAGAGCCTGGAGATAGGGTAGCCCCCTGGGGGTAGGTACCAAACCTGCTGGGTCAGGGCTGAAGTCACCTGTGGAATGCTGGGATGCCAGCGCCTTCCTAGCCAAAATCCTGTCTGTGGGTAGTGTGGCAACTTGTGTCCACATTGCTGGTTCTGTAACATCAGGTGTGTGTCCCCATCGGACCAGTGGGGTTATAGTCTTTCTGCACTCTACTTGAGTTGCATAGGCCACTTGGGCAAGGGCTAAGTGTTGCTGGAGTACTGTGTCCCCTCGTGACCACCCCATTACAGCAAGGGGTAAGCTGAGGCCTCAGAAGGGCAGAGGCTTGCCCAAGGGCCCACTGGGCTTCTTCTTCATAATTCTCTGGCCCTTATGAAAGTTTTCTGCTTCAACCATCTTCTCAGAGAAGTGTGAAAGCCATGGGGACATTCAGAAGGAGCCACAGGTCGCAGCTGCCTGTGGTGCTGGCTGGGTAAACTACTGTGGAGCGGAACCGCTTGGCTGAATGGGCTCTCTTGCCTCCTGCAGGTGGATGTCACTTCTTGCTCCCCGCATCCTCTAGGTGCCCTCCAGAGCCTCACCCACCCCCCTGCCCCAACCTCAGGCCCCAGGGTCTAGTCACATGCTGTGTGCGGGCTGGAGAAAGTCCCCACTGGATTCCTGGGATCCTGCCCTTGTCCTCTGAGGCTCGGCTCCCGTAGGCTGAGAGCAGAAGGCAGAGCACGGTGGATGCCACCACTCTGGGTTGGGATCCCAGCACCTCCCAGCACCTCCGCTTACCATCTCTGTGCCTGGGCTCAGTTCTTAACCTGCTGAGACCTGAGTTTCCAGGGGTGCAAGCTCCGTATTTGCTAACAGTCTCAGCTGTACATCCTGAGACATCACTGCTCTAAAAGCCGCCATGCCTGAGGCTTCCTCTGCGTCACGTGCTGGCCCAGGTCCTTAGCTTTGATCCTCTCCCCACCCTTACAAGGTAAGAGTTGTTATCTCTGCTTTATGTGAGGACACAGCATCCCAGAGAGATTGACTAAAAACTGGTGGGGAAGTGGCACAAGTGGGATTTGAACCCAAGTTTATGGTGAAACTGAGGTGGGGCTCACATGGCTGTACCCCAGAGCTGCTCTGGGTCAATGATCAAGCACAAGTTATTAAAGGATTTTTATGTAGCTATAGCAGACTTGACCATTTGCACTTGTACTCTGTAAAGTCTACCTGTCAAAAAAGCCTCACTTTACTTTCTTTCACTTGAGAGCCCCCCACCCGAGTTCCCAGGCCTGACTATTCCCTTCCAACCTCAAAACCTTCAGACGTGTCATAGGGTCTTCCGATCTGATAGAATCGTAAAGGCTACATAGTCTGTCCTCACCTCTCTCTATTGGATGCCAGAATCCTACATCAGTTGCAACATTACGTTGCAGGTAACAGAAAAGTCCACTCAAACTAGCTTACGCAGTAACCTCCAGAGGCCCTCCACTTGCAGGCAAGGCAGCTCAGTGATGTCATAAGGATCATGCTCTCTACTCTGCCTTCTGTGGTACTGATCTAAGGGGCCTGCCTCACATCCCAAGAGGCCTTCTCTGTCATATCTAGTCATACTTCCTTGTTTATTTCCAGGAGAGACAGTGCCTGGCATTCCCACCAAAAGTTCTGAGACGTGTGCTAAGTGGACCAGCTCAATCACATACGCACCCTGGACAATCACCGGGGGTGGTGAGGAAACCAAAGGCTCCAGTTGACTTGAGTTGAATATCCCTCCCCCCGATCCTCAAAGGGAAATTGAGGCCTGATTGAGAGGCAGAGGGAGGGAGGGAAAATGAATGCTGGAGAGGCCAGGCATCACATGGCCCCTGCAGTTTGGTCTCCTGCAATTTCCCTGCCAAGTAGTTGTCCAGACTCAGTTCAGTGTCTCCTAGGCTGCCTCCAGCCATTGTCAGGAGGCCTTTCTTGTTGACATGTCTCCCCCAGGAGTCCTGGCTTCATCCGCTGAGGCCCCAAGAACAATGTGGTTCTCTTGTTTGTGGCAGCCTTTTGGAGTCAGAGTAGGGAATCAAGGTCCCCTTGTCACAGTTCTCCTCCAGGTAAAGCTCCCTAGTTTCTCATTGTTCTACATAGGATTCAGCTGCATAATGTAGGACACGCTTCCGAACTTTTCCAGGCTTCATTTTCCTCGTCTGCCAAAGCTAGAGACAATCTGAGCTTCTCAAACTGGTGGGGAGCCATGTAATGGGTATCTGCAAAGAAACATTCTATAGCATTTAAAGTCTTGATTTTAGTGGAGATTTTTCCCCCTGATGGATATTTGAAATATTTTACTGTTAGAACAGTTGTAGACAACAATACAAGGACAAATAACCCAATTTAAAAATGCACAAAGGACCTGAATAGACATTTCTCCAAAGAAAATATGCAAATAGACAACAAGCACATGAAAAGATACTCAATAGGGAAATGCAAATCAGAACCACAATGGACTAGCTCTTCACACCCACTAGAATGGCTATAATAAAAAAGAGAGACAATAGCAAATGATGGCAAAGATGTGGAAGTGTTGGAACCCTCACAGATCACTGGTGGAAATGTTATAGGCTTTTTTCAAAATAGTTTGGCAAGTCCTCAAAAACTTAAACATAGTTACCATATGACCCAGAAATTCCATTTCTAGGTATATCTATATCTATATCTATATGTGTATTATCTAACTATCTATCTATCTATCTATCTATCTATCTATCTATCTATCATCATTATCTGTCTATCAATCATCAATCATCTATCATCAGTCATCTATCTAAGTATCTATCATCATCATTATCAATCATCTATCAATCAATCATCTATTTATATATCCAAGATAACCAAAAACATATGTTTACACAAAAACTTGTATATGGTTATTCATAGTGATACTTTTCCTAATAGCAAAAATGTGAAAACAACTCATTTTTGTCTATCAGCTGATAAATGGATAAACAAAATGTGATATATCCATACAATGGAATAATATTCAGCCATAAAAGGAATGGAGTCCTGATACATGCCACAACATTGATGAACTTTGAAAACACGCTAAGTGAATGAGCCAGACACAAAGTGACACATAGTACATGATTCCATTCATATCAAATGTCCAGAATAAGTAAATTCATAAAGACAGACAGTAGATTAGTAGTTGCTGGGGGCAAAGAGGAGGGGAAAATGAGGAGTGACTGCTAATGGGCACAAGATGTCTTTTTAGGATGATAAAAATGTTCTGATTTGTACACTTTAAAAAAGTGAATTTTGTCTACGGCCATGCCACCCTGAACGTGCCTGATCTTGTCTGATCTCGGAAGCTAAGCAGGGGCAGGCCTGGTTAGTACTTGGATGCGAGACCACCTAGGAAGACTAGGTGCTGTAGGCGTTAAAAAAAAAAAAAAAGTGAATTTTATAAAATCACCCCAGTTGAGAACCATTGCTTCACTGCTGCCTAGAATTGCACAGAGTACACCCACCATCTTTCCTTATTCACATTCCATGTGATGGACACATGACCAGCTGCAGTAGAACCCTCATTCTTTGGCTAAGAACCTATGATGAACATAATCACCCATCAATAAATGGATGTGTACTCCTGTAAGCAGTAGTAATATTCCATGGGTGGACATGCCACAGTTTCTCTAAACGATAGCCTCTTGAAACAAATTTAGATTGTTTTTGGTTTTTCACCATTAAACATCATGCCTGTGCGGATTTTAAGAGGAAACTTGGGCTTTGAAGACCTGTTGGACCTAAGGAGGACTACTCTGTCCTCTGTCCCCTCTCTCCACTTGTGGCTCTGACCTTCCCAGCTCTACCCTTAGCTTTTGGGGGAAGTGTCATGAGCTGCTCTGGGCCTTGGTTTCCCCACTGGTGGGCTTCGTTGGGAGCACCCTTAGTTGCTCTCTTCCATTTGCCCAGTTTCTGAGTCTCCTTTAGGAGAACAGGAGCCCCACAGCGAAGGGTGGGCTGGGAGGTGAACAGTCAGATCCCAGTAATGAGGAACTGGGAACCCTCGAAAGGAGGATGGTTCCCCTCCAAGCTGCTGCCAGGGCTGCCTTTCCCACAACCGGGAATCCTCGCTCCATCCTATCCTGGACAGCATCCCAGCCTTGCCTGCAGGGACCAGCCAGGAGGAGGCGGACGGTGAGGCCCTCCTAGAGAGGCTGCTGCCATCACAGCCACGAGGGGCTGCGAGCCAGGAATTGTCAGATCTTATGATGTTTCTGGAGTCAGGCATCCAGATTTTTAAAGGGTGACAACCAGTTTTTTAAAATGTATGTGATACTGTGGATGTCAACCTGAGCATGGCCTCAGATTGGACTAACTCTTTGTGCGCTTGGCTAAGGAACAGAATTTACATTCTGGGCAGTTGTTTTGGGATCAAACCAGAAGAGCCAGGCAGAGATAGCACAGAGTCCTGGCCAATCCGAGCTGGAGGCGGCCTCCTCATGGCACGGGGGGATGCTGAGGACCAGAGTGAAGGAACTTGCCCAACATCACACACAGGCCTCCTGCCTCACTCCAAGGCCCTGGCCTGTTGCCCAAACCTACTCGCCTCTTAGCCAATGGTATTTCGGAACATTGGCCAACACTGAGTGTCTGGCCAGGAAGGGAGAGGCCCCTTTCAGGAAGGCACCAGCCCTGCATGTCGCCAGAAGCCCTTGGGCAAGGCGACCTGAGTAGCATCTAAAAGGGACTGCAAGTGGCAGTGGATCAGAGAAAGGACAATGGCACGGGCCTGGATGGCACTCATGCTGGTGGTAGGCTTGGCAGCAACAGCCTGTGTGGCCCAACACCATCTGAGCTATGAGGAGATTGTCACTGAGGCCTTGCGGATCTTCAATCAGGGGCGACGAGGACAATCCCTCTTCGGCCTGGTGGAAGCCATCCCACCAGCAAATTCGGTGAGTGTCCACAGAGCCCGGCCAGGGAAGTGGGTGACAGCTCTGAGGGTGGCATCCAGGAGAGAATGCCGGGCACAGGCCCAAAGGACTTGGTCAACATTAGCTGTTGTTATTGTTCTAATGCTTTTCCCGCCAGCAGGTAAGAAAAGGTTGTAGCCTGGGGTCTGACAGCTGGCTAGCTGGTAAATCTGCGGCTTCACTCAGGCATGAAATAGGAGTTCTAGGAATCAGCCTGTGGGCTTGAAGGAATATGCAGAACTGTTTCAAAGGACAGACAGGAGAGAAACTCGTTTCAACAGAGCCTGCCCTGGGGCTTCCAGCATCCCCTTCCCACCCCATTCCCTCTCTCCTGGTAAGTTGGTATACTTGTCCCTATTTAGCAGAAGAGGAAATTGAGGGGCAAAGATGAGAAGTGACCCCTCCAGGTCAGACAGCTACAAAGCGGTATCCTTCGACTGGTTTCCAAAAGCCCCACACACCCTAAATCTCTGCTGAGGCCACTTAAGAGCAGACTCAGTTCCACCCCTTCCAGCTTGTCACTGTGACCTCTCCACACCTTTGTTCCTTCATCTGTAAAAGGGAGGTAGGCGATCAGGGGTTTTCTCTCGCTTCATTAGAACTCCACCACCAAGACGAAGCTCAACTTCAGGATTAAAGAGACGGTGTGCATTTCAGAGAGGCGGAGAGAACCCCAAGAATGCACATTCAAGACGGATGGGGTGAGTCTCCCAGCCTGTGCGTCTGCCTCTACCCACCTCACCTGGCCATGCGGGGTCTCACTGTGGAAGCCTTTTTCAAAAGGCTTTTTCAAATCAGTTTTTTCCTTATTGCTTTTTCTTACTATAAATTGTTATCAATCCTTTTTTTTTTTTTAGCAACTCATGTTAAAAAAAATCCTCAATAGAAAGAAAAACAAAAACAAAGCAGGACCATAATCTGCCTAGAGATAACTGCTTTTTATAAAATTAAAGAAAAATAACGTTTGTGATAGCATATTAACAAAATGTGGAGAAACAAAATAAAATAAGGTAAATATCGGCTACAGCCCCAGGACGCAGGGACAGATAACATGAACTGTGGGGGCATCATCTTCTGTCTTTTTTTATGTGCGCACACATTTTAAACCAACACGGCTCCTCTGATGCTAATGTAAAGACGCTTATTCCCGCTGAGTAACTAACACGAATGTCCTGCATCTTGATGGGCTCTCGTCTGGTCTACTAGGGTCCTCTCCATCAGTGGCCTTTCCTCGGCCCTGGGGTAATCCTCGGCTTGCATCTCCGGTTTGGGAGGATGAGGGACGTGCCGGAGTGGGTCATGGGACGGGTGTGTTTGGCCGGGGACCAGGAAGTAAGGGTGCTCCCAGCCCCTGTGCTCACTGCCCTGCAGGAGGAGCGGAACTGCACTGGTATCTTCTTCGTGGGGCATGGCCACATCCTGCTGCTTGACTGCCGCCGGGGCCCCCTGCGCCAGCCTGAGGTGAGCCGGTGACTTGGGCGAGTGGGGCCTCAGTTTCCTCATCTGGAGAACGGAGCTGATCAAGCCCTTCTCCATGCAAGTTGTCAGGACGGCTAGTGGTTCGGCAGGAGGCAGGTGGGAGGCACCAGTGGTCGGGGCTGGGAGGGCACTGGGACCGGGACGGCGTTCTCAGGCCAGTGGATCTGCTCTGGGCCCACGAGACTCCTTGGAACCTGACCCTCCTCCCCACCCCGCATTTGGGAAAACCGAAACCAGGGGTGGAACCCCCGGCCGGTGAGTGGCACAGCCAGGGTGGGCGTGAGTCCCAGGGTCCAGACCTACTCAGACCCTTAGGGCTTCAAGGGGAAGGGCCTGAGGGGACCATCTCCAGCCCCATCACGAACGTTGCTTTCTGGGCCTCTTCGTCCTGGCCTGAGGAAAGGGGCCATAGGCAGGGCAGGAAAGGGGGTCAATCAGTGAGAATGATAGGAGTGACCACCCAGCATCACTCCTACAGACGTTCCGAGAGAAGCGTTCCGCCAAGTCCACTAAGACAGCCTCTGCGGGGGCTGACACCTCCAAGCTGCCGCCTGCGGTCAGGGACATGTACGAGAGAGCCAAGTATGACATCATCGCCAATATCCTGAGTAATTTCTAAGGCTAGAGAAGGGAAAGGAGGCCCCACATCCCCACTATGACCTCCTCTTCCCACCTATCCACCCCCTCTGCTGCCCTCAGCACCCCCTTCCTACATGGTCTGAACCTGCCCATACTCCTCCGCCTTTGCACACCTGCTTCCCTCTGCCTAGAATTCCTGCCCATCCCGTGTCTGTATATCCTACTTATCCTTTAAAGCACGGCTCCAAAGTCACCTCCTCCAAGAAGCCTCCCTGCTCTCCCCCGGGCACAAATGTCCTTTCCTCATTTGAGCATTCACGATCCTAAAACCACGCTCACTGCCTGCCGTGCCCCCAGCCAGACAGCACTGTGTCTGCTCGTAGCTGGGCCCTCCTGAGCCAGCTGCAAGTGGCTGTGGAATGATTTTCTCAATCAGGTGTCCCTGGAATCCTGGGAGGACAGTTCCTTTTGTGCAAGACCCCGAGCACCCCTGCCCCCTGCCCAGTCATGGTGACAATATGTCCCTTCACATATGGAGGCACCTCCAAGGGGTCAGTCTGCTCTCTGGAGAGAACCATAAGAGAGAAGCTCAATAAAATATTTCTGCAATAAATGACTAAGCGAGTACGTAGATGAACAAAATGCTAGAGCTGGACCGGCTGGACTTGGGGTGAGGAGACCAATGAGGCAGGCCCTGTGGGCGGTTCCACCGTGCTTCATGGAACCCAGAGTCCCTGGAGGTCAGGCCAGGGACGATGGAGGGAAACTCGGAGTTAGGGCGGAGGGGGGCCATTCGAGGGCCGCCCTGGAGGCTCGGGGAGGCAGATTAATCTGTCCCCGGCCTCCTCGGCTGCCTTTAGTTCCTTTATGCCTCCTCCTTTATCATAAAGCTCCAGTTAAAACCTCTCTCTGAACCCCATACTTGCGTATCAGACTGCCTCCTGGACACCTCTCACAGAGGTCCAAAGGATGTCACAGGCTCAGTAGCTTCCCTCCAAACCTGCCCTTCCTCCAGCCCACCTAATGGCAACTTCATCCCTCCCCACACCTGCTCTCTCACAACAAGCATCTGGTCCACCAGCCAACCTTGGTCTTGATCCCTGAGGCATCTGGTGCTGAGAGCCGAGCCGGGCACACTGTGGCGGCCCAGCGAGTACTTGTCAGTGGATGACTGCTCCTTTCTTCTCCCCGGCACGCTCCTCCTTCAAGAGTCTGTGACACAGAAATATGAAAAATATCTGATACAGGAACATCTGTCTGTCATTTGAGGGGCCATGGTGGAGAATCCCTTGGAGTAATGGGCTTTTTAGTCACAGAGGGAGGCCCAGGACAACGTCATTTATGAAGGCCACTTCCCAGACAGCCTCAGCTCTCAGAACTGCCTTGCAAGCTGCACGCGGCATCGGCAACATTTAGTGAGAAAACTGTCTAGGGGAAAATGGTTGATTTGCCTACAATGCACACTGCAGCCCCCAGGGACCTGAAACCAGGTCAGCACCCAGTGGTGGCACAGAAGGGTAGAGGATGCTGCCGGGAGTGACCCTGGGGTGGGGGTGGGAAATGGGGAGGTTTGTGCTGAGCAGGATAAACTGCGACCCTCAGACCCTCTCCCCGTGGTGGGGAAGAGAAGTTCGGCTAGAAAAGGCCACGTCTAAACCCTGTAGCCCCACAGAACGTAGCAGCACCCCATTCACACCACGTGCCACGCCCTCGCCTGACCCCCACTCCTGAAAAAGGGTACTTCCAGGCCTCACCAGGTCTCCTGGGGACATGAGGCTCAGCCCCTTGGGCCCTGGACACTGTGACACTGGGCTGGGCAATGATGTTATGACACTTCCTTCTCCCAGGAAGCTCAAGGCCCAACTGTGGTGGCCACAGACGGTCGGGGGAAACTGGCCCATCATGCTGTCCCCTGCAAAAGAGGCGGGCCTAGAGGACCAGCCACCAGGCCCTGACAGGGGCCATACTGCTGCCTTCTCACAGCCATCCTGAGATAGCCCCTAGGCTCCAAATACCGTGCAGTCTCTGGGCCTCGGCAGCTTCTGCACACCTTCGGGCCCACAGAAGCAGGACTGAGAAGGGAGACTTCGCTGGGGATGGGGGTGGAAA
>CM053507.1:148131679-148189526 GCA_028627145.1 Eidolon dupreanum | reverse complement strand
AAAAAAGGAGCTGAGTTGGGACTAACACCCCAGCGGTTTGCCTCCTGGGGACTGGGGCTCCTCCCGCTGAAGCAGAGCTTCATGACAGGCTAGGATTTTTGATTTCAAATATCCCAAACTGCTCTGCCCTGGGCAGAGGCCTGGACGCAGCGGCGCTCCCAGTGCTTGCAGGGCCAGGCCCAAATGTGCACCTCACGGCCCAGCCCTCGCCTCCCTCTGCTCAAAGCAGCGTTACTCACCGTTCTTTTAAAACAACTTGCGCCACATCTGCAGTGAACAGAAAGGATCGCTCCTCTCTGGCTACTAACACCCTAAACTCTCGTTGAAGCTTTTCTTGACCACCCCAAGATGTTTCCTTTGTCCACAGAGGACCCTATAATCACTCATATCTTGCTTTGCCAATAGCTTCACCTCTTCGATAATTTTAAGTATAGCAGCACCTGACTGCCACCTCTAATCCTTCCAGCTCAGTAACTGATGCTAAGTAGCCTTTGACATGCTCCCCCTCCCCCAACCTTCCTCTTGGGTCCCCACCTCCAGCCTATTTCCTCACCTCTCTCTCATCCAGCATGGGTCCCCTGGGTTATTATGTGGGTGCCCTCAATTCTCAATCTATGCACCTATCTCCCTTAATCACACTTACTTGGGAAAAAAAAATCTCTCCTCCAGAGACTCACCTCCTACTCTGTACCTGTACCCGTATAATTGGCTGATAGAAAATGCACAATGGAGCTGACCAGTTTATTTTAAATTTGTGACTAATCTCATCAGATCTTGCTTCCTATCAAGCCCTGTCCACTTCCTTAGCATCGTCCACTTCTTCTCCCCTCTCCTGGAGGTAGGTCTACAGCATACCTTTTCAGCTCTCCTCAAATTTCTAATACTCCTCCTTTATCCTCATTCTCAGCTGAGAAAACAGAAATGAGTCAGAAGAGAATGTCAATAGAATGTACCAGGATCTCCCTTTCACCCCGCCCCACCCCTACGGCTAGGTGTGTGGACTGAACAGCCTGCACGCCTATCAAATACACACCTGTAGAGGCCTAGGTATGTCCCTTCTCACTCACCTCAGGACATCATTCCTGCAACTATTCTCCCTTTTCTCCTACCTTAACTATCTTCCCTCTTCTCTGGAAAATTCCCATCAGCAGTCAAATTATACTGCACCTTTTCTCACCTTAAAAAAAAACCAAAACCCTCTTGACTTTATACTCCCCACCAGCGACGGCCCCAATGCTCTGCTCTCCTTTTTAGAAAAAGACTCTTTCAAAAGTTATTTCCTGCTCATGGCAGCACTATTTCTTATAGCAAATATTGGAAATAACCCGAACATCCAAGAATAATGAAAGCAAGGTTGATAAAATAAATGGAACATTATTTAGATATTAAAATATATAAAAAGTTGCCATGAAAAAATGCATGATGCAATGAACAGCATGATCTTCATTTTGTCAAAATAAATTAAAAATAGGAAGCAAAGAACAGAAAGCAAAGGGTGACACGCCTGCCACCCACAGTCTGCCAGTGTGCTCTACAGACCTGTTCCTCAGATCTGACGTTCAGCTCATCCCGAGACACCAGCTCAAGCACGTCCTCCAAGGGCAGGGCCAGGAATTCTTCCGACGCGGACACCTCCACAAAGTGCTGGTGGATGAAGCTGTTGGCTGCATCGTACAGCACCGCGCACATCATTGTCTCGGCAAACTGGCGTACACCCAGGCAATTTTTTGGGTGGAGCCTTTTGGCGTAAGAAAAGATGGAAAGAAAAAATTGAGAGGAAGAAAGAACGCTGTCTTTGATCATTCTCGAGTTGGTTCTGGGTAGAGCCACAGAACCAACAACAACAACAAACTTTGTCCTCAACTTTGGAAACGCCCTGTGTAACATCAGGTGCCTCTCTGGGGCTCCACTTGTAAAGGGATAAAATTAAGACAGATTATTCTCAAAGGATATCCTCCTGGGCTTGGTGTTCTGTGTGTCTAGATGGAACGTGCTCTCTGCAAAGTCCTATGATGCAGCTCTCAGGGGAGAAAGATTAGAATATGTACTGAAGGACCTGTTGACATTCTTGGTTGAGTGTCCATCTTTCGTCACCAAGAAGGCACTGAAGTTGTAGCATGAGTTTAAACCACGAGGGGAGATGACTTCCCTAATGTTGGGACCCTTACACTTTTTTCTATTTTTAAACAGAAAGAGGCACTATGGGTCTAATTGTGCAGCCAGCCAGATACTACATCCAGGCCGCTATCACCTATTTAGCACCATCGGGAGTCAAGTACTTTCCCAGGCCTTCTGTAGGCATTCTCCAGCATCTTTTCAAGAACACTGCCAAGTAGTAATCACCCTCATTTTTAGATGGAAAACTGAGGCCAGAGAAACTAAGAAGGATATGTCACTGGGGCATGAAGAAACTGCCCTGGCCTAAAAATCACTTTTCTAAGGATCTTTTAGGTTACACGACTTTGTACCAGCCTCCATCCAGTGTTGACAGTGATGGCCTCCAGAGCCCCTAGGGGGAGCTGCTGTCCCCTTGTGAGTGGCCAACTTAATCCTTTCCAGAGTGCCTACTTAAATTAATCATTCTCCAAGTTCTGTAGAAACACAGAGATGAACCAAGTCCAGTCTGTGTCCTTAAGAAGCTCAGAAACGAGTAGGAAAGACAGCGGTGCCCCACACGCCCACATGCAGCCCTGCAGCCTGCCCCAAAAGACGTCCAGGGCAGGGTCAAGCCAGGCTCTGGGGCTGCACTCTCACCACCTGGCCTCCACTGCCAAAACCCGGAACAGGACTGCCTACCTCACGATGAAACCACTCACCCACACCCCGCAGAGAGTCCCCTGCACATGAGGCGTCGTGACCACGGTTTACGGGACTGCCTGCACACCCAGCAGTGCTCAGTGGTATCCACGAGCATCGTACGGGCAGGATGTGGACCGCAGGTGAGGTTCACAGAACTGCGGAGTGAACGGGGTTGGTGGAGATGGAACAGGAGAGGGTGGGGTCAGCTCTAGGAGGGGATAAGGTTCGAAGGGCAGATCTGCGGTGGGAAGGATGCTGGCCTTCAGGCCAGGGACTGGTGGTCGGCGTGCTCGGGTGGAGACCAGGCCGTGGAGAACAGCACACACATCAGGCGCTCGCTGCTCTGGTTTCTCCCTGCCTGTGTGCAGCCCAGCACTAACCCTCACCCCCAAAAGCCTTAGTGGTTGAAAGGCGGCTTTTACTTTCTGACTAGACCAAGAGCTTTGCCTCTTGAGGGGGAGGAAGAGGCTCATCTGCTCAGTCATGAAAAGGTCACTGCCAAGTGCTGGACATAGATAGGGGTATAATCCATGGTCCTTATCCTAAAAGAGCATACAATGATTGCTCCCAGGGTACAGGGGGACAGAGGATTCCAGGAGGTAAAATTCAACTCTTAAAGAGCTGAAGGGAAAACAAAGATCAAGAAACCAGAGGAGGAGGAAGGAGCCAAACAAAGATGGAGATGTCTGTGGAATGGTCAGGCAGCACTGAATAAACCAGTGGTGAGAACAGTCAGCTGAATCAGCCGCTGGTCAGACTGGAGAGAGAGGACCAGCGAAGAGGTACGAGTCAGGCCAAGGGAGAGTACAGGCGGGGCTTCTTAAATCATGTTTCTCAAAGGTTCAACCCAAAGAACTGGGTACTGGTTCATACGAATTTCAAGAAAGGACATTTCTGCAGAGTAACCTTCCCAGCTCACCCTTTTCATAAAACTATGTGCCCCAAAGACTCAGCAAACTGGCAGGGATTCCAGAAGTAAAATGGCCGTGCTCTCCACCGCAGGCCAGGTCCATCCAATCACCTCACCGTTCTCGGAGGAATGTGCAGCAGGCGTCTTTGATGCTCTGCAGCTGCAGGAAGCTCGCTCCCATCAGCAGCGACTGGACATTTTGCTGGTCAATGGCAAGATGGCCATTGTAGGCAAAGTTGATCAGAGCTTCCAGGGCGCTAGAGGAAAGAGGAAGGATGCTCTTCAGAGACAGGCCACAGGAGACTCAGACCCCCAGTGAGCTGACGTCATTCCCTGGGGACTGGATGGGCCCCACTCTGAAACCCATTTAGCCCAGGCCCTTTGAGAAGCTATGGGAATGGAATAATTACTTCACCATATCCAGACTCATTCTACTTCTTGTCTTTACTGCCCAAAGAATTTTATAACAGAAAATTCTAAAGAGAAAGCAATTACCCACAATCTCCACTACTGAATGAGTCAATGATGGTCATTTTTCTAGGTTCGTTTTCAGTCCTTACTTGTCTGCGTGCATAACTGGTATGGATATAATCATATAATACTTACAAGGCCATTTCCCATGTTGTTTCACTGCCTTCACGTTGATCATTTTTAGTGGCTGCTATGTAGTATTTTGGCATGTAAATATACTATAATTTATTTCCTTTACTGGTAGGTATAATAGCTATTACCATCTTATTGTCATTTAAATAATGTGTCTGGATTATTATTTCTTTGGGATAAATTTTCAGAATGAGATTTCCAACATTTTCCCCCTTTCAATTCACACAGAGAATGAAATCCGAATTCCATTTATAGGGCTGTATGTGGTCTGGCCCCTCTCCATCTCTCTGACTTCACCTTCCACTCTAGTCCAACATGCTGAACACGCTCTCACCTCAGGGCCTTTGCACTGGCTGCTCCCTGTTCGAAGGGCTCTTCCCCCAGATGGTTCACTCCCTCACTTCAGTTAAGATGTCACCTCATCAGAGGCCTTCCCCGATCACCCTGAAATAGCACAGACCGCCCACCACAATTTGCTAGCCTTTACTCTTTACTTTTTTGTCATCACCTACACTTTCTAGCCATACCATGTGTGTATGTTTATTGCCAGATCTCTGCTATTAGGAAGCTTTGTTTTCCCAATGGTATACCTCAGCGCCTGCAGCAGCACATACTACAGGTGCTCGGTCCACCTCTGCTAAAGGCAGCACCTGGACCATGCTTGGTGACTAGCACGGCTCTTTTAGATACCGACCCAGAGAAGAGAATGTACAACAGCCCTTGGAGACCCACTTCCGTGTCTTTCCTTACAACTACCTGGCCTGAGACTTCTGCCTTGCAGTGGGTGTATAAACCTTCTCTGCGTGTGGGGGCAGATCACCTTCAGTCATTCAGTGGGTACCACAGTTCCCAAGTTCCTTTCCCCCTAGTTTTCACCATTGTGAGATGAAGAAGTTAGGCAATAAATGACAGGTTACTGGCTAGTGTTGCAGAGTTACTGGTTTGTTTAATGTCTCTCCCCCAAGGAGAATCGCCTTGTGTGTCATGTTTGCTGTTGCATTCCCAGACCCCAGAACAATGCCAGGCACACAGTAGGTAAACAGGAGACCCCTGGATATAAATGTGCAGCCTCTGTTCACAGACTTGCAGCAAAATCTTTTAAGTCACATAAACAGGGCTTTTTCCTTTCAAGGCCCCAAAAGGCATACTATGGAATATGTTTATATAAAGTCTTCAGACAGAAATCAGGAAAGTACTTCCATGAAGAGGTTCTAGTAGTAAGTGACTCTAGATGTAAGGACAACTTTAAATGCCTAAATGATGTGATTTCGGGAGTTATGTTACTGCCTCCTGCCCCTAAATTACTGTAGGGCAGACTTTCTATATCTCAGCACTGCTGACATTTGGGGCCAATATTATTCTTTGTTATGGAGGGCTGTCCTGGATGAAAGATGTTCAGACAGGAAAACCTTTGAGCTTGAGCTCCTTGGGCTTCAATATTCTCATCCATCAAATAACAATGATTTCTGCTACCTTCTATACCTGTGGTGGCCATATAGTAGCCACTAACCCCACATGACTATTCAAAATTACATTTTAATTAAAATTAAATACAGTGTAGAATTCCATTCCTCAGTCCCACTAGTCACGGTTCACATGCTCACAGCTACATGTGGTTAGTGGCTACCATTCTGGAGAGTACAAACAGAACGTTCCCATCACCGCAAGCAGTTTTAATGGACGACACTGCTTGAGATGGATGAGAAGGGCAATGAATAAAGACATTTATCTGAAAAACTATTTTGCCAGTTAGAATGGCCAGCACAGACAAGCGCACAGGATTATATACCATCAGCTCTGTACCTGTTCTCGCTAAAAAAAAGAATCTTAAACTTATTCCTATTAAATGAGTACTCTAATAGAGTAAAAATACATCAAAACTCTCATTTTAACTGTCTCAGGCCACCAACTGAGGCTCTAATTTGTTTACTAATCACCTACTATGTGTGTGGAACATGCCAGATACAAATACTGTATCCTGCTGCAGGCTCCCAAAGCTGCACCTGGGAGCAGCCTGTGACACCTAATGGAGAGGTTTGGTACCTTGGGTCCATTCCTTGCATCACTATCTCGTCCTGCTTGCACTCCATCATGTCATTTGTAAACATAGCGTGGAAGTACGGGATAGAGGCTGCTAAGACAATCCGGTGAGCACTGAATTTGTGGTCCCCAATCTGTGGGCAAAAGTAAAAACAAAGATAGATACTGAGGAATGCAAATACAAAGACCCAACCTGCCCCTTCCACAGCTTAACCCTCTGTCCATGGGATGATACTGGAGGCATCCCACTACACGACAGCCAAGGCTTAGCATGGAGACCCACAAAGAATGTAAACGACATTTTAACGAGGTATTAAAATGGTTTAAAAATGTAAGCCTGAAAGCCTCGAGCAGTAGTTTTTACTTATATGGTGGGCTTTGCTGCACCCCTCCCAACTCCCGCATTGACTCAAAGACCTGGTTTATCCTGATCCCCGTTTTATTAGAAGGCAGATGAAATAGACAAACTAGCCAAGAACCCTGGAGTTCCTGCAGTAGGTTCCTCAGAAAGAGTAAATACCTAGTGACAGGAAAAGATGAGGAGAAACAAGACCAAACTGGAATACAGGCACCTGTGGGGATGAGGACAGAGCGGGTGTCATGGGCACAAATGTTGGGGTCCTTGGGTACCAACCAGGCTGTGGTAGACCACAAGGAGCCCAGAGTTCCTCTTGGGAAAATGACCCTGGTGGCAGCCAGCTGGAGGCGGCTGATGTGGACTGGCGGGTGCTCTGCGTGGCCCACAGGGCTCAGGCCCATCGTGCTCACAGTGACAGAGGCAAACTCTCCAATTTATGTTGAACCCTCACTGACTGACGCATCCTTAGCCTGGCGAGATCTATAAAGTGATTTCCAACCATCTGCCAAAAGGATATTCCCTTTCTAAGCTTTGCCATTTATAGCTCCAAGCCGCATAAGCATCTCCACTGAAGAACTTCCTACTCTTTCAGAAAGAGCAAAGCAGTCCTGCTTTTCCTTCACCCGAGATCCACATTAATGAGGTGCAAGAGCATCTCACTAACTGATGCTCATCTGTTCGCGTCACATTTATGCAAGGATTCTAGCTCAGATTCTGTCACTATGCTCTCTTTTTCAGTGACCTTTAGTTTATTACCTGTGAACTATCCTTCAAGATGACACACACAATCTTCCAAATACCAAAAGATCCTTATCAGATTCAGATTCTCTGAGTTCTGCATATAATTCCAGGTGTTCCTCTACTACTGGGGTTGGGCACATTAAATGGCTATGTGCTTGGGGGGGGGCGGTTCATAATTTTAAAAAAATCACAGTAATACATACAAATATTTCTTAAAGTTCCATAAGGCTTTATGATGAAAATCAGCAGTTTCTGCTTCGCCATTTCCTGCTCCCAGGGGCAACTATTCTGGTATTTATTTCTACCTAAGTAATGTGTCTGTAATATTCTTGATTTTTCGCTTTTAGTTATTACTTGTGGTTGTCAGTCTAAATAGCCCCCAACGACCTCTGCCTCCTGATAGTCACACCCTTGTGCAGTCCCTTCCCACAATGTCTCAGGGTTGGTCTGTGACTGACAGATTATAGCAGTGATGATGGTATGTCACGTTCAAGGCTACGTCATAAAAGGCACTTACTGTCAATATCCTCTCACTGTCTCTCCTGGTCCCTTGCTCCCAGGAAAGCCAGGTAACCACTCATTGCGAGGAGAGGTGCCTCTAAGGAGGGGCTGAGGCCTCTGCCTGTGGCAACCTGAGGGAGCCCCAGTCTGTGCCTGCATGGTACCCTACGAGAGGTCTCTAAGCTGCTTCTGAATTCCTGACCCACAGAAACTGAGATAAATGTTATTTTAAGTCACTAAGTTTTGGGGTGAATTGTTATTCAGCAAAAGGTAGCTATTACATTACCTATTTAATTCTTTTGACGGAAAGTTAGGATTTTGTTCTGACACTTTCTTTACAATCTATTCCACTTATTCTATCTTTCGATATGATTATTGTCAAATTAGCAGTTATAGTATTAGGACTACATGAATATTATTTATAGACAAGCCATGATACATACTATGATTACATTTCATTTTCTGTATAATTTTTATTTTCCCTGGAGACAATAAAAAAAGGGTAAAACTCCTTTTAATATGTTCAATCAGGGACCCTGTCAGTTTGTTCTTGAGACATCCCTACGGGAAACTCTGTCCTTCTGGGAATTCTTTTTGTCTCACTTACACTGGAACCTGTTTCCTGGATCCCATTTAGTTTTCTTATTTATTCCTTTGTCCTGGTGGACAGTCTTCTAGTAGAGCTTCCTAAGAAAGGGTCCACTGTAAACTGTTTTTACTCACAGCACTTCTGAAACCATACATATGGGTTTTTTTTTTTTCCCTCACACGAACTAATTCTCCAACTCTCCACACCAACAGTGTCCTACAATTTAAATCTGGCACTGACTGGGTTGTTAGAGTAGACACCATAGGTTAAGGGCTCAGTCCCACAAACTGACCCTGCTTCAGGTGCCAACTGCAAGTCTGGGCCACTCATACCTCTGACCGATGGGCTAGAGCTGGTGGTGAAGGGGAGGGTTCCCCCACAAACCCCGCCTCAGCCTTCATCATTTGTTAGAATGGTTCACAGAACTCAGGGAAAATGGTTTTACTTACTCTTACTGGTTTATTACAAAGGATACTATAAAGGATACAAAAGAACTGCCGGATGAAGAGGTACATAGAGCAAGGTCTAGAAGGGTCCCGAGAATAGGAGCCTTTGTCACCATGGAATTGGGGTGCGACACCCTCCCTACAGGTAGATATGTACATTGACTTGGAAAGTCTCCAAACTCCACTGTTTAGGAAGTTTATGGAGGTTCTATTATGAAAGCATGACTGATTAAATCATTGGTCATTGGTGATTAGCTCCCCTGAGGTCAAGGGGTGGGGCTGAAAGTTCCAACCTCTAATCACATGGTTGGTTCCTCTGGCAACCAACCCCCATCCTGAAGCTATCTAGGTGCCCAGAGTTACCTCATTAGCATAAACCCAGGTATGGTTGATTGTTCCTCTCACTCCTATTACTCAGAAAATTCCAAGGTTTTTTAGAAGCTCTTGTGTCAGGAATAGAAACAAAGACCAAAAATTATAACAAAAGATGCTCTTTTCACCCCTACTACTCAGGAAATTATAAAAGTTTTAGGAGCTCTTTGCCAAGTAACCAGGAATAAAGACCAAATAGATTCTTCTTATATCACAATATTACAGAGCATATACACAATGTCTGAAAATGCCTTTATTATCCTTAAACTTGGGTGATATTTTAGCTGGCTATAAAATTCTAAGTTTGAGGGGAGTATTTTTTTTCTGTCAGAATTTTGAGGGTCCAATATCTTCAAGGTTGTTGCTCTTAGAAATCTAATGCCATTTTGAATAGTAACCCTAAATATGTGACTGTTCTTTCCAGAAGCTTTTAAGACTTTCCCTTTATTCTCAGAGTTCTGAAATCTCACAAGGTTTGTACCCTGGTATTCGTTTTCTTTCACTCATTGTAGTATATCACTTTACAGACATTATTTCAGTTCTGGAAATATCTTTTCGTACACTTCTTTAATAATTTCTTCCTCTCTATTGTCTATGTTTTCTCTAAATTTCCATTAGTCAGGTGTTGGGCCTCTTGGAATGATACTCTAAAATTTTAAATCAGTCCTCCCCTATTTTCCATATCTTTTATTTGGTTTATCTTCCAGGAACCTATTTCAACTTTATCTTCCAATATTTCTGCGCTGTAACTTTGTACACTGGTTATCATATTTTTAATTTCCAAGAAGTCTTTCTTGTTTGCTAAAGGTTCCTTTTTCTATTTTGAAAGAATCTTGTTCCTCTTTTATGAATGCAGTATTTTCTCTACTCTTTCTCAAGATATGAATAGTTAAATTTTCTTCTCTTCCTCCTCTGTGCTTTAACTGTTTTCTCTGAGTTTTTTTTCTCCCCCATTTGTTTCCGTCTCTGTCTTTTATGTTAGAGGCATATCTTTAAATGTCTCGTGATGCTTTGCTATCTGCTTATACTTTTAGAAGCTATTTGAAAGCTGTGTGGGGACTAGGCTTGTCAACTTGTGGAATTTGCGTAAGGGTGATCAGGCAAGAATCTGCCATTTTACTGAGGACTCTCAGAAGTAGTATCTTTAGAACTTTTTCTCTGGGGATAATTTTATCAGAAAGATCTTCCCATCTCTTGCAAGGGAGTGCCTGCCTGCAGAAATTCTTGAATGAGAGAGAGAAGAGAATAGTGCTACCACTCGATATTTAGAACTTTGTCTTAAAGCCCTTATTTTCAGTTTGGCTCCGTATTTCATTCCTTCTTCTATGTTTGGTATGCCTCTGGTTCAATATTGAAGACTGAAACTCCTGTCTCCAGAGAGTAAGGGAGGGACTGTAGGCATCTGATTGGTTTTCACAGACTTTCAACTAATCTTCCTGTTCTCAGTATTTGGTTTCTTCAATTCTGGAGCTATTCCAGGGTTCTGCATTATAAATCCTCTTTCTTCTTAGTTTCTTCCCCTAGCAGGTACTTTCAGTTCCTCTAGCCCACTGAGTTTATCACACATGCTTTTAACCTTTAATATTCCATTATCTCTTATTTGTTGCAATCTCTTCTCCCACTTACTATCATTTTAATGGGATTATAGGAGGAAATGGAGGTTAAAATGCGTGTTCAATTTGCTGTTAAACTTCTATGCATTTATTTTCCATCTTGAAAGTAAAAAGAAGACAAAAGAACAAGCAGTATGTGCATGAACTGGGTGACCTGGTTTCCGAAAAAAGCTCAGCTAAAAAGAAGACAGGCCTATCTTGGGATATTCTAGGCAGACTGCATTTGAATTCTGTGTTCGGTTAAGGGGAAAAATAAATTTGTCTTTAGAAGAGGGAGACCAAGATGGGAAAGGATCTGGAAGCTACATTTTATGAGGAACAGCTAAATGATAGTTAGTCTGAAAAATAATTTGTGGGGAGGGCACAACAGTCATCCTCAAATCCTAGAAGGGCTATCACACGGATCAGGGCAGATCTTAGATAAGTTACAGGGAGGCAGATTTTAGTTCATCATAAAGAATTAGAGCCTATCACCTAAGAATGTATGGGGGAGTCCTTCACTGGTTCTAAAACTATTAAGGGACCTTTTAATTCTGCAATCCAGGGATACTGCACTTTTGTGAAAAGCTTAACAAAAAACCCCAAATACTCTCATTTGTAATCTCAGTTTTAAAAATGTCCTCACAGCAACCCTCTGCATTAAGTAGCTACTATAAATTGTATTTTATAGATGAAGAAACCAAGATTTAGAAGTTGAGTAACTTGTCCAAAAGTTAAGTAGCTATTATGTGAAAAAGAGATTATGCTTGAGTTGTTTACCAGTGGAGTTTGAGAAGGACTCAGTAAATAATACACTTCCTCCAGGTCAAATTCTCACCCAACTGAGAAATTTTTTAAAATGAAAATTAAAAACCTACACACATGACAAAATTATAGAGAGTATTCAAATACACACAAGAGAATACAAGTAAAACGGGAAATCTGAATAAGAGTGGTGGATTATACCAACGTCAACATCCCAGTGATCTTGTACTAAATACAGCACTGCAAGATATCACCACTGGGGGAAACTGGGAAAGGATAGATACATAGTACCTCTGATTTCTTATAACTGCATGGGAATCTGCAATTATCTCAAAATAAAAAGCTCATTCTAAAAAAAGGTGCAAAGCAAATGGGAAATCAAACTATTTTTTTATTACTGGTAAATCTAATATTGTAAGCTATGGCTTATATAGGAGGACAAGTGTGTTCCCTATTTTAACATCTTGAATTACAGAGGCCAAATGCAACGGCCACTTTCTCCACTGATCCGTTACTACATGCTGTTGCCTCAAATCTCCCTTCTTCCCCACGCCTACGGTAGCAAAGAAATGTGAACTGGAACCACAGAATTTAGAAAAAAAATGCAATAAGCAACATGTAATTGCTTGGTCATAAAAGTTTAGGCTATTTGGCACACACGCCTACCTTTAATCACATTTTGCTCTACTTACTTCTGAAACAATACCTACTATAATCATGAAGTATTATCGATGAAATGCAATCAAATAGTAAATGTAAAGTATTGCGAAGAGCCAGGTTCGAAGTGCAGGATAGGACCGAAGGATAGAAATGAATCTGTGTTGTAATGAAATGCTCTGGACTACAAAAGCTAAACTCATGAGCACGCATGGAAGCTGCCTTGGCTGGATCGGGGCATTAGGTCTCCGGGCACACAACAAACTCCGAGTACCATGCTCACACTACCACTTATCAGCACGTGTACCAGCACCGGCCGCTTAACCGCGGTGGGATGATTTGCAATGACGAACATCTACCAAACGAATTAGGGGCAATCGCAGGATTTCCTAGGTGCACTACACCTCCAAATTTGCTTCTAAAAAAATAAATCAATTCAAACTGGAAAGCCCAAACCACTTCCACTAAAACCACAGCAAAGACTCAGCACTCATGTCTCTTGGCTTCTACAAAGAGTGGATACAGAACCTCCTGAGCAGAGGTTCCTTCTATGATCTGAAGACTGAAACTGAAAGATTCCTGCTCGCTTAAGGGGTTCCTTCATGCTGCTTTTATTATTAAGCTCCGGTAACTTTAATATGTGTTAACAGTTTTGTTTGGAAAATTAAGAGCTAATGGAGTTACTTTAAGGGGAGGAAGATTAGGTTTTAAAAGTCAACGGATAACTTCAATGCACATGTGTTGCAACTCCACTGTACTTGGTTTTTAAAATCATGAACAAACTATTCCTTTGGTAAGTATTAAAAATCAAAGTGGCTTCCGTGATTCAGATACAGATATGAAAAGGAAAGTAATGTGAATGAAGCTGGAAAAAGAGACAGGGCGCTCCAAACTTCTGCATTTGACTTTAAGAGTGTCAGGAAACCAGGCAATAGTACAAAGCAAGGATCTCCGAGTTGACCAGGCCACTCTGTGCAAGCAGAGCAGGAAATGGAAGTGCCATTCACTTAGATCAGGAATGACAGAGAAGGGCTAAGCTGTGGGCAGAAGAAAGAGTCAAGTTTTAGACAAGCTGACACTGATGGCTTGGGAGATATCCAAACGGAGGTACTATGAAGGAAGTAGACAAGTAAGTCTGGAGCACAGCGATGAGTCTAGGCTCAACTGACATTTTTGGAAGTCATTGGCGTAAAGACAAAAAAGACATCAGTAAGAGAAAGCTCAGAGTGTGATGAGGGCGTAAGATAGCCTTGAGGAAGTTCGACGTTTAAACAGCACCCAGTAGAGGACGCATCTGCAAAGGAGACAGAGAAGGAAAGTACAGAGAGGAAGAAGGGAAATAAGAGAGGCAAGGGGGTGTCTGGAGGCAGAGAGTGCAGGAGCAGCGGTAGTGCACACGGCCGCCACACAGGCCTTCCCAACTCATAAAACGAGATCATTCCCATCCACCCGAATTCTCAAGATCAAACATCAAGGTGTACGAGGATGGTTGATATGAACGTCATCTGACCAAGTCACCTGCGGCACTCTGAATTCCTGAAGTTTCTCGGGGAGAAAGTGTTGTCCTGTGCAGACCAAAGTGACGTGGCCGCCAGTCACGGGTCTTGTTTGGAGGGATGAATCTGTGATTTGTCCCAGCCTGGCCGCCAATGGGATATGACTCAAAGGCATATTTGCACCCCTGACAGAGGTGCACAGTGATGGTCAAGAGATGAATAAACAAATGACTGCATGGATGGGCTTGGAGCGGACTGGAGCTATTTAGCTTTTTCTGAGGGGCCTCAGAATGGCAACGCTGGCCTCATTAAATTAGGTGATATACAATACACATGAAACACCCAGCAGTGTCAGGCACTTACTGGAGATTTAACCAAAGTTTCTGTTACACCCAGCTGAGAGCAACAGCCATAAAACACTGAGATCTTCACAAGTTCAGTCTGATTAACAGAACCTTGGTCATGAGATGAAAGCTATGAAATTTAGGGCCAGCTCTACTATAGCTATAGGCAAGCTGCCCAATTTTACTATGGTTCAGGTTTCCAGGCTGGAATACAAGACTTCACTTATGGGGACATGGAAAGGAAGACAGTAAAAAAAATTGAGATTCCCAAGAGAAGCACTATAAATACTGGTAAACATTATTGCAACCACTCCATTAGACAATGTTAGAAAGTACAGCGCAGCATTAAAGGTCAAAATACTTGCCAATCTCTTCATCCGTGCGCACCGCAGGGGGGACGGCGAGGACAAGTCACATGGTACATACAAACTGCGCCAGCTGCCAGGCCAGCTGACGACCCAGGCAAATCTCTTCGCCTGCATGGAGCCTCAGTTTCTTCATCAGTAAAGAAGGGGCTTTCACTGGGTGGGATTTCTCAACAGCTAGTTAGTTGTGTTAACAGCAGTGGCCTTACATGGATTCAGCTGAGCTTTCTTTTTGACCTTGATGACATCCACATACACTTGAAAAGTAACTGGATACGCATTTCACAGATACCATTATCTATCTGGCCTACAGAGAGGTGCACATGGATGAGGGCCCCTTTCAATAACTGCAGAATCCCCATGGACCGCGAACCCCTCCCTCTCTTGATGTGCTTTGACGTCCCTCCTGGTTAGCAGAGACTAAGACTATAACTAAGCAAAAGGAACCAGAAACTTTGAGCACCACCACATCTACCTAAGTTCCAACTTGTTTTAACACACACATGTACCCACACCTTCCCACATTCTTCCTTGGAAAGCCTGGGAAACCTTCCATTCCCAGCCCTGCCTTGGTGGTATCTCTAGATCAACAGGGATAGTGTAGCATGACACCACAAATCCTACTCCCTGTCACAGCAGGTGGGGCCCAACAACCAGCTGCTCATTCAAGCAGGAAAAGCAGCAGGCCAAAATCTGAGCTGGGGGTAATCTCAGACAGGTGTTCCCAAAGAAAGCAAAAGATATCCCAGAACAGATTTCTTTTTGATGGGAAACATTTTGATACTATTGCTCCTACCTTCAAGGAGCTCACAGAGAACATAAATAAAACAGTAAGTGACAGTTAAGTGCCCCAGTTGTGCAGACGGATTACCCTTGGGATCAGTGGGGTTTAAGACTAAGCTTTTAGGCAGTCACAAGAGATGCTGAAAGTACTTAAGTAGCAATCCATAATTTCACTGAGGCACAAATTTGAATCACAAAGGGTATAATAAAGCTGGTGTGTGAGAATGAGTCTACAAAATGACATCTTAGTAGGCATACGTTAATCTCATAAATAATCATAAATTCTTTAAGAGACACAGCATATCATGCTAGATTTGAACAGGTACTCTGGACCTAAATTACTTAGGCTCAAACCTGCCATTTATTAGCTGTGTGACCCTGGGCTGGCTAGTTAACCTTTCTGGGCTTCAATTTACACATTTGCAAAATGGGGTAAATAGTATCTCCCTCATGGGGTTATTATGAAGATTAAATTAACATCTACAAGGCACTTGAAATAGTGCATGGCACATATGAAGTGCTATTAATTGCAAAACTGCTTGTTAAAGAAATAAATGTCCTCAAATTGAGAACTTTATAGAAGTTATTTTTAAGAGCTTTAGAGGAAGGGGTCAGCAAACTATGGTCTACGGGCCAAAATCTGGACTGCCTCTTGTTTTTGTGCAGCCTATGAGCTAAGTGTAGTTTTTACATTTTTATATGGTTGAAAAATAAATCCAAAAAAGACTACTTTTCATGGCACGGGAAATTATATGAAATCCAAATTACGGCATCCACATATAAAGTTTTATTGAACACAGACATGCCCATACAATGCAAAACTGAGTAGCTGTGACAGTGACCATTAGCCCACAAAACCAAAAATATTTACTGTCTGCCCCTTGATAAAAAAAAATTTGCTGACCTCTGCTCTAGAGTCACAGGGAACTAATATGAAATCTTCTAGAAAGGAGAAGATGCTGATCACTTATTTAAGACGCCTCCACACCCCAGCCCACATCACACTTGAGTTCCTGCTGGTATTCACAGACGCCCTTGAACTGTCCACACTTTGCGGAATTCAACACTGAGATAAACAGTGTCTTTCACAAAATGCTTGCTCCTTTTGAAAAGGAAAAGAGCTAAAGCCTGAAATAGAGGCATTCACACTGGAGCCACTAATGGCCTATATGGGCCTGCCACTACCAATGTGCCTTTTTTCCTAAAACTTCAGTTTCTCAACCATAGTTAAAACAATTATTATCCTTCTCCATTCCCCCTTCCTGCTGCTGGAGTGTAAATGCTAATTAGCCTCTGTAAATAATGCAGCCTTGTCCATCAGAAACGCAGGAGGTGGGCTGCATGGAGACTCCTTGAAGTATCTGCCTTCCTACCTCAGGTATGACCAATCCTCCACCTTACTCAGCAACCACCAAGCACAAAAGGCCAGCTCAGCCCAGCTCTCCACCCCTGACCAAAATCTGATTCAGATGTCAGATGAGTAAGGCTAGTCCATGCAGAGACGTGAGGCCTCAGGCTCAAGCACTGTACGTCTCTGTTTTTACCTAGTCCAGTGGACTTCAAACTCCTTGAGGGTAGTTAATAGCTCAGTAAATGTTCACTGAAATCGAAATACCAACTCTATCCTCAATAGCAGCCCAGAAAATCAACAAATCCCTGTGAAATAAATTAACCCTGTGTAAAAGACAGCAGGTTCACTAAAGGCTGTTGTCAAAATGGACTTCAGGTTCTCTTGGTTAAATTTAGAAAAAAAAAAATATATTGGAGACTGAGCAGGAGGCACTGTGATTTTCTACTCATCTCCTTCAAATTTTTCTTAAATATATAAATAGGTAACGGTAAATCTTTAAATAACTACAACACTTGAAAGCTGTTACAATAATAATCTATTATTATTTACCAATTATTAACTATATATTTCTATATAGCTATATAACATAGATATAGCCATTAACTACACATTAATGTTATAATAATATATTAATTATCAATTACCTGTAATATTATGATGATGATGATTAAACTATTTTGGGATACTTGAAGGTTAAGAGAAAACACCTGTGGCTTCAACACATGTCACTAAAAGCCTTCTGAAAGCATATGACTATCTATGATTCCATCTCACGTCAGCTTTCTCCCCTGCTCCTGATCTCCTTCTGGGAACTTCTCGTATCTTCATTCCAACCACACTATAGAACATATGACCTCAGCCCTACCAATTACAGCCTCAGGACTTTTCAGAGGAAAAAGGAAGAAGAGGAACAATCTCACCGGGGTAGCAAGGAGCCATCAGATGCTCCATCACGCTCCATGTGAGATAAACCAGCTCCACAAGAGGAGCGTGCTGGACCGGGAGCGAGAGTCTTGGCGGCATTTCAGTCCCCCCCAGGCCCATCATCAGCCCTATCTTTTCTCCAGTTTGATTACATGAGCCTATATGTGACTGGTCTTGCTGAGGCCTGTTCTGCCATTAGGAGCCAGAGTTCTGAGCACTGTAGTCCAGAGAAAGCCCTGGGGGAATTCAGGAAAGGGGAACATTCCTTCCTGGCCTCAGGAGATGGGCTGTAATTAGAAGTGGCTTCAGTTCTGACTGGGCCCTTGAGGTGCCTCGAGCCCCCATTCTGCTCACCAGTCAGGTCTTAAAGGGCCCCATCTGTAAAAACATTGTGGTGTTGGCACCCACTACAAGTATCAAAGGCACATGCAGACAGTTTCACTGACTGGGAACGCTGTAGGGCACACGGAAATGGTCAAAGGTATCTTCTGCATGGATGACCACTTGTTGGATTCCTAGTAGTTTACCTTCTTGGAAAAGTTTTCATTACTTTGGTTAGGGATAACCAAACCTGCCATCTGAATCCCCTTTGTAACTCTGAGGTACGTGACCTGCCTGAGGTCAGAAAGATGGGAACAAGGATCATTTAGGCCTTCCTCTGTAAGTCTGGGAAGGAGATTCTGAAGAAATGCTGCTCCTTGCCCACAGCTCCACCTTCCTTTTCTTGCACCATACTGATATCCTGATCATGTTAATAGCCCTGCAATTAATAAAGAAATTGAATTTGTAATTTAAAAACTCCCCAAAAGGAGATCTCCAGGCTCAAATGGTTTCATTAGAAATTCAACCGAATATTTAAAAAAATTAATATCAATTTTAAACTATCTTTCAGAAAACAGAAGAGGGGACAACTCCTAATTCATATTATGAAGTCAGTATTAGCCTAATACCAAAACTAGACAAAGACAGTGCAAATAAAACTATAGACCAATACTCCTCACAAACATGGATGCAGACATCCTGAACAAAATATTACCAAATAGAATTCAACAATGTATAAAAAGAATTATATACCGTAACCAAGTAGAATTTATTCCAGGGATCCAAAGCAGGTTCAATATTTAAAAAAGCAATCAATGTAATCCATCATATTAACAGGCTAAATAAAGAAAAAAGAAGTCACACAATCCTCTCAATTCATATAGAAAAAGTCTTTGACAAAACTCAACACTGATTCATGCTAAATACTCTCAAAACACTAGGAACATAGTGGAATTTCCTCAACTTGATAAAGAATATCTACGAAAAAATCTCTAGCTAACATCATACTTGTTGGTAAAAGACTGAATACTCTTCCACAAGATGCAGAAAAAGGCAGGGATGTCCACTCTCATCACTGCTACTGAACACAATCCTAAAAGTTCTAGCCAGTGCTGTAAGGCAACAAAATGAAATAAAAGGAATACAGATTGGCAAATAAATAAAACTATCCTTGCTTGCCAATGACATGACAGTTTATGTAGAAAATCCTAAGTAATCTACAAAAAAAAAAAAAAAAAACAAAACAACCCACCTAGAACTAATAAGTGAGTTTATTCAGTAGGGTCACAGGATGCAAGGTGACAGGACACAAGATCAACATACAAAAATCAATTGTATTTCCACATACTAGCAATTAACATATGGAAACCAAAATTTATATGTGTATATATATATATATATATATATATATAATCACTCAAAAAATTAAATACTTAGGCATAAATCTAACAAACTGATGTATAGGACTTGTAAGCTACAAAGTGCTGATTAAAAAAATCAAAGATCTAAATAAATGGAGAAACATACTGACTTCAAGGATTAAAATACTCAAATACTCCCCAAACTGATGTGCAGATTTGACTCGATTCTGATCAAAATCCCCAGCGAGGTTATTTTTATAGATATAGACATAGATTATTCAAAAATTTATATGAAAAGACAAAGGAACTAAAAGCTAAAACAATTTTAAGCAAGAATAAAGTGCAAATAAGTGGTCAATAAGCACCCAAGAAGATGTTTAATACCACTAGTCATCATGGAAATGCAAGTAAAAACTACAGTAAGAAACCACTTCACACCCACAAGGGTAGCTATTTTCAAAAAAAAAAAAAAAAAAAAAAAGAGAGAGAGAAAGAAAAAAAGAAAAGAAAACTAAATGTAACAAGTGTGGGCAAAGATATAAAGAAACTGAAATGCTTATGCACTGCTGGTGGTAATGTAAAATGCCACAGACACTGTGGAAAAAATTTGGCAGTTACTCAAAAAGTTAAACATAAAATAACAATATGACATAGCACTTCCATTCCTAGTATATACCCAAAAGAAATGAAAGCAGTCTTGGAGAGAGATTTTCACACCCATGTTCACAGCAGCATTATTGACAATAGCCAAAAGTTGGAAACAACCCAGGTGCCCATCAATAGATGAACAGATAAACAAAATGTGGTATATACATACCATGAAATATTATTCAGCTTTAAAAAGGAAGGAAATCGAGAGAATGAGAAGATAAACCAGAGACTGGGAGAAAATATTTGCAGAAGATATAGCTAATAAAGAATTTTTATTTAAAATATACAAAGAACTCTTAAAACCCAACAATAAGAAAACAATCAACCAACTTAAGTAATAAACAAAAGACTTTAAAAGACACATCAGCAAAGAAGATATACAGATAGCAAATAAGCATATTAAAAAAAATGCTCCATGTCATATATCATCAGGGAAATGAAATTTAAAACAAGAAACCAGTACACATCTATCAGAATGACCAAAATCCAAAATACTGATGACATCAAATGCTGCTGAAGATATGGAGCAAAAGGAACTCTCATACATTGCTGGTGGGAATCCAAAATGGAACAGCCATTCTGGAAGACAGTGTGGCACTTTCTTACAAAATAAAACATATTCTTACCATATGATCTAGCAATCATGCTCCTTGGGATTTTCCCAAATGAGTTAAAAATCTATGTACCATATGATCTAGCAATCATGCTCCTTGGGATTTTCCCAAATGAGTTAAAAATCTATGTCCACACAAAAACCTGCGCATTAATGTCTATGGCAGCTTTACTCATAATTGCCAAAACTTGGAAGTGACCAAGATGTCCTTCAGCAGGTGACTGGATAAATAAGCTGTGGTCCACTCAGACAATGAAATATTATTCAGTACTAAAAAAAAATGAGTTATCAAGCTCATTAAATGTATATTACTAAGTGGAAGAAGTCAATCTGAAAAGGCTGCATACTGTATGATTCCAACTATATGACAATCTGGAAAATGCAAAACTGTGGAAACCATGAAAATGGATCAGTGGTAGCCAGGAGTTAGGGGGGAGGGAGGGATGGACAGGCAGAGCACAGATAATTTTTAAAGCAGTGGAACTACTCTGTATGATATTATAATACTGGATACATGTCATTATACATTTCTGAAAAATCATATAACACCAGAATTGAGCCCGAATATAAACAATGGACTTTGGGTGATAATAATGTGTCAATGTATGTTCAGTAATTTTAACAAATGTACCACTCTGGTGTGGGATACTGATAGTAGGGGATGCTGTGCGTGCTGTAAGGGTAAAGAGTATATAAGAAATCTTTGTATCTTCTGCTCAATTTGCTGAGAATGTAAAACTACTCAAAAAAAATAAAGGCTATTTTTTTTTTTAAAAAAGGAATGAAATTCTAATACATACCACAACATGGATGAACTTGGAAAACACTGTACTAAGTGAAACAAACCAGACACAAAAGGACAATACTGTATGATTCCACTTATATGAGGGGTCTAGAATTGGCAAAATCACAGAGACAGAAAATAGAATAGAGGCAACCAGGGCTCAGGTAGAGGGAGGGACAACAAGGAATTACTGCTTAATGGTTATAGGGCTCAGAAAAAGTTTTGTTAATAGACCGTGATGATAGTTACAAAACACTGTCAATGCATTTAATGCCACTGACTTGTACACTTAAAAATGCTTAAAAGGGTAAAAAAAAAAAAAAAAGTAAAATAAAAGAAGAATGAAGTAGGAGGCATCGCTAATCCCATTTCAAAATTTATTACACAGAGTAAGCACAATGGCACGGCACCGATGCAGGAACTGGGTACTGACCAACAGAGACCGGAAGTAGCACCTCGCAAGTGTAGCCAACTGATCTTTGACAAAGGCTCAAAAGCATTTGTACCTCGAATGGAGGAAAGACAGTCTTTTCTGCAACTAGGGCTGGAACAACTGGATATCCATCCATAGATTAAAACAAAAACTTCCACCTACAAAAAATTAACTCAAAATGAGTCATAGATTTTTTAAACGTAAAACTTTAAAATACAGAACTTTTAGAAGAAAACAGAGAAGAAACCCTTCAGGACCTAGGATTTGGTGAAGAAAGAGTAATGAGACCAAAAGTACACATAATCCATAAAGAAAAAATTGATAAATTGACTAAATCACAATTTAAAACTTTTGTTCTGTGAAAGACCCTATTAAAAAAATTAAAAGACAGACTGAAAAATATTTGCAAACTTGCAATATAAATAAATGTTTTATTTGCAAATGAAAAGCCCAGTTTCTCTGGGCCTCAACTCTATCGCTATAAAATGGGGAGGCTATATTGATATTAAGAAAGTCTTTATTTAAAAATTAAATGATACAAAAGAAATGAAAGAGTCTTGTATTAGAGAGTTAGCAGGATCTTACTTAAGGGCTCAGACTGTGGGTCTCCTGCCCTTCTTCTGCAAGAATCTAGGGAAAGGACATCAGCAAGAGGATGTTTTCTGTACAGTAGGAACAGGCTTCCCCAGATCTGAACAAGCAGATTCCCACTTTCATCAAAATGGCAGAGTAGGCCACTGTAGAAATCCTGCCACTACACACACAGAGGCGTAATGAGATAAAAACAAAAATATTGGCAAATTACATTTGTATTTTTGTATTCTTATTTGCAAATAATGTTATTTAATAATAAGACTTAATATTATTTAGTAATATATTTTGATATATTTGTCAAATATGAATCATGACAAAAATACATATAAAGAATTCTAAAAACTTAACAGTAAATAAACAAAAACAATCCAAGGAGAAAATAGGCAAAGACATGAAGAGATATTTCATCAAAAAGGATATATACTAAAAGGAAATACATGGAAAGATGATCAACATTACCCGTTAGGGAAATGAAAATTAAAATCGCAATGAGAAATCATTACACATTTAACAAAATGGTTACAATAAAAAAGTGATAATACCAAATGCTAGTGAGGATGCAGAAGAACTGGGACACTCCTTGTATTAGAGTTTTCCAGATAAAGAGAATAGGATATGGGTGGGTGGGTGGGTGGGGGTGTGTGTGTGTGTGTGTGTGTGTAGAGAGAGAAGAGAAAGAGAGAGACAGAGAGACAGAGGAGACTGATTTTAAGGAATTGGCTCACACAATTATGGGGGCTTGTAAATCTGAAATCTCTCGGGTGGGCTGGCGGGATGGATATTCAGATAAGGTTTGATGGTGCAGTCTAGAGTCTAAAACCTGCAGGGCAAGCCAGCAGGTGGAAAATTAGGCAGGGTTTCTATGCTGTAATTTTGAAGAATTGTTTCTTCTTCAGGAAACCTCAGTTTTTGCTCTTATGGCTTTCAACTGCTTGAATGAGGCCCACCTGCATTATGGAAGGTGATCTGCTTTACTCAGTCTACTAATTTAAATTTTTAATCACATCTAAAAATATCTTCACAACAACATTTAGACATGTGTTTGATCTAACACCTGGGCATCAGAGCCTAGTCAAGTTGACACATAAAATTAACCACTGCAATCACACATGCTTGTAGGAATATAAAACAGTACAGCCACTCTGGAAAATAGTTTGACAATTTCTTCTAAAACTAAAAGTCAATTTACCATATAACACAGCAATTTTACTTTCAGGCATTTATCCCAGAAAAATAAAAACTTCCATTCAGGTTTATAGCAGCTTTATTCCTAATAGCCCAAAACTGAATAGAACCTAAATGTCCTTCAAAGGGTGAATGGTTAAACATGTGGTACATCCATACCATGGACAGTCTCAGAACTATGGAGGAAAAAAGCAATGGATACACAAAACAACTTGGATGACCTTTAAGCATTATGCTGAATTAAAAAAAAAAAAAAGCCAATCTCCAAAGGTCACATACTCTATGATTCCATTTATAACACATTCTTGAAATGAGAGGTGGAGAACAAATTAGTGGTTGCCAGATATTAGAGACTGTGGGTGGGAGGCGGATGGGGTGCCCATAAAGGGGCAGCACAAGGGAGGTGTTTGTGGTCACGAAACAGTTCTATACCATGGAGATTATTCTGTGTGGGGAGGTCACTGGTAACCTTTACAAGAGCAAATGGTGTTGGCCTGACACAACTTATCTATCTTACTAAAACATGAGGTTCACCAAGGGAGCAATCTTTATATGTTTCCTGGAATAGTCTAGCAATTAATGTTCACTATTTGTTGAACAAATGAAGTTTCTGAATGAATCGACTCAATATATAATTGAGTCTGCCATGGCAGTCATCATTTTATTGGGCTCCCTACTGCCTACAAGTCAGATCCAAATCCTAAACTAGTTCCCATTTAACCCAACCAATTTTATGCCCTACTATGCCCTTCTTCTAAGCTGCTGGCAATTCCCCTAAATTGCACTATTCCCTCTGCTTGGATCCTTACCCTTTATTTTACTGCCCAGTGAATTACTCTTCATCCTTGAAGATCCAATTCAATGTGCCCTCCTTTGAGGGGCTTCCCTGACTTCCGGTGGTCAGCTCCCACTTCCTGTCGCACCTGTAGAAGTCTCTAGCACACATTACAGCCTGCATCATGTGGTCCCTAGTGAATGTCCCTCCATCCATACTGAACGCTTTTCCTGCAGAAAGAAAGGTTGTGTCCTAGCACTTAACGCAGTGCCTCATTCTCAAGTGCACTTAATGAATCCTAAAGCCTATTTTATCTAAAAGGAAGCTCTTGGTTCTTCATCTGAGACACGAACAACAAGTTTGTGGTAAGTTGCACCTCTTCCTTTTAACCTTGATCTTCAGACTCAGGACTGGTGGAGCTGGTGGGAGCAGGGCACTGGCGCTTGACTAAAGCATAGAGTGCTACTCTCCAACCTTGCCCGAAAACTCAGTTAGCTGAAGTAAAAGGCTCAAGAAAAAGATGGTAAAGCTTGGGGCCAGTTAGAACAGGGCTTAACTTCCAGGTTAATAGTGCATCCCCAACCCTAGAAGAAATAAGTCACACTACAGCTGCCTCATTCAGGGGCGTTTCTAACAAGGTGACATGTAAAGGAAATGGGGAGAGGGGTGTGTCCCTTCATCTTGAATGCTGGATGGCCTGTCCACCAGCCCAGGACATGGGCAGGGGGACACTTGTCTATTCCACCATAAGCAGAAACAATTAGTCCTCAGAAACTCACGAGGTTAGGAAACAGACAGCAAGCATAATAAAACTTACTGGGTTCAGTCTGGGGCTTTGGTGGCATTTTAAAAGCATACTGTCTGAAACTTTTTATTTATGGAGCTTGAGCTTGGGTCTTTCTGCCTTAGGGGGGCCCTGCTGGGTGACTCGGGAAGGGAATGAGAGAGGAAGTGGCTGACCATTTAGCACTAAAAAAAGACCTGGGGCTATGGTCCCATGTAAAGAGCAGGCTAAAACATTCAGGCCTGTCCCACCTCTTCTAAATCCTCCCGTTGCCCACCCATGTCCAGCAAGGTAGAATGGGAGAAGAGAGGGAGACAGGAGGGCAGAGTCCACAGAAACCACTGAACATCTAATTGTGCCAACAGCATGTGATTTGCAGATGTTTCTTACCAGCCCAGACTCCTTACCACGGGACCTGAAGTCCAGTCTGCATCCAACCCACCTTGCCAATCACACCTTCCACTTTGCTCCTCCATGTCTTCCTTGCTCAAGAAACATCCTGAACGTGCACTTTCATGCCTGGACCCTTAAACAGGCTCATTCTCAGCCTGGAATGCCTCTTCCCACAGTGTCTGTCAAAGTCCTATTCATCCCGCAAGGTGATCATCAGACACCATTCTCTCCATGAAACCACCACGAATTCTTGGAACTAGAAATCATGGCCATTCCGTTGGTGTTCCCTTGGGCCTGTGGTGATACCAACACAGTTACAGAATTCATCAGACTCTGCCTTGTCTCATAATTAATATAAATGCCAAAGATAGGGGCTGACTCCCACTCCTAACAAGGTGCCTCAATCACCTAGCAAAGCACCAGCTGCATGCACCTGACCAAAGGAGCATCTCAAAATATAAAGCCAAGGGTTCTTTAGGGTAATTTAGCAAGCACTTTTGGGCACTTGACGCACACTAAAGACTGTGCTGGATGACAGGTGTTTCACATGCTTTGGGAACTCAACATCTAGACGGGGAGAAAGATACTCAAGCACATCCACACTCTGTTCAGTGTGGTATGGGGAGAAGGAGCAAAGCATTAAGGCAACGCCTCTCAAAGCTTCGTGTGCACAGGACAGAAGAGTCACCAGCTTCTGGTTCAGCAGGTCTGAGGCGGGACCCAAGAGTCTGCATTTCAAACAGGCTCTCAGGCAATACTGATGCTCTTGGTATGCTGACAATACTCTAAGCAACAAGGGGAGAAGGTATAATGGAAGCGATTAATGGCACCAGGAAGGATATGAGAAGATGGTCTTCAGAGAGACAGGATATCGCACAACCACCCACTGTGACAGGGCAGGGCAAGAGAAAGATGGCGTGGAGGCTCGCAGGGAGACAGGGGTGTAAACTTGTAACCACAGGACAATGCTGAACAGACATAAAAGCAAAGTGCCTTAGAACAAAAGAAGGAATGTTTGGCCATTTCCCTCCCCTTGAGAAAAAAAAAAAATACAAAGGAGCCTTGAAGCATGAGTAGGAATCTGATGGCAGACATGAGCGTATACTCCGAGCCAAAAGAACACTAGAGTACGGGCCCAGAAGTTGGAGAACATCGGTTTGAAGACAGCCAGCAGGAGGAGACCGTGTGCAACTAGGGGAGAAAGGCAGAGAAGGAGCCAAGCCTGGCGGGCCTTGCATATCAAGAACACAGCTGGCAGTCCTAGAAAAGGCAACCAGGAGTGGCGGTCAGCATCAACAGGACATCCTTAAGCTTCCCCCTCTTACGTCTCACAGACGGCGGTGACGGATTTCCGTGAGCAGCTTAGAATAATCAGAGATTCAGTTAAATCAGCAGTCCTCCCCTTAATCCTCCTGAAAACCAGCCACCACCTGCCGCTCCTGCACCCCCACTCCATGGCTCTGCCTTTATGTCTTGTTGACTTACAGGAGTCTATGGATGTGGGGCAAAAAAAAAAAAAAGACAAGCTTTAACCAACATGGGTGGGAGCACCTTTTAAAATTACCAAGATTGAGTGGTTCTGCTCTACTTCCTGCTTCCTGACAACTTTCTAACCTCCGATTTCCCTATGGTGCAGAAGACTAGAAGTCCCTTCAAGAACAAGCCGGAATTGATCTTTCTTGCTTTGCCCGTTAGCATCCTCTCTCCTGAAGCAGAGAAGCAGGGATGGTGCAGGTGAAATCCTGTGCTCTTTTGATGAACTATGAAAAACGCATCCTATGTTTCTGGGGTATACCCCTAACACCCTGCCCTGTCCTTCATAAATAAATGAATAATTACTGTCCAGCTTCATTCATTCACTCTTTCAACAAGTATTCGCTGAGTCCTATGGTACCGTGCAAGGGACTATGCTGAGCCTCTCCGGCCTCAGCTCCTCCCACTTTTCTCCTAGGCCACTCACTTCTCGTCAAACCAGGGGCTTGCTGCTTCCCAAGATTACCAAGTATGCCTCAGGACTCTAGAATATTCTTCCCTCACGGAGTGATCGCTTCCTTCAGATCTACTCAGAGAGGCTGGCTCAGGTCCCTCTAACAAAGACAGCGCCCTCGGTCCCCTTATCGCGCTTTGTCTTCATAGCACTTACCACAGCTGGACAGTTTATGTCGATTTATTTTTTATTGTCTGTCACTACCTCCCACGGAAAAAGTAAGGTCACACTCATAGAAGCTGCTCTCTAGTGTGTCTCCAGCACTTAGAACAGTGCTTGGCACATGGAGGGCACTGGCCTATCTGCTGAGAACACTGCTGAATGAGAATGACATGGGAAGCCACTCAGCAGAACGACACGACGAGAGCTGAGTATGAAGTAAGACAATCCGTTAGCTACACAAGCATCATTCCCTACAGGGTAAGAATTCTCTCAGCAAGCTACTAAAGTCAAAGAAATCCTGGCTTAGGTGAAAAGCGAAGAGAGTCTGAATTAGGACAGTGTTTACTGAGCACCTATTATGTCAACGCCTCAGTAAATAATTCAGTCACGGCCCCCGCTCTCATGGAGTTACAATACTGTAGATAATTATGTAATTGTTATTGTGATAAATGCCACAAAATATACATAAAAGAAAGAGGACAAGCCAAAGCCATGTCCAAGAGTTTCAATCCTACGTGAATGGACAGTGTGCCATCCTCACATAAAAGGAATGGGAGATGGTTTAGAAGGAAAAGAGGCTTCATTTTAGACATAACGAGTATGAGGCTCAAGAGTACAAACTGAAATGCGAATCTAGTATTTAGGAACAAAATAAGGGGTAGAAATACAGATTTGAAAGCCATTTGTAATTTGTAGACTATGCCCACAAACCTTTACTTGGAAGACATGTCAGCACAGTGTGATCTGCTGGTCCTCAAGATACCTCTGTCAAGGTTACACAACATTTAGACTTTACAAATCAGCACAGGAAAAATAAACTTATGACACGTGTGCATCACTTAATGTATATCTCTTAGAAGTCGATTCTTTTTATGTGACCATTTGCAGTGCAGCTCCAGGGCTGAGCTAGTAAAATTTGGCTCTTAACAGCTGAGGCAGCATACTACAAAAGCTAAAGAACAAGAAAGATTACCCCTTAGTATCAAATGTTACTGATCAGAAGGTTTAGATACAGAGAACAAATTCTGTTTTCAGTGTCTCCACCATCACAAATCTCACTTGCCTAACTGGTGAAAAGTTGTCTTGAACTTATTATCTCTCTCCTTTTTTTTTTTATTGTGGTAGACTATACATAACATAAAATTGATCATTTTAACCATTTTTGAGTGTATAGTTCAGTGGCATTAAGTATATTCACATTGTTGTGCAACCATCACTACCGTCTATCTCCAGAACTTTCTCATCTGCCCAAACCGAAACCCCAACTGCATGAAACAGTATCCCCCATTCCCTCCTCCTCTCAGTCTCTGAGCAATCACTGTTCTACTTTCTGTAAGAATTTGACTAGTTACCTCATTTAAGTGGAAAAATTAACAATATTTGTCCTTTCGTGATTGGCTTATTTCACTTAGCACAATGTTTTTTAAGTTCATCCATGTTGTAGCATGTCAGAATTTCCTCCCTTTTTAAGGCTGAATAATATTTCATTGTAGATGGGGGAAAAAAATGTACCACATTTTGTTTATCCATTCAACCGTCAATGCACTCCTGGGTTGCTTCCACCTTTTGGCAACTGTGAATGCTGCTGCTATGAACATGGGTGAATGTACAAAATACCCGTTCTTAAGCTTATTTTTTGAAATCATTTTTGTGTTCTGATCAGATATACAGCACACTCTGCCCAGATATATTGGGCCATATTGGAACTACTGATCTACTTTGCCTGCCGAAAGCCCAAACTCTGGCCCTTACCTTCATGGCCCTGAACACAGCCGGTCAGGTCCACCGGAACACAGGAGCCATCATGGTCTCCTCTGGCCTGCCATTCTGCAAGCAGCTAAGCATCCTCAGCTTCAACTGAGAAAGGGAGCATGGTGTCTTCAGTTAATGCTTTGGAAATAGTCTGCTTCAAGCTCCAGCAGAGCTACAAGACTTTAAAGATGAGATGCAAAATTTAACAGTAACTTTTCCTATGTCAGTTATTCAGTCACACCGACCAGGATAGTCCCATGATCACCTGCAGTGATGTGGGAAAAAAAGTTCATTTTTGGTTCATCTGTACTCTTTAATAAGAGATGCCTCCAATTTCTAGATACTGTGTTGAAACTACAGAAGTTTACACTGGGACAATAAAGCAAGTGTAACTTACTCTAAAAGCCTTAAAGTTTACAAAGGCCAAATCAGAATACAGCAGGGGTCAGCCAACCACAGCCAATGGGTTTGGCCTGTTTTTCTAAATGAAGTTTTCCTGGAACACACCTATACCCATTAGTTTATGTATTGTATACAGCTGCCTCAGTGCTACAACAGAGTTGAGTAGTTGCAGCTGAAACCGTATGACCCACAAATCCTAAAATATTTACTATCTGGGTCTTTACAGAAAATGCTTGCCAACTCCTGGTTCACACATCTTGGTACATTCTCCCCAACTGGAAACAAGTGGTGACATGATCAGCTGTTAAGGCAGAAAAAGCCTTATTAAACTAACTGTGGGGAAGCTGGCTGGTTCCAGACCAGAGAAGCAATGGGAGCGCCAACACTCAACAAAAGTAGGAAAGTAGATGCTGTGCTTGTAATTTAGGTGGGGCACAGAATACACCTTCAGAAAAACGATGTGGTCTCATTTTCCATCAATCAGCCTACAAGATGAACCAGGAGAGGCCAGGGGGCAAACAGTGGAGTCTCATACAAAATAGTAATAAAGAAACCGACTGTAGTTAAGCATTTCGAGACACAGGCTTCTTAAATTACCCAGCTGGCCAGCCATGCTCCAGAAGTCTCAGGGTGAACCCCATGAATGTTGCTTGGTTGGTAACTAATTTTCTAGGATACATCCAATTCTCTCCCACCCACATGTCAGACAGCATCAAGCTCTCTCATTCATCTACCAGCGTCCAAATTTAACAGCATTATCTACACTACAACTTGAAGAGAGCAAAACTGACTTTTTGATAAATACAAATTGACATCACAAGTGCACATGTGCATGGTCTTCCTCTCAATTCTAACTGCTCAAAAAAAAGAGGCGAGGCTGAAAATGAACATTACTACCTGAAAAAAGTCAGTAGAAAACCCCAGGAATGAACACTACTCAGAAACACAAAATTTCTAATATGGTGTCGTTTCAAAATTAAAAGTCAAGAATTTCATATATCCAGAAGACTAGCAGAAAAAGCCTGCATCTTTCTTCTCTCCTGAGACAGAAGAGCGATGTTGCATCTGGACATATACTTCGCTGCCCTCCACGCTCAAAGATGACACTGCAGATGGTGTTTGCTCCCTGCTCTGCTTCATTCCATCAGCAAGGCAGGTGAGTAATCCGACAGAGGATGTAAAAGCATGGCTTCCACCAACAAACAGCTGTGTTGGAGCTCGGATAATATAGCTCTGTGCCTTGGGCAATCCCTTAATATCTCTAAGCTTCAGGGTTTTTTCATCTGTAAAAGGAATGGCTTTGATACAGGCCTTCTATGGCCCCTTTTAAGATGATTACTTTAGCTCTTATAATTATACCTTTGTAGCTCACTGCATTACACATAACATAAAAATGGCATGCATCAACAAGTCCTTACTTCATTTCCTGATATCCTTCTCCACCTACTCTTTCATCACAAAATCAGTGTGACAAATTAGCCAAGATTCCAGACTCAAAGTGTGGTTCTTGAAGCCAGTTTCAGTGAAAACCGTGTACTTGGATTTAGTGGGTCAAAAGGCAATATTCCAATATTGTGTCTTTCACCCATGAAAAAGACATTTCCTTCTGAAGGCTAAATTCTCAGATCTGGGTTCATAACCTTAGCAGGAGCCTTGGGAAAATGCTGGGAAGACTGAAGCCAGCAGATCTTGAGAAGCCATTTATTAGTGGCTGAAAAACAAAGTGTTTGTGTGTATAGGCAGTTCCTCTCTCCTAAGATTATGGGTCAACAAATAGTATGCAGGTTTGGTGACCCCATTCTGCTCTCACCAAGAAAGAAAGGAGTGGGTGAAGTGAGGGGAAAAAAATGTATGAATTTGGTTGGTCTAGCGCTCATGAATAGTAAGTCATGGAGAACACTCATTGAATCTGGGGAGTCTGCCCAGCTTGCTAGACCCAGATGAACTTGACAGTCACGGCCTGGGCACTGAGTTCCTGGCAGTCCAGAGGAAAGGAGATGAACCTGACCGTTGAGAAGAGGAGATGAGAGCCTCTGTGGATGCAAGCCTCTCTATCCAGACCAATCCTTATGCTACAGGTTGTCAAGAAGCTTTGTATTATGTTCCTTCTAACCTTTAAGACAAAATGATTTGCCAAGGAGAAGGACCATGGGCTTTCTCTGATAGAAGCTTTCTCAGTTAGGATTCATACCCCAAGATCCGAAGATGGGCTTCTGCTCTCAACACTGAATACAAAATACTGCACATCTGTAAGTATGTGTATTTTTCTGGGGAGGAGGTTCATCACTTGCATTTTTCAAAGAGGTTTAAGTCACCATGGATATAAAATGTGATTTTTTAAAAAATCCAATATATTACCCTTTTCTATTATGCCTCTACTTAATTATCAAATAGGCACCCAAGGAATTTAATTTCAAAGATTTCCAAAAAGAAAATTAAGCAAGATTCAAGAGTGGGCAGTGAATTTTGAGACTGTGGCCTGCCTGCAAAATGCTGACTTTCACACTCTCCCTGAAACTCGAGTAGAAAAGATGACATGTTGTTAAACATGAGTGCAACTGACCTGAGGTAGATTAACATGCACGGGAGCGTTTGAAGTCAGTTCATTACCATAACACTATCAGTAACAGAAGAGGCAATGGGAGCACATGAAAGAATATTTGACCTGGAATATAGAGACCAGGAGTCTAGCCTCTCATCCTAGCTCTGCCTAATTTAACCTGTTACCTTGGAGAAGTCCCTTCTTCTGTGCTTGGGTCCTCATCTGTAAAATGCAAGCTAATGAAGCAGAGCAGTGGTTTGCAAACTCTTTTAAGGCAATGAACATTATCGAGAATTCAAATTCAAAATGGCAGTTGGACATTCGCATTTATTTCCATTCCCTTTAGAAACCCATTAAATTATTATTCATAAATATCTTCTACTTACTGAGCATGATTACTGAGCATGAGCAACCACATGATTGTTTTAAGTATATTAACTAATGGAATCTTTAACACTCTTATGAGGTCGGTGATGATCCCCATTTTACATGTGAAGGAACTGATTCATCAGTGTTTAAGGAACTTGCCCAAGTTTTCATGACTAGTAAGTGGCAGAGCCAAGATTCAAATTCCGGCCATCAGCTCAAATCTATGCTATGTGTGCTACCTCTCAGACTGACAGTCAAGGAACAGCAAAGCTCCCAAGGGGGGGAAAAAGCTGACAGAGAGCAGATTAGAAATGTCACATTATGGAAGATCAAATGAGTAGTAACTGATTTAGATGGAGAACACTGAGTGCTGCAGGTGGCAAGCCATTGTAGAATCCTCTCCAAAACTCAACTGTCGGAGACACACAGGATTCCTCCCAAGGTGTGAGCATAAGGAAGGCTGAAAACAGGCAGGACTAGTCCCCTCACCAGGCAAGATAATGCTCCATCACTGCCCCAGCAGACGACTGGAGGTTTATTCTCTGGACAGGATAAACTAGAGCTTCAGACTTGGATAACCAGGGCACCACTGAAGACACCACTGAAGGAAGAATTCCTAGTCCCCTCCCACCATCAGGCTCCTAAGAATAATAGCTAGGCTTCCCCCAACAAGACAGAAGCTTGAAGATCACTCATGGACTCTGAACACATTCCATTTAAAAGTACAAGTCCATCACCCCACAGCTGTGGCTTTCAGCATGTGGCCCCAGACCAGGAGCATCGCCAACCAAGAACCTGTCAGAAACACAAATTCTCAAGCCCATGCCAGACCTGCTGAATACAAAATTCTGGGGTGAGGCCCAAAAACCAGTGAGCAAGGCGGCCAGAAGATTCTAATGCCCACTCAAGTTTGAGAACCACTGCCCTATAGGGAGGCCCACTAGTCAAAAAACCTGTCCCACATCAAAAAGTTCCTAACCAGCTTTTCAGTGCATATTTGGAAGACAGTCTGGAATCACCAGAAGTTTCAGAAAGACAGTATCCTGAAAGAGACCAAACAGATTTCACAGAACAGCTCTAGTGAAGGGGAGGGAAATGGAGCAGAGCCTGGTTTGCCTGGCCTCACTCTGGCCCCCACCATCACATGGCCAGTGGGCTACGTCTCAGGCTCTACAGAACAGTTAGAAAACCAGTGAAGCAGATGCTTTCTCTGGTCCTGTCCACCTCTTGCCTGCGCCTTTATACTGGTCTTTATTTCTCAGATCTAATGCAGCAATTTACACTGACATGCTTGGTTGGAACTCTCTCTGATAATTTACTTATTTGGAACTATGTGTGATAATTTATTTGTCCCTTTGAATGAACACAAAGCATTTCAATGGAAAAATCACACAAGCATTTTTATGCTAAAGGGCTGCCATACTCTGTATTTGCATTGAATTCAGAGGAAAAATGCACTGGTTTATGCAGAAGTATCTGTACCCATCTCACTCTGTCATGGCTTTTTTGCTTCTCTATGTCTTACGAGGTTTCCCTGGGTCACCCTTTCAGGCTAAATCTTAATCCAAACATTCTCCCCTATTACCGCTTCACACCAGTCTCTACTCACCCCAAGTGTTACTGCCACAACCAGCTCATTCTTTCGCTTACAAATCTCTAGGAGCCTTGACATCGTCTACCATGTAATCACCATGGACAAAAATCTCCCATTTATATTTACTTCCTCTGCCTCCTTTAGTCCAGCTCATTTTTCTGAAACCCCTTGGTTCTCCCTAAAGCTCCTTCCCCCTCTCAGGCCACTTCACTCCTCTCCTGCAAAACTAATCTCCTTCAGGAGGGGTTTAGTGTGATGAAAAACTTATGCCAGGAATTATAAAAAGAATACCACAATGTTCTCTTTTAATCCTCATACTAATACTGAGAATCAGGAATAATTCCTATTTTTATATTTGGAAGACTGATGCTTAGAGAAATTAAGTAATTTGCCCAAGGTTACAACTAGAATTTTAATCCAAATCCTTCAATCTCCAAAGCCACACTCTTAGCCATTCTACTCTACTGTCTCCAAAGGTCTGACTCAAATATGTGGAAGAAAAAAAGCTTCCTTAACCCTGCAGAAAATAAAGAGCAAAAAGAGCTCTGCTGTAGTATTATTTTGTTTTGAAACGAGGTCATCCACAGACGCTGAGAGCCTTCCAGCCAAAGCTCAACAGGGAACATGGCTTGCTGCAGCACTTTCCCACCTGGAGGGCTCCACATGGCTCGGCAGCTTGGCTAAGGAGCAGCCCAGCATGCCTCTCCACCAGGAATGGATGCAAAGCACAGGAGGAAGGCTGGCTCTTACACCCAAAATGTCAGTAGGGAACAGGTGATTAAGAGATCCCGCTCCCCACTCAGCCTGTCGGTCCATTTTCCGTGACCTCTGCGGTGGTGGTGATGGTGTGCCTCCCCGTATTGGGCAGAGTAGCTGTCCACCTCAAAAGATTTCCAGATCCAATTTTAAAAGCTCTTAAGAGACAAGGTAGTAATCTAGCAACCAAGGGCAAGCAGTGACTCTTAAGGAAAAGCCTGCGCCTCTACAACACAGCTAACTTCGAGGGGCACAAAGAAATAGCTGTGATGACGAGGTGCTTCAGTGGTGCCCATCATAACGTAGAGACAGCCACCGCCCCTTTCTCCGTGGAGGGGCTGCAAGTCCGTTTTCTCTTGTCTGTGTGACAGAAAAGGGAGGCGGGCACCCCAATGTCTCCCATTCCGAGGGCCTCAGTAGTGCAGCGCTCAGCCTTTCCTTCTAAGGGCTGAAAGGCTGTGCCTGTCCGTCTCCCACTCACCCCCAATCCCCCTCTCCCACTTGGCACCTCTCTCTCCCCTATTCGGTCTCCCTCCAACCTCCTTTCCTCACCCCTCTGCTCGCTAGACCTCTCTTCCCCTATCAGCCCCGCCCCTCTTTCTCCCCTCTCGGTCCCTTTTCCCACAGCCCCGCGCCGCCCAGCTCTCGGTACCTTGAGCGTCACGTCGCACAGTTTGCCCTGCCGCCGGATCTCCTCCATAACGCCGTAGCCGCGACTAGGCAACTCGGACACGGAGAAGTGTACCAGATCCTCCAGCTCCTCCGCGCCGTCCTCCACCATCTTCCCCGGCCGCCGCGACTGCGCAGGCCTGGCCGGCCGGCTCGAAACTAACCAGGGCGGGGCGCGGCGCAGCGCACGCGGACGGCAGCTCCGGCGCAGGGCCGGGATCCGACCGGCCTGCGCGGCCACCGTAGCCAAAGGCTGCTCTGCGCCGGAAGCCCTGCTGCCCCGCTTCCTGGTTGAGGGCCAGGCTTCATCCCCTCGCTTTCCCGACCTGGGTCTCGCGCCTGCCTCAGTCTTCCTAATATCATCGGTACCATCTCCGTCTTTCCAATTCTGCCCTGACTTTACTCGTATCTCCACAGAGGACCACGCACTTCATTTCCGCCACCACCCCGAGACTTCCGGAACCTCCGGAAGCCGCCCGTTGCCATGGCGGTTGTGTACACAGCCGGGCCGCCGAACGAACCGATTTTCCGGTCGCGGCAGTTGCAGCGGTCGCGCTTTGGGAGGGCCGCTGCTCCCCGAGCGGTGAGCAGGGGCCACGCGCCACCGGGGTGAGGTGAAGGGCGGGTGGAGAGTGGGTGTACGCCCGGGCGGCTGCAGCGGATGGAATCGGAACACCGGTCCAGGAGTGCCCGGGTTTGACTCGCTGAACTGTGAAACCCGAGCGGAGGAGGACGCGGCATCGCGGGGGCGGCTTCAGACTGGCTGCAGCTTAGGGTCTTCAGATCTAACGTTCTTTAGCCCCACGAGGGTCCTACGTCGCGCCTGAGGTTCAGAGGGCGCGAGGCGCGGAGCCAGAGATCTTCTGGGCTCTTCAGCACTTGTCTTGTTTTTGAACTGGAGGAGGCTTCCGGAACGACAGTCGGAGCCCTTCGCTTTACTGTAAAGCCTTTACAGATGAGAAAACCGCTCGAGAGAGACAGAAATGGTCCCCAGGTCCACTGCATATTGGGTGAGAAAAAGAAAAAAAGGCCAGTTCTGCCTGGATCCGAGTCTTTTTTTAAGCCCAAGAATGGATGCGTTTGGGCCCTGGTTTGGTTTGGTTTGGTTTGGTTTGGTTTGGTTTTCTGGCTCAGATACTGCTACCACTCTGGTGGCTATGAGGATTTCCCATGAGAGCTCCTGGTCTGCGCAGAAGCGCTGGAAGATAGGGACTCTCCTGGTGCCTACCGTGCCAGCAGATGCTCCCTCTCCTTTTATCAAGCCTTTAGAGTCTTGGTAGCAATTCTGTTCATTCCCACCCCTAAAACAAAGGAGGAAACCTTGAACCTCTCAGCAGGGTGGTTTCCTGGTGACCACTCAGAGAGATTCACTTATTTAGACCAAAAATATGTAAGCGTAGTGCTGCCGAGGGAGGGCCGTTCCCCACAAGGTCTGAAGGAGAAAGGACCCTACTAAAAGGGAGGGTGTGGTGAGGGGCTGAATATGGTTTCTTGCAAGTGGTGCCTGGAAACCGAGTGTCTTCCTAGCACGTCTGTGGGCTGAGGGATTGGAGGTGGTGTGGAAGGGGAGTGACATTATTTGCCCCTTGAGACTTTCTCAGTAGTGACCGAAGATGGACCCCATTTGGAGATTCAGCCACCCTCTGTCTTCCAGCCACCGCCATCACCATCCACCATTTCTTGAGCACCTGCTCTGTGCTGGGCACTGTTCTGGACATTGAGGGGGGATTCAAAAGGGATAAAAGGCACAGTCCTATCCCTCACGCAGCTTGAAATTTAATTTAGGAGCTGAAACCCACTCAAATGATGCGACGTAAGAACAGTAACAAGCATTTCAGTAAGTGCGAGATGGCATGGGGTCCCCAAATATCTGGGTATTGAGGGGCTGCTGAGTAGCAGACTCACAGGAGGGGTGTAGTTAGTAGAGAAGGCTTGCCTTGGCAGGGTGTAGCTCCTGGCGTGCCTGGAGCCATGAGCATGTGCATGGGGAGGGCTTCGGGATAGGGTGACTGCATGTGCATATGCATGTTGGCAAATTGCAGGGCAGAGAAGGGCCAGGCTCTGAGGGGAGGGCAATGCTTGGAGCTGGCCTGTGCTGCCTTTGTGCCGTCAGTGGGTGGGAGCTGTTGGGAGGGTACCTGCCCCAGAGCTGCCCTACTTCATGCTTCCTTTCAGAGGGCATCCTGGGCAGGACGATGGGTCCTTGAACTGGTGTGGTTAATGGTTCCCAGAGCTTTAGAGATTGAGAGTTTTGCTGGAGTCAGAACACCTCCCCTCCACTCTCAACTTCCCAGTAGTTTAGATCAAAATGAGCTTAGAAATGAGAGGTTCTCTTCAGTTTCCTCTACTTGGGATTCATGTTAGAGCTATTCATGGCTTTTTGTTTCTAGATTTCAATTTTGCAGACAAAAATTTTAGGACTGAAATTGGATAAGTCATTGTTCTTGTTCACCTGGATACCTTTCAGATTCACTTTCTAAAAATTAGAAGCCCTGGATGATCCCATAGTGGAAAAGACTTCCATAGATCACTGCTTAAAGAATGTAGGAAGTGGTTACACACTCTACAATAGACAAATATGAAGGCAACATGTTTGCTTATCTGATTTGACATCTGAAGGGCTTGTAACTGGGATTAGAGTTTAATGTCCACATCATTGTAACTAAACGAAAGAACAGGGCCTGTTTTTATTTAACTTGCTTCTGTAGAGATACTTACTGCCACTTGATGATAGTTAATATAATTGTAAGAGGAAATCAAGTGGTCAACTCAAGTTGTGTCTAGAAATGTGGAGGAACATTCATATTTTAAAAACATGGAATCATTTTTATCAGGTAACACACATTGAACCGTTCTTAATAATACATGTAAAATGTTGACATTTAATGTGCTTTTTTAAAAAGTGCAATAATTACATTTAAAAGAGGAAATCCCTGTTAAACCCAACTTTTTCTTTCCAATAAAGGTCTTGAAAATTAGCTTTTTAACAATATTAAACATTCTATCTGTTTATTTGTTAGAGTGCTTTGCAATAGCCCAGGCAAGCTATTTTTTCCTTAATAACTGTGTTGATACTGCTTTTTTCGCATTTGAAGATAAGCCTCATGTTTCCCTAACTCTTCATAAATTCAGTAAATTTGTTTGTTAGTTGCCTTTTTCAAAAGTATCAAGGAGTTTTCTTTAGCCTCAACTTCTCTCCCTGGCCCCATGAAAGTATAAGTTATTTTAAGGGCAAATGCCTCCTTTCTGATAAAACTGGTCTAACCCTGATGGGATCAAAAGAGAAGCATATGACACCCTAGACATTCTCCTCCAGCCTTGTCTCTGTTCAAAGTCTGTTTTGTACATTGTGGAGCATTAACTCTAAATGAATTGTTAGCATTCTTTCTTTATATTCATGGTATTCTAAAAGTGAAATTATTGAAATTTCAGAGCCCAGTCTTAGGACTACATGACCATAAACTACTTGATGATATTGTTCAAATTATTTTTAAAATGAAAAAAGAAGGAAAGAAAAAAATAATAGATTGATCTTAGAAAAATTTGTATGTAGAATTAGAAAATACTTCATCTTGGAACAATTTAAAATTGTATTATGTTAGTTTGCCCAATAGTTTTGAACAATAAGGTTATTTGTATATTTTTCTAGACTTTTATCCTGTTTTCTAGTATGACTTAACTAGATTTAACATAATTGATAATTGCAGATAGATTTTTACTTAGCTTTCCTTAGAGTTCTTGACATTTTCTCTCAGTATTTAATCCTTTGTCCTTGGTGTGTAAGAGGCACTTAAAGACCTGGTTAAGTTTGAAGTACTTCTTAAAGCAATAAAAATCCGTACAATTATTCATTTAATAACTCATTTGCTTTTCCACTGTGTGTCAATACTGGAACCAAAATTCACTGCCTAACTGGTATTAAATACTTTTTTCATAGACACTGTCCAGTGCAATTTTACCAATGAGACTAATATACAATAAAAAATGAGATTTCTTAGTTATTATTGGGAGGGTTGTACAATTCAGCTTTTAAAAATGTTTATACCATAGTAGAACAGGATGTTGGAGATCAATTAACTCTCCCATCGATGTAACTAACTCCTTTTGTAGCATCTCTGCCACTTGACATCTTGAGTGTGCTTGACAGTTTATGGTGTTTATGGTCCTTCCATGAGATGGTCTTGTCCATTATAGGACAACTCTGCATACTAGGAAGGTCATTTGCCTAAATCAGGTCCTTATCAATTATTTCTAAAAGCATCCTATTCATCCTATTCCATAAAGTCATATCAAACATTTATTTTAACATTTTATTATTCAGAGTAATTATTTCTGATCTTATTAATCAAGGAATACAAATATATGTGTGTCTACCTGAAAGAAAACAATGAGAATGTAGTTAGATTTTAGGAGAGGGAGAGGAGGTAGGGGATTCTGTGATTTTTCTCTCAATGGAGTGCCAGAGAAGAAAGAATATATGATTATGGGCTAGATTAAATATGCTTCTAGCAAATCTTTTTCTGATCTTAGTCTGATAGAGGTAGAGGAGGAGGTGCTGCATCTAAAGTTAGGTATGCTAATGAAGAAAAGAATTAGTTTTAAGGCCTTTCATAGTAAGTATTTTCAAGGAAAATACAGCGAATGAGGCAAAGCGTAAGAGGAATAAGAGAACATTTCTAGAAACCACCTCTTAGATTAGGCCACAAAGGGAGCAGTCTTTGCTCTATATTTTGGTCCCTTGGAGGGTCATTGCTGGAAAACGATGAGGCAGTCTGTAAACTTGGGAGTACACATACTTGTTGAGCAGTGCCCTGTGGGTAGACTGCTCCCGAAATGCCGAGGGGCGAAAAGGAAGACTGGCCCCACTGGAATGGGAACATGGCCTGCACATTACTCTTTTCTGCTCTTCTTAATGCATGGCTCCTCCCCTCTAATTGTCGTTTGATGATGACTACTGAAAATTTTGCTGTTTTCTTCCTTTTAGGTAGAATGGGTACAAGGAAAAAAGTTCACGCGTTCGTCCGTGTCAAACCCTCCGATGACTTTGCTCATGAAATGATCAGATACGGAGATGACAACAGAGTAAGTGCAATGTGTTTGCCTTCAACTGCCTAGGCCTCCCTGCCCCAGCTCATTGCACGGTGACCCTGTTTCCACAACCTTTTAGGGACCAAGACAGAACTGGTAAAGTTCAGATGGACTCTGGAGTCTGTAAGTCTAAACCATTCCCTCACAATGCTGTTTGATGAGGAAATTCATGAAATTCCCATTTTTAATTGTCATTTTGGTGAATAAGTTTACCTTTTTGTGTCTGACACAAAAATTGACATTTGTCTAAACTCATAAAATTTTGGTGATAGATCTGCTGTTACAGATCTATCAGGGGATACAGGAAGAAGTTTCAAGTCGATTATTGTTAAACTTATCAAAGCAGTGAGAGAAACTCTTATAGAGAGAGCTGGAAAGATTGATCCATTCCCATGTCCTCACCACAGTCCTGAGAACCTTTCTGAAGCCTGTGACAGGCTTAGGACAGCTTGAGAGTGTTAGATGTTTTTATTCAGCAAATATTTGTGTATCTACTGTGGACAGCATCGAGATATTCTCTTAGGGAAGAATTCAAGGGCACCTGCTCAAGCTTCAAAAGTCCTAGCAGTCAGAAGTTCACATGCAGCCCTGTGAAGGGCACCCCGCTGCACATGGTTTCAATGAACACAGAAGCACAGAGCAGTTAATGTGTGAATGGACCAGGCCTCTCTCTCTTGATCTTAGTTTTGTTGTATGTGGCCATGCTTGGCTCCTGGATTAGAGCAGCCAGTGCAAGATTCCAAAGAGAATCTGTTTGCATCAGAAGTCCCCATTGCGGAGACTAGAATCTGCCACTGACGTAACCCAGTGTGTTTCTTAACCAGCTGTTGCCACAGTGACTTGCTGTGGAGGGATCAAAAAATCTAAAAATATTTTTTAAACTCTTTGCATCTAAAATCTGCTGATTACAAGTAGGCAGGCACCCTTGATTTACTCCAATACCAGTGAGTAACTGTATCTGACCAGGCACTGGCCATAGCGTGCCTGTGGAAGTAAGTGCTCACCACAACACCGAGGGAGGCCACACCGCCAGTGACCAGAGAGAGAGATGGCATGCAAGCCCAGCCTCTGTCACCAAGCACACTTTTCCCTCTGGCCTCATCCAAGGCCTCCCTGTGCTTGTGGAATGTTGAATCTAAAGCTGCTTTAATGAGAACGTGCTTGACCCCATATCACAGATGAGGGAACCAAGACAGCACCCCGTAAACAAGGGAGAAGTGTATTGAAACTAGTAAGTGCTCCAGTTTCCTGATCCTTCCACCTTAAGGGTCATATGGCCTCTCTGCAGGAGCTTCCTTCTCCTGTCCCTAAGATGGCATCTGGAATGTCAGCCCACATGTTGGGGCCCCTGTTAGTCCTCAAGTTCACGTCCTCTGTTTCCTCCAGGTCAGGCATCAGCTACCAGTGACTGAGCACCAGTTTCTTAACATGTAACTAAGTCTTTCTCTCCCTTTCCCTCCCTCCCTGTCTCCCTTGCTCTCGCTGTTTTGCTCTCTTTTTCTCTGCTCTCTCCCTTCATCCCTCCCTCTCTTCTAGACCATTGATATTCACTTAAGAAAAGATACCCGGAGAGGAGTCGTCAATAACCAGCAGACAGACTGGTCGTTCAAGCTGGATGGAGTCCTCCATGACGCCTCCCAAGAAGTGGTTTATGAGACCGTCGCGAAGGATGTGGTTGCTCAGGCCCTCGATGGCTATAATGGTAATTTAGTTCCTTAACCGTTGTTTTGCGTAAGGACCCATGGAACCCCTTGTGGAGGAAGAGGTGCAAGTATTTTATGGTGAATAAAATAAAATATAACCTCATTTACTAACTTTTGTTTGCTTATTTGTTGGTCTCTATGTTCTTATGGGGGAAAACTTGTTATTTGCTTGGTGACATTGTGGGCATAGCTTGATCCAGTGTGCTGGGGGCCCTACCTTCATAGGAATGACCTGGCTCTGTAAAGGTCATGAGGACTCAGCTATTGTCCTGTTTCAGATCTCTCAACTATTAGTTTTGAAGATCGTGCCCTTATGATGAATTTGAGTCCAAACATTTTTCTCTCGGCTACCTGCTAGGAGCTTTTTCTGTTCGTTATATCAACCCACTCAATCTACTGTTCATATTCTAGTATAGGCTTATTTATGTAGATCACTAAAAACCTGAGTAGAGTTTGATTTTTTTTTAACAAAAATAGTTTTATTATAAAATTTTTACAAACTTTTTCAATGTGAGATGTTTTTAAAATCTTAAAAAATTTTAAATCCCTTTATATCATAATTCGAAGGCTTTGCCCATATGGTGGCTGCTGACTAGTTTGCAAGTTTTAGGTCTCCCATTAAAAGTTCCTGGAGTGTAGATGCTCAAACATTGTAATCACTGTCTGTGATAACAGGCGTGGTTGACCCTGAGGCCATGTGTCCCTGAGGAGGTAGAAACTGAGGAGCTAAGGCCCAGGGAGGTTTAGAATCTTGGGCCCCTGGTGCCATGGAACCACAAATGGGCTCTGAGTCCCAGCTGAAGTGAATCCTTCCTACACATCTGTGTTGGGTTAGTAGACACTTCCTGACTCCAGCTCAGATGCTGAATTAGGGCCCCGTGTAATTGGTAAAACCTACCAATCCCAGGAACTAGGGCATCTGTTTGGCAAAGGCAAACACTGATTTAAGTGGCCCAGCCTTGCCTGGGCAGGTCTGCTGTGTAAACGCCCAAAAGTGGCCTTTGGGATGGGGTCTGGTTCAGGCCGCCTGAGCCTGGAGGAAGAGCAGATGGGAACCAGAGCCCAGGCTGACAGTGGTTTGCGTCTTGGAGTCTGGTGGTGGTGATAGACGTAAAGGGTGTGAAAGGTGCAAGTGAAGGTCTTCCCAGAGAGGGTGGTGGCACCAGCTTAGGACCTGGTCGTGGTCTGTTTCTGGAAGTGGCATGGGACCAAGCAGCAGCCCTGTTTGGTCCTGTGGGAACTTGCGGTCTTCCAAGAATTCTCACTATTAACAGGAAATGCCCTTCCCGCTCCCATCTCTTCCTGATTTTGAAAGAAAGTCCTTCTTGTCTCCTTCCTGGCCAGCCCCGAGGGAGGCCTAGTCCTGAGACCCTGGCAGTTCATGGCTTTGCTAAGGAAGGGCTGAGTTCAACGCTCTTATCTCCTCCTCCTTCTAGGAAAAATCCCCAGTTCCTCTGTTCCCTAGAAGTCCCTGCGCTCCTCAGATCTGGTAGAGGGACCAGTAGAGCCCTGGATGGCCCACACACTCAGAGCGGCTGTCTGTGTTTTGACCATTTATGTCCCTGTTTGCCTGCCTGCCCACTCTCTGTGGCAGGAATCCTGCTCTCCTTGGCTGCTCCCCATGGCCACCTTCACACCAGGGGCTTGGCTGGCACTGGGCATGCTGGGGAATGGGAGAGCTATCCTTGGAGCTATTTTCCTAGATGTCACCAAGTTGTGTTTTGAAATGTTTGCAGGCACCATCATATGTTATGGGCAGACGGGAGCTGGCAAGACATACACCATGACGGGGGCAACTGAGAATTACAAGCACCGGGGGATCCTCCCTCGTGCCCTACAGCAGGTAGAGAGTGGGCCCACGGGCGGGATGCCACACGGGTCCCCCTCTACCACAAATGCTGCCAACCCTAGGCCAGCCGCTGGAGACAGTGGTATCCAGGCCTCAAAGGAGTTACAGCCTTTAGAGAGGACAGGATGCACATGGTGGGGAGGGTGTGTGTCAGTGTGTCAGAGGCATCAGGAAGCCAGGAGTTTGGGTTTCAGACTCTGACCCACACCCATGCCAAGCCTGTTTCCTCATTCGTGAAGGGGGTTGGGACATGCTGGCTGGCTGGCTTGCTGCTCTGATGGTCTGTGATCCTGTAGTTGAGCATTTGGAGGTCTGAATCATGTTCCTTCCTGGTTGTAATGAGGGGATACGGACCCTGCAGAGCTTCCTCACTGGCCTGCTCTGGCTTCTTCCACCATCACAGCCTCAGAAAGAGCCAGGGGAAGAAGCAGGGCGACATCAGCTCTCGGGACCGAGTCTGCCCTGGTAGTCTGGGAAGTGCGGCTGAAGACAGGACAGATGGGCCTCTCTTTGGGGTCCAATAGCCTGGGTTCCATGAGAACCCTCTATTTGGAGGCAGGAGGCAATGGGCTTTTACTTAAAAGCATCTTGAGCTTTCATAACTCTGTCCTGGAAGAAGTATAGATGTCCCTCTGGTGTATAAACCATCCATGCTCTAATATTTGAAGCAATATCCCATGGTCAAAGCTTCCGTATCTCATCATCTTAGACTTCAGTAGTCCAGTGCTGCCCAGTAGAAATATAATGTAAGTTATATATGCAATTTTGAGTTTCTCAGTAGCCACGTTTTTAAAAAGTGTGAAATTAATTTTAATATTTTACTTAATATACCCAAAATACCATTTCTGTCTGTAATCAATATGAAGATTACTGAGATAGTTTACATTCTTTTGCTCATGTTAAGTCTTTGAAATCCAGTGTGCATTTTATACTTACAGGACATTTCAAGTTATACATTAAATATTCATCAGAAATACTTGATCTGTGTTTAGATTTCACAAAATTTACAGTTGAAAAAGTAGGTTTATAACCCCAAGTTGTTCCAAACACACTTAAAAATTTACCAATAACCGAATTTAGCATCAGTTTTTAAATTTCAATTCCAGTCCTTTGAAATTCAGCAAAATTTAAAATTCAGTTTCTCATTTGCACTAACCACATTTCAAGTGCTCAGTAGCCGTCTGTGACTAGTGTCTACCATATCGGACAGGACAGATCTAGACTGTTAAAGCAAAATGGGACCTCAGGGATAAGCTAGCCCAACTCCCCATTTGACAGATAAGAAAATTAAGGTCCAGAGAGGGGAAAAGACTGGTCCAAAGTCCCCTGCTGATAAGTACTGGGGAGGGTATAAGAAGTTGAAAGGGCTGAGTTCTGGCTTTGCCTCCTCTCTCACTAGCTGAGTGAGCATAGACAAATCATTTTATTGCATGGAGCTCTCCACAGATGGGTATTGCCCTAGTCTGCTTCAGTCACAGAGAGCTGTGAGGATGGAATTAAATCATGGATGTGAAAGAGGCTTATATATGTGAGACCCCACAAAACAAGAGAACTTCGCTCCAGTTCATCATGCCTCCACTTAGAACTGTTCAAGTATTAGTCAATCTGTAAGTCAAGCCTCAAAAAACAAGATGATAATAGATAACACCCAATGGACTAAGAATGATAATAAGTTATTGATAACTGTCACACCAATTAAACTGTAAATTCTTTTATGACAAGGATTTTCTTGTACTTCTTGATGTTCCCTTGTGAAGTAAGAACTTCACTAACATTAGCTGGTCATTAGACTTCTGCTCTTGGTGACTGTTGTCCAACTTCCCATCTAGGTTTTTAGGATGGTCGAGGAACGCCCCACACATGCCATCACCGTGCGTGTTTCCTACCTGGAAATTTATAATGAGAGCCTGTTCGATCTCCTGTCCACTCTGCCCTATGTTGGACCCTCAGTCACGCCAATGACCATCGTGGAAAACCCTCAAGGGGTCTTCATTAAGGGCTTGTCAGTCCATCTCACGAGTCAGGAGGAGGATGCATTCAGCCTCCTTTTTGAGGTAAGTTGATCAAGTCTTAAGGCTTCCTTCCTTCCTTCCACCCTTCCTCCCTTCTTCCTTCACTTCTTTCCTTCCTTTTATTCTTTTCCTCACTCCCTTCTTAGTTTTTTACTTTGATAATCAGAATGAAAATTAATATATACTCATTTTGCGTACAGCCATGCCACCCTGAACAAGCCTGATCCTGTCTGATCTCAGAAGCTAAGCAGGGTCGGGCCTGGTTAGTACTTGGATGGGAGACCACCTAGGAAGACCAGGTGCTGTAGGCTTAAAAAATAAAAAATAAGGGATTGTAAGCTGACAAGGTCCTTGCAATCTGTGAGGTCAACCAAGGGTTGCCTCACCTAAAAAAAATTTTTTAAAAAGAAAAAATGTATACACTCATTTAGCAATTTCAGCCAGTACTCAAAAAACATAAAAATTAAAAATAAAAAATTGGGGTGACTCCATAGTGTAGTAGTTAACACGTCTGCTTTACATGCAGAAGGTTCTGGGTTCACGCCCTAGCTGGAGCCACGGACCATACCCCAGGTGCGCCAGGCCCCGGGGTGCACACTGCGAGTGTGTGGGAGGAGACGCCTCGCCTTCAGAGATCTAGTTCTTAAAGGGAAAAAAATGGCAACATCCATAGATCAGGGGTGAAAGTAGCGGGGAGATTAGAGAGGGGGGAAAAATTACAAAAATAAAAAAGAATTTACTCATTTGTTTTCTATAATAATACATATTTTGGCTTATTCCTTCTAGTCTTTTTTTTCTTTACATAGTTGAAATTGTCCTTTTTGTTTTCTAGTTAACATTAAATCATGGGCATTTGTGGTATAGAAAAGAAAATAAGATTAATGTCCTTAGTATTTAAAAGCTCTTACAAATCAATTAAAAAATTCCACAGTGTATATTATTTTTATGAAAGTCATATCAGTTGGAACTCTTACACATTGCTTGTGAAATGTAAAACTGTGTAGTCATTTTGGCAGTTTCCTAAGAAGTTAAAATTAATTTTATTCATAGGACCTAGCAATTACATCCCTAGGAATCTACCTAAGAGAAATTAAAGCATATGTATCTATACAAAGGCTTGTACCCACATATTCATAGCAGCTTTATTTATAATAGCCAGAGACTGGGAATAACCAAATATCCATCAACCAGTGAATGGATAAACAAAATGTGGTACATCCACACAATAGAAAACTATTTAGCAATAAAAAATAAAATAGAGTACTGGTATATGTGACAACATAGGTGAATCTCAAACAAACAAAAAAACATGCTAAATAAAAGATGAAAAAGATCACATACTCTACGATTCCATTAATTTGAAATGTCTGAATATCCTCATCTCTAGAGACAGAAAGATTAGCAGTTACCCAATGGCTTTCTGAAGTGATAGATAAAACATTTCTAAAACAGTATTGTGGTGATGGTTGCACAACTCTGTAAATTTATTAAAACTCATTGAATTCACCGTGTAACTAAAACAGTGGATTTTATGGTATTTAAGTTAAATGTCAATAAAACGTTTTTAAGAAGTCCTGTAGCTGTCCCTAGGAGTGATTTACACCAGACCCCTTGTATCTACAGGAAATAAAGAGCCTCCCAGGTGATAATAATGGGGCATTTTCATCTTACTGTTGCTCCTAACATTTCACCATGAAAGATGATATTTGTTGTAGGTTTTTTGGTGGCTTACGGTTAAAGAAGGTCCAAGTTGATGAAGAATTGTTATTGTGAATAAGTACACTCTCCTGACTTCTACATTCTTTATAGTTTTACCACTTATGGCCTGCCACCCACGTTTCCTCAAACAGCATAGTTTAATTTTTTTTTAAATGTATGTTCTTGCTGTATATTTTTCATTTTCTTACATTGTGTGGCTGTACTACAATTTAGTTATCCATTCTATTGCTGATGGACATTTGGATTTTCCTAGAAATGTTCTTGTATGTATATCTGATGCTGTAAGCCTGAATGTCTCTAAATAAAGCCAAGGACTGCCATTTCTGGGTCATGGAGAATATAGATGTCTTAAGCTTTCTTAGAAGATCCCAACTATTTTCCATAATGGTATACTCCCACAGCAGTTTCTCAGAGTTCTCATTATTCTGGCTTTAAAATTCTAACTGATCTGTCTGGTGTGTAGTGTTTCCTACTGTGGCCTTGGTTTGCATTTTCCTGATTACCAGTGAAATTAAAGACCTTTTTCATGTGTTTATTGACCATTTGGATTTTCCTGTTCCTGTTTTTTGCTTATTTTCTTTACAGACGTCTTTTTTTCTCTTGGTTGTGTGAATAAATTCTTTATATATTCTGAAAACTAGTTTTTTTTTTCCCCTTCAGTAAAACGAGTTCTTTTTCAGTAGCTTTTTTATATGTATTACAAATATCTCCTATTTCCTGTGGCCTGCTTTTTTTTTCTCTCTCTCTTTATTTGTTATTTGATGAACAAAAATTCTTAATTTTAGGTTAGTTGAATGTGTATTTTTTTGTTTTGTTTTGGCTTTTTGTGTAAAGAGCATATAAGAGAATTTTTTAAAAGTCCAGTATTAGAACTCACTAGTGAAGCCATCTATCTGATCCTGGACTTTTGTTTGCTGGGAGATTTTCAGTTACTGATACCATCTCCTTAATAGTAATTTTTCTATTTCACCATGAAGATTCTGGGTAGTCTGACAGTTTATCTTTTAACTGAAGCATTTCATTCCATTTACAATTAATGCAATGACTGATATATTTGGGTTTAAATGTGTCATATTTTTGTGTGTTTTCTCTTTGTCCCGTTTGCTCTACATTCTTTTCTTATCTGTTACCCTCTTTTTAATTGGATATTTTTTATTATACTTGTTTCCTCCTCTATTAGTTTGGAAGTTATATATTTATTCATATTTATATTCTCTCTCTCTCTTTCCCCCTCCCCCTCCCTCCACCACTCAGTTTATCCTAGAAATAACAATTTACATATTTAGTTGATACAAAAGAATATCCATAACTGATGAAATCTTAATAAGTTCTGTTGATTATACCAATGTCAATTTCTTTGTTTTGATATTGTGCTATAGTTTTGTAAGATGTTATCATAGAGAGACTGAGTGAAGGGTACAGAGGACCTCAAAGCCATTTCTTTGAAACTTCCTGTGAATAAAATGTTCTTTTATCATAACATTATAATACTTTATTATAACATTAAAATTATTTCAAAATAAAATGTTGAAAAATAAAAACTTATAAAAATCTAAAATTAATAAAAAACTTTCTCATCCTCCTGGATTTTACAAGAACCTTAGGATTGTTGCTTTGTCTTTTACATTTTTGTTTTTTAACCCCGCAGGGCATTTCGTTAATGTTTTATATAACTAGTTTACATTTGCCCTCATCTTTACCACTTTTATTGCTTTTCTTTTCTTTTTTCCTTAACCTCCCACCCGAGATTGTTGTTGTTCTTTCTACTGTACATCTTTTAGAGTGAGCATGCTGGTGATAAACAGTTATTTATTTTTTTTGAAATGCATTTTACTCTCAATCTTGAAAGATATTTTTTTAGATACAAAATTCTATTTTGGCATTTGTTTTCTTTTACCACATTAAAGATATCATTGCAAAGGTAGGATTTTCATTGTTACTGGTGAGAAGTCAACTGTCAGTCTATTTCATAGTCCTTTAAAAGTGTGTCAGTCTGGGTTCTCTGAGAAGCAGATGCCAAGATGGAATTAAATGTGCAAAGATTTTATGAGAAGAAATTTTTGTGTCAAGGAAGTAGGAGGGGAACCAGGTAAGGCTGGATAACCATCAGGCCATGATGCAAATCTTACCTCAAGTGACAGGAGGGAAGGTTAGTGGAAGCATCCAGGCAGTGTAAAGAAGAAGGTTCAGTGCAAAGAGGTTAGGAATCCTTGAGCCAAGTTTGGCCAACTAAGAACAGGTCTATTTAATATCCCTGCCATACTCAGTCATTGGTGGGAAGCAGTCCTTCCTGTGATTCGTTACACTTCATGAATTGGAGGAATCATGTCATTTATATCAATTGAAAAAAAATAGCCACAATTCTTTTGAATATTGCTTCCTACCTCCCCCTTTTAAAATCTCAATTATCTCTTTTTAGAATTCTGATTAGACAGACTTCTGTCTTCTCACTCTGTCTTCCATGTCTCTTAAACTTTCTTTTATGTTATTTATCCTTTTATTTCTTCTTTAAATGTTTGGTAGAATTCACCAGTGAACCCATCTGGGCCCAGCAATTTCTGTTTTGGAAGGTTATTAATGATCAATTCTATTTCTTGAATAGATATAGACCTATTCATATTGTCTACTTCTGTGAGTTTTGGCAGATCATGTTTTTCAATGAATTGGTCCATTTTATCTAGATTATCAAATATGTGGGCTGAAACTTGTTTATAACATTCCTTTATTATCCTTTTAATGGGATCTGTAGTGATGTCCCCTCTTTCATTTGCAATATTAATTTGTGTCCTTTTTTTTTCTAAGTTGACTGGGCTAGAGGCTTATCAATTTTATTAATCATTTTAAAGAATGACCTTTTGGTTTCATTGATTTTCTCTTGATTTTCTATTTTTAGTTTCATTGATTTCTGCTTTAATTTTATTATTTCTTCTCTCCTGCTTGCCTTGGATTTAATTTGCTCTTCTTTTTCTAGTTTCCTAAGGTGGGAACTTAGATGATTGATTTTAGATCTTTCTTCTTTTCCAATATACATATTCAATAGTATAAATTTCCCTCTAACCACTGCTTTTGTTGCATCCCACAAATTTTGATAAGTCATATTTTCATTTTCATTTTCTTCAAAATATTTTTCTTGAGATTTCTTCTTTGACCCATGTGTTATTTAGAAATGTATTGTTTAATCTCCACTTATTTTGAGATTTTCCAGTTATATTTCTGTTTTTGATTTCTAGGTTAATTCCATGTGGTCTGAGAGTAGACACTGTATGATTTCTATTCTTTTAAATTTGTTAAGGTGTGATTTATGTCCCAGAATGAGGTCTGTCTTGGTGAATGTTCTATGTGAGCTTGAGAAGAATGTATATTCTGCTGTTGTTGCCTTTTAGGATGCCCGGTAATTTTTTCTTGATATCCGAACATGAAGTGCTAGATAAATGGAACTGTCCACTACTGGTTCCCATGGATGTTTCTGCTCCAGTATGTCATAATTCTCTGTATCTGCCTGTCCTTCCGATTTTAGAGCCAGTGATTTACCCTTTGATCTCACATATTTAAGAAGGGTTGTGGATTTTTCAGTGTGCTCAGCTTTTTACTTAATGTTAAAGTGAAGTAGTAGCTTCCAAGCTTCTTATGTGTAAAACCAGAGACTGGAGTGGTAATATCTTCAGGTTTATTTCTTTGTTTCCTCTCTTTTTTAGATTAGTATCTGATATTTTCTTTAATTTTAAGCATTACATTTTTTATTTACAAAAGTTTCATTTTGTTCTCTTTTTCTCTTACTAGTTATTTTTATAGAATTTTATTCATATATCATGTTTTGATTCCCTTTTGTTTCTTTAAACACATTAAACATACTTATTTTATATTCTTTAATAATTCCACTATCTTCTCATTTTGAGTGTCAGTTCTGCAGTTATTGTTTCTAGTGATTTTTGCTTATGGTACCTTGTTTCGGTGTGTGTTTTGTAATATGACTTTAAGCTCTACTTCTTTGCCCTTTATTTGAGGCTTGGGTTGAGAATATATTACTTTAGAAAATATATCACGTTTTTTTTCTTTCAGGAGCCTGAGAGACATTACCAATCCAGGGCCTCTTTAAATAAAATGTTTATTTTAAGGTTGTCAGAACTTATAAGTAGTATATATTACTGCCCCAATCTCATGTTCAGTTGAGGTTACAATTGTGAATTCTTGGAGACATTATTTTACCCCTCCTAGCCAGACATAATTACAGTGCCGAAATAGTTTCCTTGCTCTCCACTTTCTGCAGCAAATTTTCCTCTATTTCTCTTTTGCCAGAGGTCATAGACTTCAGGGACATGGATTATCAGACACTCACCTCGGATAGACCCAAAGCTTTTTCTGACTTCACCTATGTGGTTGGATTATAAAGTGTTGAGTCCAGAACTATGAAGGGTCCCTTCCCCAAGTATATGTATATAAAAATACACACGTAGAGAGTCACCAGGCCTCTGAATCAGAAACCAGATCTGTATTAGTCAGAGCCTCACAGCGGTAATAGTGGCTATAGTAATGTCATTAGCATAGTTTCCTATACCCCAGTTCTCCCATAGAGCAACACAGTGAGGACAGATGTCACGTGTTTACAGAGGGGCAAGGGTGTCTGTACTACTGAAGAGGAATTCCAAAGTTATGAATCTCAGAGCTTATGTAAGAGCTGGTACATTTATTCCTCTTCCCCTCTGTGAGAATAGAGAGATTGCGGGGCAGGGAGGGCAGGTAGGAATGGAAAGTAAGAATGAGAGAGAGCATACCTTTATTTTGAAATGTAAGCAAATCCTCTCTTGGGAAAGGAGGAGAAGGTCTCTAACCTGGAATTTAAGCTTTTTGACTCTGGAGGAGAAAGAAAGGTTTTATCACTCTTTGAATGGGAACAGATGGTTTGAGTCGGGGGATGGGAAGTGGAGGGAGTCAGGGGAGGACACAAGAGGCTCCAGGTCTACCCTCTAACCCCCGCCCCCCCAACACACACACCAATGTGGAGAGCAAATGGCTCTGGAGGGAAAGGGAGATATTCTCTATCTTTAAAACATGTCAATTTCATTGCTCAGAGAAACACCAAGAAATCCAGCAATGACTGTTTTACAGTATGGGTCTGCAGGTGCCCTCAGGCCAGGAAGAGAGTTGGTTCTTGCTTATAGTTCCTGGATCCCTGCCCCCACTTTGTGTCAGGCCCCTGGTCTCTTCCCGTACTTTCTTGCAGTCTCAGAACTGCATTCAAAAGGAAGTTTAAAATATTCTATCATCTTTTAGGTGTTTTGCAGTAAGACTGTGAATACATAGTCTGCAGTATTCCTGGAAGCCCCTTTCATGTTTTAGGCTAAGATATGGTGAAAAGGGTGTAGGACTTGGAATTGAGGGACCTGGACACCTCTCCTCTTTGGGTGTCCTACTCTCTCCAGGGGGCCATGGCATCACTGTTTTTGGGCTTATTCATATCATTTCACAGGGACCTTTTTCCTCTAAGAACAGCCATTTCTACCACACCTCCTTTTAAGTATATTCTGGTCATAGGGGCCAACCCTGTGAATGAGAGACAAGGGCCTGCTATCTCTTTAAAAATATAAATTATCAATTTTTTCTAATTTTTAAAAGTAACACATGTCTACTGTAAAAAAATATATAGAAGCACAAACCTATATAAAAAAAGAAAAAATGACCTGTAAACCCCAAACAAGAAGTGACTATTATTACCATCTTGGTAGCAGTATCTGTTTATGATGCTTTTGCATTCTTTAGATTATACCATCATATGATTTTGTCCTTCATTCTGGTAATGTGGTGTATTACTTGGATTTACTTGCTTTTGTTGGACCGTCCTTGCTTCCCAGGGGTACATCCCACTTGGTCGTGGCGTAAGATCCTTTAATGTGCTATCAGTTTGCTCTGATTTTGGATTCTGACTCTCTTTGTTATTAAAAACTGTTCGCCAGCATTTTCCTGTCTGCATAACATCCCATTGTATAGATGGGTCAGTCCCTACTTGTTGGGTATGTAGGTTATGATTCAATATTTATGAAGATTTTGAAGGCTTTTAATTCATCTTGCCACTTTGCTTTTAGAAAGCTATACAAATTCACACATCCCAGCAGTAGGTGAAAGTGTAGGGCTGGACTCCAGTTTGTCTCCTACTCTCCTAGTTTATAATTGAGATTTGCCTGGAAGGCTCATCTGACTGCTGTGATACAAGATCACCTGTGTAGCTGCCCGTGTAGTTGAAATAACCCAAATGCTTTGTTATTTAAATTTCTCAAAATGTTGTCTACATTTTCTCCTCCTCTTCAGGGAGAAACCAATAGGATTATAGCCTCTCACACGATGAACAAAAACTCATCCAGGTCACACAGCATTTTCACCATCTACGTGGAGGTAAGTGTGAGCTCTTTGAATAGCCTGGGAGGGACAGCTGATTCCCCTGGGGCCTGCTCAATCAGAAGCTTCTCCCTCTGACAGTCTAACCTCTGTTTGGATGTTTCATAGGCCCATTCACGGACCTTATCAGATGAAAAGTACATCACTTCCAAAATTAACTTGGTGGATCTAGCAGGCTCGGAAAGGCTGGGGAAGTCTGGGGTAAGTGCGGGGAGCAGGAGCCAGGGCCCCATTTCCGGCCTAGTGTCCGTGTGTATGGGCCACCCCTCACTGTGCGTTTATGAGCACAGTCTTGAACTAGATAGGCACGCTAGAGCACGTGAGCTTGGTCCTGTGGGGCTGGAGGGGCAGAATTAGCAGGGGTGGAACAGAGGAAGTTCCTTCCTGACAGGACTTTGTAACCATTAAGTGAGATGATGGATGGCAAGGTGCCTGGCACTCCGTTAGTGCTCAGTAAATGCTCCATGCTAGTATTAGCATTTCTCTGTATATGACTGTGAGTATTTGCATGAGTATTTTGCATGAGTGTTTCATCTCAAATAAATATTCCTGAATGTTAGTACTGACATAAGTATTCATAAGAATATTCAGATGGGCATTCTTTACGCATTCATGTGTGGTTGTGTAAATGTTTATGGGATATTTGCTCAGGTATCTGTACAAATATTGCCCTGTGTGTTCACATTCGTGTGAATTTAAGTGAGTATTCATTCGAATGTTCACATAAGTATACGTATTCATGCGAGCATTCACATGAATATTTGCAGGAGTGTTCCTGTGAGTATTAGCATTGGCCCAAGATAGAATATGATGCCGTGGCCTTGAGAGAAGACCCTGGTCCTGGGAAGGAGGCTGTGGCCTAGCCACAGACCTGCAGTGTTCTTAGTGGGGCAGCCTCTCTACTTGGTCTGAAACACAGCTGACCTTTGGTTTTTTAGTCCGAGGGCCGAGTCCTGAAGGAAGCCACCTACATCAACAAGTCCCTGTCATTCCTGGAGCAGGCCATCATTGCGCTCGGGGACCAGAAGCGGGACCACATCCCCTTCCGGCAGTGCAAGCTCACCCACGCCCTGAAGGACTCGTTGGGTGAGGGTGCGGTTGGTGCACAGGGAGCAGGGACAGGCCTTGGCGTATCTGCCACTGCTGGTAATGGAATTGCTCCTTCCACCGGCATGGACTTACCTGCGGCCTTTTCACAGTCCCCTCAGACACACCTGAAAAGGCAGAATCCAGCATGGTGCCCTCTTCTTTCGCCCACAACGTGCCATGCTGTTCATTCCTCAGAACCTTTGCTTAAGCAAGCGTCCGTGTCTACCGGGAATACCTTCTTGTTTTCCCTTGTCCCTAAACCAGCTGGCAGAATTCTTCCTCACCTTAAAGACCCAGGTGGAGGGCCTCTCCCATGACATCTTCCCTTCACTTACAGCCTCTCTGACAGAGGGGCAGGGGCTGCATCTTGTCATCTTGTGTACCCAGACCTTTGTGTTGGGCTTGATAACAGCCATCGATATCCGATCATTAATTGAGTGCTACCCTGAGCAAAGGCTGACCCTTCCCCTCCTGGTCCCATGCCATCTCTTCTCTGCTGTTCCCCTGGCTCCTCTTTTATGTACAGCTCGTGGCTTCTCCTCCCCCTTCCCTCCCTCTTCCCCTTTCCTCCCAGCCTCATATACACTTGGGTGTGTCCTTTCTAACTCTGTCTTAGTCAGCTACAGCTGTGATAGCAAAATACTACAGACCAGGTGGCTTACACAACAGACATTTATTTCTCACCTTCTAGAAGCTGGAAGTCCCAGATCACAGTCTGGCAAGGATGGTTCCCGGTGAGGGCGGTCTTCCTGGCCTGTAGATGGCTGCTTTCTCACTGCGTCTTCACATGGCAGAGAGAAGGAGAAAGAGGCTAGAAAGAGAGACAGCTCTGGTCCCTTTCCTCTTATAAGGGCACTAATCCCATTATTGGGGCCCTGTTCTCATGACCTCATCTCAACCTGATTATCTTCTAAAGGCCCCACCTCCAAATACCATCACATTGGGAGTTAGGAATTCAACATATGAATTTGGGGGACACACAAACATTCAGTTCATAACAGACCCCCGCCAGCCTCAAAGGAATCTCTTGGCAGAAAACTCGCATAGTTCATGGTCCTTCTGTGTCCTGCTTTCTGCAGGGGGAAATTGCAATATGGTCCTCGTGACAAACATCTATGGAGAAGCCGCCCAGTTAGAAGAGACGGTACGTAAAGACAGCCGGCGTGACCGGATTGGACTCCCTCCTCGTGGGCGGCAGGGCTGGGTAAGGCTGGCTCCAGGCTGGCTCAGCGGGCACACTAGCCACACATATTTTCAAGAGTGGAGGGACCCAGGGGATAAGCCTCAGCCGAAACTGCTGAGGAAGGCCCAGCCAGGATTCAAATACCGAGTGCCAAGGGTCTGAAGCTGTGTTGAGGACGAGGCGAGGCAGGAGGCCGGCTCCACGTGGGGCCTGTGCGAGGAGAGGAGGCTGAGAGCCAGCGCTGTGGGGGCGCAGGCCATGCTTCCTGGGGTGCTGTTCCTGTGAACCGGACTCGAGAAGGACAGCTATTCCTTGCTTTTCATAATCACATGTTTAAAAATCGTAACAGTAACTCAGGTTCCAGGCCGTGAGCTGATCGGTGTTAAGGATCTGCCACGTGCAACGTGGCGGTGGGTGGGGGGCGGCTCGGTAGAGATGAGTCATACGTGACCCTAGGCCTCAGAGTTCCCAGCCCCAGCCCTAAGTGATGGAGGAGTCTTTCAGAGGAGCGGGGATTTCTCCTGGACTGGGGCGCGGAAGGTGGGCACTAAGCTGGCTTCGTGATAGGGAAAGCAGAGTTGTTCCTGGCAGAAGGTGTGGCCATGCCAGAGACATCTGGGCACTGCAGGGGAGGGCTCAGGAAGGAGAAGCCTTGGCTGTTCTCCCGCAGGTGGCTGGGGCCATTGCGGGGTTTGAGTAGGAAAGGGCTATGGCCAGAGTTGTGACTCAGGGACATTAACCCAGCATCAGGACACAGGTGACCTAGGAAGGGGAGATGCTTATGAGAACCAGAGACTGGCTGGAGTGCAGGCTGAGACAGTGACACGGGTGTGCCCACATAGCTGGGTACCAGCCAGGGCTCCGCCCTTCCTCTGAAGGGCCACACGTCAAAATAAAACAGGTTGGAGAGCTCTCCTTAGACATTTTGCTCTTCATTTCCAGGAACATTGTAGGGTGAGACGCTCTTGCAGGGCCTCTCAGCTTCGTGCGTTAGGGACTGTGCCAGATTCCAGGGGGAGCTCTCCTGCTCCACACCCAGGGCCCTGGGGAT
>CM053507.1:148114238-148131179 GCA_028627145.1 Eidolon dupreanum | reverse complement strand
CCCATATCCGGAGGGGTTGAAATGACACTTATGCTGAGCTGTCAAGGTGCCATGGGCAGTGGACAGCTGGGTGAATGGTTCCACAGACCGTATCTTAACCCGACAGTCCTCATCAAACTGACAGACCGTAAAGGCCCATACAAAAAGATCATGAGTAGAGAAGACCAATAGCACAACTAACCCCTCTCTTTCTTCTGGAGCCTCTGACAGCTGCTCAGTATGACACAGATGTCTAATCAACTCTAAGAAGAAGGTAGCTGGTGAATGGTATAGACATCTAATCGTCTCTAATGAAAAGACAATTTGAAATGTGGCTTTACATACACTATTATTAATAAAGAACCTTGCCAAGTGCCTTGTGAAACCAGCCAGTGATGGCTACTTCGTGTATATAATTTACAAAAAAAGTTGAACATTCATAGAATGGAGATGCTTACTGAATCTCTTTGGCTGATGGGGTTTAAGATAAAAAATAAGAGTGGAGCATGGGCCATCTCTACCCTCTCCCCTGCTCACCACTCCTGTTTGTCCCAGAATGCCAGTGTGGCTCTCTGATTTGAGCCCCTCCCACCGTGAGACTTGTCCTGGCAGCTGGCCTCCTCGTGCTTTGCCCACCCCCAGGCCACGGCCCAGCCCTTCCCCTGGTCTCCTGTCTTGCTTTGCCAGCACTCTTCCCTCTTTCTGGCTCGCATTCCTCCCACCACCCCAGCTGGGCCCTGGCTCCCTAACTGCCTCCATCTCCCTGCAGGAGAATATGAGAACAAGGGGCTGATGATCATCGACGAGGAGGAATTCCTGCTGATCCTGAAACTCAAAGACCTCAAGAAGCAGTACCGTACTGAGTATCAGGACCTGCGTGACCTCAGGGCTGAGATCCAGTACTGCCAGCACCTAGTGGATCAGTGTCGCAACCGCCTGCTCACAGGTGCGCCATTGGGGAAGGTTGGCGAGTCATCTGAGGTCCCGGGAGGCACAGGGCAGGGCCACCCTGGGTTCCAGAAGCAGCTTTGGAGCTTTTCTCTGGCAGAGGCAGGGGCCGGGCAGGGTCTTCAGATGTGTGTTTTCAGGACTCTGCAGGCAGGAGATGGAGATGGGAAAGGTGAGACCCTGGAGCAGGAAGTGACGGAAGGTGAACCTGCGACAGGCACAAAACAGGCACACCTGGCCTTTGCCTGCTTCTCAGGGACTTCCTCGCAGCACCTCACAGTGCTGTCTCCTGCCTCCTTGCAGAATTTGACATCTGGTACAACGAGTCCTTCTTCATCCCCGAGGACATGCAGATGGCACTGAAGCCAGGTGGCAGCATCCGGCCTGGCCTGTTGCCTATCAGCAGGATCGTGTCTCTGGTGAGTGGCACAAGGGCATGGGTAGGGATGATGAGTGAGCACGGGGTAGTGGGCAGTGCCCCTTGTCCTCTGTTCTCTCCACAAACATGGCAGTGTATGGGCTGCTCCGAGCCTCTCCCGCAGCTGGCCCAGGCAGGCAGGCAGCTACAGGTCTCCCCAATTTTCAAGGCTAGGGAACCAGAAAACACCAATCATCACAGCTCCCCTTTTGTGTGGATCATCCTGCCCCCTGGCAGTTACAGGGCGTCTGTGATGATGCTGGCAACAAGGGCCTTGTGAGCTACCTTGGGTGGGGATTTGCAAACCCAGCAAGAGCGGCCCTGATGCGCACCACAGATCTTGTCAGGGTGAATTCTGACAATACCAGGCTGAAGGGACTGTGCTGAGTTGGGCCTCCCCTAGGGAGAAGATGACCAGGACAAGTTCAGCCAGCTGCAGCAGACGATGCTGCCCGAGGGCCCTGATTCCATCTCCTTTTACAATGCCAAAGTGAAGACAGAACAGAAGGTAACTGGGGGATTCCTGTATCCAGGAAGGCGGGGCCTCAGGGACCTCATTACTAGGACACCCAGGATCACACACTCCACTTTAGAGAGTCGGCGGAGTAATGCCAGCTCAGGGAGATCCAGGTCACCCAGAGCTAGTGGGTATCTTCTGCCAGCTCCAGAGTCCTAGGACTGGACTAGGTCAAACGGGGTCCCACGGACCATGGCCAGGCCTGGACGTGCTGGTGAGTGCTCAGCCGGCCCAGGTGAATCACCCTTTTGCCCAGTGTATCCACAGCGTATACACAGCCTACTCGGTAGTCACTCAGTCGCTCTCTTGGTTATCAGATTGACTGTCACAGTGTCTCAGTGCTTATGTTCAAGTTACTTTTATTTCACTTAATAATAGCCCCAAAGCTTGCAAAAGTAGTGATACTGGAAATTTGGATATGTCAAAGAGAAGCCATAAAGGGCTTCCTTTAAATGAAAAGGTGCGTATGTAAATAAGGTTCAGTACAATCTATGGTTTCAGGCATCTACTGGGGGTCCTGGAATGTTTCCCCCATGGATAAGGGGGGACTACTATACCATTACATTGGGGGGTTAAGACTTCAACAGATGCGTTTTGGGGGAACACAAACATTCAGGCTGTAACAGGAGGCACAGGATATTGCTTTGTCCCATGATTGGTGAGGTTAATTTTGATCAATTGATTAAGGTCATCCTATATTTTGAATAAGAGGACAAAAAGGTTTTTGGCTTTAGAGAAAGAGTTTCAAAAATATTATTGCTTATTGTAAATTATTTAAAGTTTGGTGTGTGTAACAGGCATGAGTTACTTCAAGATCATAGAAAAGGTGAACCAAAATGATCTACATGGTTACCACTACAAATCTCTCTTGATATTCTAGGCAAACCTTGTATGTTCTTTAAAAATGTCTCAGGTAAACATTTCAAATCCAAATCATTCAATGGGGGAATCATGCATTTCTACAGGTCGATATTATATTCTCCCACCATCCCTCTATCTCTAGGAGAACTCTCTACATTGGCCGTTTCAGACTTTTTTTTTTTTTTTTGATGTTTGAGTCATGCCCATGTACAAACCCTTCATGCAAATGTTTCACTTGAACCACTCTATATTTATTTAAACCTTTCATATATATTATTGTATATGGAATATGTAGGATCAGATTTTTCAAGGTCAAAATGTTTCCTCTGTTGCTGAAACTGTCTCATGGTGGTTTGTGTGTGTGTGTGTGTGTGTGTGTGTGTGTGTGTTTAAATCATAAGCTCATATTTGATTGAGCTTAAGCTCTGGGAGTCCTGAGTGCATTAGCTGAAGTGACTTTCCTCCAAAAGGGTTTGCTCCTGCTTTTGCAGTTAGTCATAGGGCATGTCCAACCCAGGACCATTTTAACTTACTTCAAGAATTCCAGTTTGATAAGAGATTAATATCCAGAATATATAGAGACCTCCTAAAACTCAACAACCCCAAAATAAAACCTGTTTCAAAAATGGGCAAAGGACTTGAATAGACATTTCTCTAAAGAATATATACAAATAAGCACAAAAGTAGATGCTCAGCATCACAAGTCATTAAGGAAATGCAAACCCAAACTACAGTGAGTCACAACTTCACACCCATTAGGATGACTACCATCAAAGAAACAGACAACAGATGATGACGAGGATTGGGAATAATCGGACCCCTTGTGCATTGTTGGTGGGGATATAAAATGGTACAGCCACTAAGAGAAATAAGCCAGTCACAAAAAGATATATATTGTATGATTCCACTTATATAAGATACTTAGTCGTCAAAATCATAGAGACAAAAAGTAGAATGGTGGTTGCCAGGGTCTAGGGGTAGAGGGGAATGGAGAGTTATTGTATAATGGGTATAGAGTTTTATAAGATAAGAAGAGTAATGGAGATGGATGGTGGTGACGTTCACACATTGTGAATGTAGTTAATACCATTGAACTGTACGGTTAAAAATGGTTAATATGGTAAATGTTGTGTTATGTGTATTTTACTACAATAAAAAATTTGGGAGGAAAAAAAAAGAATCCCAGCTTAAAGCGAGAGCTCCAGCTTCAGTTCTCCAGGCGTGGCGGGGAATCTCGGCTTCATCTCCGTATTCCAAGTTGATTTTAGCATTTGTCTGCTCGCTGCCCACCATTTCTGTTTCAGCTCACTTTTCCCACCTGCTTTCTGAGAACCTAGCAGTGCGTTAACAGGGTAGGGTTCACGAACATCTGGTTGATTTGTGGAGGGAGGGCCCTGCAGAATACATGGACCTCCAACCCTCTAGAGATAGAACCCTCTTTTTTTCTTTTTGAATCTAATTCTTGTCAGAAACAAGAATTCAAGTGGGCCCTTGAAATATGCATGTCTTCTTTTAAGCATGCCCGTCACACCATTTTGAAACAGTTTTACACATTTTCTTCAGGACGAAACTGAAAGGGATTGAATGGGAACATGATTTCTCACAGAATTGGGGCTGGTCAGAGAGAATCCTTGTCCCAAAACTGATGTTTGCTGGAAGAATGATGGGGCGGGGGTGGGGAGGGGGAACAGGGTAAGTGGCATGGCTTCTGAAATCTTGTTAAGTCCACACTCCTAATCAATTCCCGTTTTCTCCCATTTTCTGTGTCCAGCACAGTTATTTAAAAACCATGATGGGCCTCCAGCAGGCACACAAAAAATAGGGACTCATCATCACCAGTGCCTTGACAGACAAGATCCCTGGCAGCCCCTGCTGAAGCACCTGCCCAGACTCGCAACCGGTCTGCTCCAAGCCTGGGGCCCAGCCCAGGGAAGGCACAAGGGCTTGCCCGCGAGGAGGAATGGCCTTCAAAGGACACTGTTGCTTATCTTCACAAGACACTTTTGGTTTCAGTTTACTGTCTTATATGCAGGAACAAGATAAAATAATGTTGCAGTCTGGAGTCTTAGTGCCTTTCCAAGAACTTAATTTTATTTCCTGTCTGGGAGGATGTTTTCCCCAGGTACAGATGGGGTTGGAACCGAGTCTGCAGGAGGAAAGTGGCTCCTCCCAGCGAGCCTCTGCCCCACTGGCCAGCGTCTCTCCTTGCCCGCATGGACATCCTGGGGCCGAGCGGGGTCTGAGGAGCGCTGGTTCTCATGGAGCATCCTCTCTGTGTTGCTGAGCCAGGGAGGGCGGGAGGCCCTCCTTCCTCAGCAAGCAGGGGAGGACCTGGTCTAGGTGGAAATGGCTGAAGGGAAGATTTTTTATTGTAAAATAAGAAGCTTAAAGTGAAAGTAGTCCTACCATAAAGGCAGCAGCAAGGGCCCCATGGCGGGAGGCTGTCTGGCAGGGGGGTTGCAGAGCCTGCACTGCCTGGAAGGTTGAACTAGATGGCATCTGTCCAGTCAGAGCCCCTGTCATTCTGTCCCCTAGTCCTTCAATGAGCAGATGGACGACGGTCTCATTGAGGAGAGAAAGCAGAAAGGCTCTCCCTGTGGTCTCTGCCCTCTCACCTGTCCAGCCCCTTTCTTTTTCACTGACCGATACATAATGGTCCTGTAACAGTTTTCAGAGACTCGTACCACACCAAGGCTCCCTGGAACAGCTCTGAAGTCTCCTGACTTCATTCCCTGAGATGACACGTATGAGGACTGTCACTGACCATCACTAATGGTGTGCACACAGCCCTGGTGGTCAGTCCTCATGTTTCCCTTGATTGAGGCCAAACAGGCAGGTCTGCCCAGGCTCTCACCCTCCCAGCTATTAGAGGCCTTAGGCAGAGTTCTGATTCTTTCCCTTCTTGGCTGCCCCTGCCCTTACCAGGACTTGTTTGGGGTTTCTGGGTCTTTGGGGTACCTCAGGAAATGGGACATAGCAAACAAGGGGTGCTTCATCTTGTTGGGGACACAGGAAGCAGCTGTTTGTGGAGTTACCTATCCCCCTTCTCTTCATTCCCCATTTTTGGCTGGAATGGCATGTAGCGTGTGAGATGTCACTCCACAGAATTCCTGGACAGCCAGTCCTGGGGCCCATTGGCACTTTGTCTTCAGCTCATTTGTCACCACATAGACCTCTTTGGTCAGCTCTGGCACAAACTGCAGTAAGTAATCATCAATATAGGCAGAGCCATAGGAATAAACCAGAATGGTGCTCCACACAAGCTCCTCACAGGAGCAGATGCTTCCAACATGACAGGGGGCATCATGTCCACTCAGATGGGCCTGTTATTCTAGAAAGCAGTTTCTGCTGAGCTCATCTGACCATCAAAATCACCCCTGAAGGGACTTCCAATTCCATCTATGTGTCAGATTAGATAACCTGAAAACACTCCTTCTACAAACAGACTCTGGTTAAAGTATAACATTCTTTTAAATGCAAAACTAAATTTGCAGGAAAGAAGGAGAACCACCTGAAAACAGCTGAAAACATTGCGAACTGGTTGTGGCTGCTAGGGATGGGGAGAGAAGGTGGGTGAGTGGAGTGTGACTGTTGAGCATTAGTGCACACAGAAGGACAAGAAGTAAGACTCTGGCCCATGCCCCACAAGAAGCTGGAAATGGGACCCCACTTGCGTAAAGCTAGCACCTTGAAGGCTTCATCTTTGATGAAGAGGTGAGCTAAAGAAGTTCCCCCACTAGCATAGAGAAATAATAAAAAAAAAAACTTTCCCCAGGGATGAGGGTGAACAGGTCCCATGAGAATTTGCAACCATGCACAGGTTTGGGATTCAAATTTACACTGTGTGGTGCAGGAACCACAAGGCTGAGGAATTAGCATAAAAATTAGCCCAAGGCTGAAACACCTGGTAGAATCAAATTAAAAAATCTACTGTATGTGCCCTTGACCCAGCAACATAGCATTCCCTCAAAACCCTAGTAAACACGAGTTCCAAAGATTATACACACACACACACACACACACACACATTTGTGCATGTGCACATACGTGTATGGGAACAATCATGGAGGCACAATGAAAGGAGGATCAGATTTATAAGAACTTCAGATAAATTATAGAATAAAGATTATACAATATATGATTTAAATAAAGACAAACAGGAATAAAAATATGATAAACACTATTAAAATAGATCACAGATTTTTTTAAAAGAAGAATTTCTATGAATGAAAAAAAATGTAATTCTAAAAGTTAAAATTACAGACTAGAAACAGTAAAAGAGAATTAATGACCTGGATGTTGGATCTGAAGAAATTGCTTAGAATTGCAGTATAGAGGGATGATGAAATACAGAACACTGAAAGCATAGGTAAGAGATATGGTGGAAAGAATGAAAGATTCAGGATACATCTAATCTCAGATCCAGAGGAGATCATAGGGAGATCCCTCTCCTGGTGATCTATCTCATCCAGTCTTGTAGCTTTAAACATCATCCATATACCAACTCTCAACTTTATATATCTAGCCTAGACTGCTCTCCCAAACTCTAATCCTGTATAGCCATCTGCTAACTTGGCATCTCCTCTTGAATTATCTATTAAGACATCTACCAATCATTGTATTTAAAACTGAATGCCTAATTGCCCTCAAGCATGCTCTACCCACATCCTCCTTTATCTCAGCCCAATTGCTCAGGCTAAATCCTTAGTTTTATACTTTACCCCTCTCTTCCTCTCACACTCCACATCAAATCTGTCGAGAAATTCAGTGGACTTTACCATCTTACTATATTAGAAATCTATTTCTCACCACTTCTACAGCGCCTACCCTGACCTCAGCCACTATTATCTCTTGCCTTGATATTGTAACAGCTTCCTAACCGTGTCCTTGCTTCCTGCCTTGTTCTCTTATAGTCTATTTCCAGAACAGCAGCCTGGTTGATCCTCCTGAAATATAAGTTAGATCACATCACACCTCTTCTCAAACTTTTAATGGCTCATATTTCTCTCAGAGTGAAATCCAAGTCATTAAACCAGCTCACCAGGCCCTACCTGATCTTGCCTCCTGTGACTTTGCTCTCATCTCCTTCACTCTCCCCCTTATGCACTCTGCTCTAGCCACATGGGCCTCTTTACTACTCCTTGGGCAAGTGGCCCAATTTCCCTGCCTGCCTTTCCTCATGTGTAAAGCCATAGTTAATCCTAGGGCTCAGTGAAATAAAGGAATTGATCCACGTCTAGTACACAGCAGGGCCTCAACCAATTGGAACAGCCATGACAGTAACAGTAATAATAAAGAGATCAGTGTGCCCAGCATTACATCTGATAGATGGTGAGCAAACACACACACACCCCAAAGGTTTGAAAAGGCAGCATTAAGACTGGCATTATCTTTCTCCAATTAATTATGACTGTGATAGCTTTTTAAAACCAATCCAATGTTGACAGTAGAAGTGGCTGCTAAAAATATACCCAGTGCCATCCTGGGCAGTGTGACTGGAGGTCATGTGTCTTGGGTCAAGGAAGTAGGAGTTCCATTGCACACCACATCTTCCAGGCCACACTTAGAACTTCATGTTGGGGGCTGGAGGCAGTGTTTTAAGTGGACATACTTCCCAGGGGAGTGTGGCCGACATCATGACAAGCTCTGTCAGGCATGGAATAATCATAGAAACTAGGGACATTCCATCTGAGGCGTGAAGTCCAAAGGGGGAAGATTTTCTGTCATTTTGGGCGGAAAAAATGGGACAAGTTTTCCGCCCTGGAGTGAATGGTCTTGGTGCAAATTGGGATCCCAGTCCCTGGAGGATGCAAGCAGTATTTGGGAGCCCCATTAAAGGTCCTTGTGAGAGAAACTCTCAAACCAGGAAAAAAGGTCTTGGAGGCCTCTAGAGTCCTTCTAGATCTGAATTCTGTGATTCTATAAAAGCAGCTATGGAAAAGTTATTTAACGTGTCAGTTGAAAATTACATCATATACATCGATATTCACACATATATGTGAATAAAAAAGACAAAAATGTCAAAAGTAGTTGTTTCTGGGTGAAACGAGGTGACTTTTCTCAAAAATTTTAAATTAATTTTCTTTATTTTTTTCTATCAAATATCAATTGCTTTCATTAATGAAAATAATATTTAATTTAGAAAGAATATTTTTATTAAGAAAAACAACCTATCTATGAGCAGATGAAAGACATTTGCACCAGCTCAGCTTTCCAACAATAAAGGAGAGGCACCTCACTTGCAGAAATGTATTAGCAAAGGCTGGAAGGAAAAAGAGGGAGTCTCGCATGTAGGGAAGGGGTTCAACTCAAGGGCCGGCCGTAATCATGTGATTCAATAACTAAAAGGCTTAGAAGGAACTGATTTCTGAACCCAGGTGAGCTTTCCCTGTTAAAAGTCCCTTAAAGGAGAATCTGCTCTGTCCAGAAAAAGCTGTAAAAAGCATTAGGAGGCTGGAGATGAGTGTGTAGAGTAGGCAAGTATTATTCTTAAATTTGGAATGATGGCAAGGGCAGAGATGACAAGGGTGGAAGGAACCCTCTTTGTTAAAGGGCTGTGCCTTGGTCTTTTCTGCAGGTCTGAGAGGTTGAAGGAAGGACCTGGAAGCCTCCCAAATAGCTGAGTGCATAGAGAATGTGGCCAATGTATGTGGCCAGTGACATGAAAAAGGAACACAGGATGTGAGAACCCCACACTCAGAGTCTGTGATCTTGGGTGCCCTTACTTCTCTGAGGCTCAATCTCTGCATCTGTAGAATGGGGGCAGCAGCTGTTACTACCCACCCCACGACAGGGATGCTAAAAAGATCATGTGAGATAATGTCTGTGAGGACTTTGCAATGCCTAAAGCCTTCTATAAACATCCGTTATCATTCCTGTTCCCTCAGAATGGCAGAAAACCAAATTAGGTAAGAATCTCTTCTGTTCGGGTTAGAGCCATAGAAAAGAAAGAACTTGAGCATTTTGATACCTAGTAAAGCATTAAAAAGTTCCCAAGCTGCTCTTCTGGAATGTAAGGAGCAGTGAGAAAATGGTCATCTGTGAACCAGGAAACGGGCTCTCGCCAGACATCAAATTTGCTGGCACCTTGATCTTGTACTTCCTTCCAGCCTCCAGAACTGTGAGAAGCAAATGTTTATTATTTAAGCAAAACAAAAAAAAAAAAGTCCCAGAGCTGTAGAAGAATATAGTGGTAGTGGTGGAATATAGTGCAGTAGTATCTATCCAAACCCAAGAAAGATTTTTGGACCTGAAACTTGAGTTTACTCAAACCTGACATGAAAACAGGATGTATTAAATCACCAGTGGATGACTGGTTGTCAGTGAGAGGGACATCTAATGGTACTTAGGTGTTTCCATTTCTTTTTTCTTTAAATCTTTTCACTTAAATTTTGTTACTATCTGTTTAAAAATATTCTAATATTAGTTCTTGTTTTAGAGCTCATGATCTCCTGCCAATGCCACTCTCTTGAAAAGCTCCAGAAACAGAAGATGGATTAAGAGCCCTTCCCTTAGTGGCCAGCAATCCTGTGGTCCTGGGGGCCTTTGATTCTAGGTCAATTCCCCTTACCCCCAACACATAAAATAAATAAGACAAACCAAGAATCCAAGGGCAAAGATGATACAGATTATTACCTCAAACTTTATTAAGATTGGACCCTAAATAAACTGAAAAGGAAAAACCACATGTGTTATGTACATGCAAAAAAAAAAAAAATTAGCCAATAAAGAAAAAGGGAGGTGGATTTTGAGTTCTGACACAGCTGTTCTTATCCCTATTTCCACCCAGGTGCTTTTATAAAATTCTTATGCTTAGGCCACATCCCAGATCAATTAAATCAGAGCCTCCAGGACCTGGGCATCAGTATTTTCTAAATGCCCCCCAAATGATTTTAATGTGTAGCTGAGTTGAGACACCGCCTCCCCTAGGTGGAAGAAGACCTGGACATTTATTTGTTTTTTGCCTTTGGTATGCTCTTGTGTACCTGATTAATATTGTGATTCGTTGTTGATTAACCAATTAACAACTATTTAATACCACGTACTCTCTTGGAAACAAGCACAGAAGCTTCTCTACTGATTAACTTTCACAAACGTCCATGGTTTCTGATTATAAAAACCCGAATCTTCAAGGGTGATACCTGTGCACCTGTTATGTTTGACATGCTCCGCAGTCAGGATTGGGAGATATTGTGGCAGGTGCTCAATAAATATTTAAATAAAAACGTGTGGTGAATGGGTGGGTGGGTGGTTGGATGGGGATAGATCAGGAATTCTCAACCTTGGCACTACTGACATTTTAAGTCAGATAATTCCTTATTGTGTGTGTGTGTGTGTGGGGGGGGTTGTCCTGTGTGTTAAAGGATGTTTAGCAGCATCTTTGGACTTTATTTGCTAGATGCTAGTAACATCACCTAGTTAGGAGAACTAAAAATCTTTCCAGACATTTCCAAATGTTTCTAGGAGGAAGTATTGCTCCTAGTTAAGAACCATAGGGATAGATAATGAGTGGGAGCATAAATGGATTAATGGATTCATGGATGGATGGGTGGATGAATAAATGGATGGAAGGATGTTTGGATAGAAGAATGGATGGTTGAGTGGATGGGTGATTGGTGAGTGAATGGGTGGATAGGTAGTTAGTGGGTGGGTAAATGAAAGAATGTTTGGTTGGATGAGTTAGATTAATGTGTAAGTAGATGAATGGATGAAGGGAAGGACTGATGAATGGCTAAATGAATGGGTCAGTGGGCAAATTGATAGATAGGTGGAAGAATGGATGGGTGAATGATCAGGCCTCATAAACCTAACTGAATGTCTTTGTTCCTTAAGTTTTTACCCCGAGGACATTCTTTGATCTTTGTCCATGTAACAGCATAGTACAGAGAGTTAATATTAGACACATAAAGTAGTTGGAAAGATACAGAAGGGCTGAATTTGAAATTTCAGACACTGACCTCATTTTCCAAGGTAAAACTGAATTCTGAAGTTTGACCTAGGAAAAAGTAGAGTTGGTAAGCATAACTGATGTAACATAAGCTGATTAAAAAACAAATAAAAATAAATAAAAAATAAAACCGATGATGGCTAAACTGTTCCTAACTGAAAATTGACAAAAGAATCAAATCTTCATCACAACATCAAGACAGAAAAATGTAAACCAAGGAAACTGGCTTTAATAAAGATGAAGGCCACAAAATAAAACTCACACTGACAAATGCTATAATCAGGTACATTTGGTATAAAAATTTTGAAAGATTCAAATATTTTCTAAATAAAATATAGTAGTAAAAATAACCTCAATAAAAGAATTTAAAAACATCATTGCTCTTTTTCCAAATTATTACTATTTTTCTAAATACATTTGAAATAAAAAATAACTTCAGTGGTAATGTGGAGAAAGCTGATGGATTAAACAGGTTTAATGGAGTCGATAAAAGAAAATATTTTCTCAATTGAATTTACCATTGTTGATATGACTCTAATGAAAATATTTATATTTTCAGAACTAAAATGCTGGCCTGGTTAAAAATAATAACAGGATCAAAAGTTTTTCTGGGTAAAAATCCAGCTATTGTGTAGGTGCTGGACCCAATGCACAGAAACAGCCAGCTGGGGGTCATTTTTGTGGGTCACTATTTTTCTAGCTGCTTAGGCTTCTCCTTTCTTGCTTTCTCTCTTTCTTTCTGTCTGTCTGTCTGTCTGTCTGTCTTTCTTTCTTTCTTTCTAAATGAAAAGATAGCTTATAAAGATTTATAGAAGAAAGAAATCCAGTGTGGTGGACCCATAGTGTAAGGGAAAATTGTGAAAGACTTTGAAATGAATCAAAATATTACTGAGTGTATTCAGTGGACAACAAGGAGCTACCTTCCCGGTGATGGCATTTCAAAGGCATTCTGACCTTTCATTGTCTTTGAGCTATTGTACTGCCTTGTAGATCATAGATGATAGAAATGCAACTTACTTGTTCACAGGCATGCGATTTATGTCCCTCTCCTAACTCCCACCAGAAAAGTTATGTTTACATCTATTTGTAAATTAATTGCAGCATTCCTTATCTGTATCAGTGTGGTACTTTAAATTCTTTTAACTGGTTGTAACATCTTACTAATGTCCTCAGTGAGTTAAATAAAATCTTTGACACATGTTCACTTTATATCTGTATGACAGTCATGATTATAATTTCTTTGAGAAGTTCTCCTTTAATAACAGATAAAAGACATTCTTCTTCAGTGTTGGGGAGATAATCAATGGGCTCATGTTTTCTGGAGGACAATTAGGCAGTATATCTCCAGAGCATTAAATATGCATATATTGGTATATATTTATACATTAGTACATCCTTTTTGAATAAAAATTTGGGAATATCTTTAAAAATTTTAATTGTGTAGACCAGAAGTGTACCATAAACACATTTTGCTCAAACACAAATTTTAACTACAATTATTTTATTTTAAAATTATTGTTACAGCCATACCTAGTTTTATTGTACTTTGCTTTATTACTGCTTCACAGATACTGCATTTTTTACAAAATGAAGGTTTGTGGCAACCCTGCATTAAGTCTATCAGTGCCATTTTTCCAACAGCCATTTTTACCTATGTTACATTTTGGTAATCATTGCACTATTTTTGTCAAACTTTTCCATTATTAGCATATTTTTATGGTGATCAGTGATCTGTGATGTTACTATCACAATTGTTTGGGGCAGCATGAACAATGCTTATACAAGACAGCGAACTTAATCAATAAATGTTGTGTGTGTCCTGACGACTCCGTGGACCTGTCGTTTGCTCATGTCTCTCTCTCCTCAGCCTTCCTATTCCCTGAGACACAACGACATTAAAATTAAGCCAGTTAATAACCCTACAATGGCCTCAGGCTAAAGGAAGAGTCTCACATCTCTCACTTTAAATCAAAAGCTAGAAATGATTAAGCTTAGGGAGGAAGGCATGTCAAATGCCGACACAGGCCAAAAGCTAGGCCTCTTGCACCTGTTAGCCAAGTTGTGAATGCAAAGGGAAAGTTCTTGCAGGAAATTAAAAGCGCTACTCCAGTAAACACATGAATGATAGGAAAGTGAAACAGCTTTATTGCTGATGTGGAGAAAGTTTTAGTGGTCTGGATAGAAGATCAAACTAGCCACAACATTCCCTTAAGCAAAAGCCTTATCCAGAGCAAGGCCCTAACTCCCTTCAATTCTGTGAAGGCTGAGAGAGGTGGGAAAGCTACAGAAGAAAAGTCTGAAGCTACCAGAGGTTGGGTCATGAGGTTTAAGGAAAGAAGCCATTTTCATAACATAAAAGTGTGAGGTGAAGCAACAAGTCTTCAAAAGGTCTGGATCTTTCCCTTTCCCCAATGCATTTTGACCCAAGTAAAAGGCCACAGTCCCCTTAGAGAAGGACTTGGGGAATCATTACTGAATGCACTCGCCATGGGGTGGCAGGGTCCTTCCTCTTGGGGGCCCAGGCTCTCCTTCAGTCATTGGATTCTGGGTCAAAGTTGCTCAAGTATGGAAATTGGGTAAGGGATCATGACTTTTTATTGAGGCTGCCATCCTTGGCCTCCTAAATCATCTCTCTCTCTTATTTCTTTTGACTGTGCAGTTCCTCTGTGGGCTATCCATCTATTTTGCCACTTAGGATGCTGTGTTCTATTAACTAACTGTATAGCTTGCTGCATTTTTCATTAGGATAATTGTGCCCACTTTGCTTTTGAGAATTAAGTGCTACCACCCGACTTCTGTTATTTTGGCCCCTCCAAGACAGCCTGGTTGTCTAAAAGCATCTCCTAGTGTTAGTTCCAGCCTACAAAGACCAGTCACCACTAAGCTTTTCCTTGATGCTATTAGCTGTCTCTCCAGGACATCCTTGACTGCTCTGATAAATGAAGTGGACTCTGGGCTCTCCCACAGAGCAGAGTCCATGCAGAGAGTGGGTCGAGTAAACAGTCAATGGATTAAATTCAAGTGGATTCAACACAAGATGGACGTGAATCCCATGTGATATGGAGAGAATGGGCACAAATCCCGGAGTCCCAGAAAGCAGTCTCCGGAATGAAGCAGAAGAGGACCTCCTTCCAGGGCTTTCCCTGTGGGATGAGCTGACCACAAGGCAGCACTGGAATAATTTTAGCCTGTTGCTAAATAGGTGGTAGGGGCATCCAAGGGTCATAATCAGTCTCAGACTAAGACTCTACTGGAAGAATCAGGATTTTTCTGATGATTCTTACGCTTATATTTTTATGAGGTCAATTTATCAATTGTCTTAGGTTCAGTTACTTGAACCTAAGGAAGGAACTGAAAACTAAGTCAAAATTGTCACTTGAAGTTGATGAACTTCAACTGAACTCAGAGAGACCCTGTGATTTCTTTACTTGGACCATCCATCCCCTGAAAACATAGGCCAGAGGTAAAAGTCTAGCTCAGAGCCTCCTCACATCATGTGGTCTCTTCACACCCAGTAAGCTGTTCCCAGGACCTGTCTCCAGAGCTGAAATGCCCATGCCCTGCCCAATTCTGCTCTTTGAGCTCCACCTCCTGTGCGATGCTGGAGACTTGCCTGACACCACTGCCTGCAGGCTACACCTCTTGCCCTCTAGTGGATTCTGTGGGACTCCTTTACATCCTCTCTTCAGAGCTGGAAATATTAGTCGCTGACAATGCATTGCTGCACTTTTCACTAGAAACTGTCCTCAGCTACAGGGAATTATCTGTGCAGGCTATGCCACCTTCCAGGGGCCAGCCCACAGCCAACGGCTGGCTGATGTGGAGATATAAAAGCCTGCTCTTCATCTCACAATCTGAGTAAATTCTGAGGGGCTACTCCAGCTCCAGTTCTGCTTGTAGTGTTATTTGAGGCCTTATTTGCAACCTCATCAGGGGTCAGCTTTTTCCTCTGCTCAGTTCTGCCTCCCTCATCCTCTTGTAGCTATGTCTGCTGAGCATGTTCCCTAACAAACTTAGAGCACAGGTTTGTTTAGTTAAAAAACCCTCTGCAGCTCAGAGTCTGTTTCAAAGAAAGCCAATCTAAGACATCCTCCTACTGGGAGTCAGGCCTGTGCTTACTGTGGAATCGCAGAAAACAATCAACCCCATTGGGGGGTTGGGTGGGGCCTGTGTTCAGCCAGGACTATGTCCATCACTAATAGGGTGATCTTAGGAATGTTCCTTGACCTCTTGAGTTCCCAATTTTAGAACGTGAAGAAAGAAGACAAGCTGTCTGATAGTCACAGAGGTTGCAGAAAGTCTGATCCTACCATACATAAATATATATAATGTAGACTAACATAATAGACATATGTACATATACACACACAATATAGTCATATATATATACATACATATATAATATGAATATATGGATATATTAAGAAAGCTGTTAGCCAGGTTTCTCATTGTCAAAAAAGGGAGTTATAAATACGTAAAGGAAGAAAACTGGAAGAACTCTGTGGAATTGGATTAGAATTAGAGGACTCTGTAAATTACTCATGATTGTCAATGTACAGATATATACATATAGATATAAAATATATACAAATATTACATGTAGACATAAAAATAAATAATGATATAGATGTAAATGTGTATATGTATGTGTGTATAGGGGATATACATTTGTATGTATGTACACATGTATGTATGTTGGTATGTATTCCCTAGCTCTGTGTACTGAGAGAGCCTTGGAGCAGTAATATCCCCAATGGTAATGTACCCAGATCTCCAGATCTAGTACCAATACCAAGATCTTGGCTTTTAGATACCATCCTCCACCAAAAGAATCAGAGCTGCTTGGCTATGACAAAAAAAATTATGAGATGAGCTTGGAATAATTAATGCCAGAAAGCAAGGAAGTACCTAAAGAACAATCCAGTTCTTATCAAAAGGACAGAGAAGATAGTTGAAGAAGTTTTCACTAAGTTAAACCTGAGACAAGTTGAGAGTAAAAAAAAAAAAATGATCTCAATTTGATCTATAAATTTAACATAATCACTTAAAATTCAGCTGGTTTTTTGCAAAAATTGACAAGCTGATCCTAAAATTTATATGGAAGTACAAAGAACCCAGAATAGCTAAAACAATTTTTAGAAAGAACAAAGTTGGAGCACTCACAATTCTCAATTTAGAAGTTACTATAAGGGAGAGATTGGCAGACCTTTCTGCAAAGGGATAGACAGTAAATATGTTAGGCTTTGTGAACTGTACGGCCTCTGTCACAGC
>CM053507.1:147950654-148113738 GCA_028627145.1 Eidolon dupreanum | reverse complement strand
TGTAACTCACATTGCTCACCCCACTAAATCCAGTACCCTTCTTCCCCCTTACATATTTATTACAACACTGTTAACTATTTTCCTTATGCTACACTTTATATCCCTGTATTTATTTTGTAACTATCCATTTGTACATCTTAATCCCTCTGTTCTTTGTCACCATCCCCCCCAAACCTCCTCCCACCTGTATCTATGAGTTTGTTCGCATTTTTGTTGTGATATTTGTCTTTCTCTATCTGACTTACTTCATTTAGCACAATACCCTCTAGGTCTCTCAAGGCAATATCTTTTTCTATCCTTTTCCTTTTAGTCTATGTGTCTTTTAATCTGAAGTGAGTCTCTTGTAGGCAGCATATGTTAAGGGTCTTGTTTTCTTAACCATTCAGGCACCCTATCCTTTGGTTGCAGCACTTAATTCTTTTCCATTTGAGGTACTTCTTGATAGGAATGTAGCTATTACCATTCTTTATTCATGTTTTTGATACGTGTTTTTTCTTCTAAAAGAAGTCCCTCCAACATTTCCTGTTATAGTGGCTTGGTATTGATAAATTCCTTTAGCTTATTTTTGTCTGGCAAGATCTTTATTTGTCCTTCAACTCTAAATGATAGTTATGATGAATAAAGTATTCTTGGTTGTAGATCCTGGGTTTTTATCACATTGAAAATTTTATGAGAAGTCCTTCTGTCCTGCATATTTTCTTTTGAGAAATCAGCTTCCAGTGTTATGGGTGCTCCCTTGTAGGTAACTAACTGCTTTTCTCTTGCTACTTTTAAGATTCTCTCTTTGTATTTAACCTCTGGCATTTTAATTATAATGTGTCTTGGTGTGGGTCTCTTTGGGTTAATCTTTTTTTGGGACTCTCTGAGCTTCCTAAGGTTGTATTTCTATTTCCTTCACCAGGGTAGGGAAGGTTTCCATCATTGCTTCTTCAAATAGCTCTTCAACTTCTTTTCTTCAGGCACCCCTATGACACAAATGTTTTTACAGTTAATTCTGTCCCATAGCCTCCTTAAATTATTATAGTCTTGGCTTCTTTTTTCTTGCTGTTTTGATTGAGTGTCCCCGGCTTACCCATCCTCTATAGCAGTGATTCAATCCTCTCCTTTACCTGCTCTGTTGATTCCCTCTAATATACTCTTCATCTCAGATATCTTTTCTCATTTAGTGGCTTATCTTTTCACTTTCTTGATACTATTTCTGACTAGTTCTCTTTTATAATTTCCATTTCCATTTTTATGTTTTTTTATCTCTTTGTTAAAGTTCTCGCTGAGTTCATCTACACTTTCCCCAAATTGACTGAACATCTTTATAACTGGTGTTTTGAACTTTGCATCTGTTAGATTGCTGGATTCCATTATTCCTGGATCTCTGTTCTGTTCTTTCATACAGTTTCTGCTTCTTTGTCTTCCTATTTCAGCTGCCTTTCTGTGTCTGTTTCTATGTACTAAGCAAAGCTTCTAAGTCTCTCAGTCTTATTAGCATGGTTTTGTGTAGTAGGTATCCAGTGGCACAGTCCTGAGAGGGGTTCAGCCACAGGACAAGTATAGACCCAGCCTGTGCCCCTCTGGGGCTACCTGATAAGATTCAGCAAGCAATACACAGATGCTGTGCTTATAGTTGTCTCAGGAGGCCATGTCAGAAATGAGGCCAGCTGCCACCAGTGTGAGTCTTGGAGTTGGCTTAGCAGGGAGCACTGGACTCACCAAGAATACAACTGGATGTGGCTTGGGTGGGGCTGCGAGTTTGGGGAAGAAGAGTGTCAGGGAATTCTCTGGGTAGAGCCACCTATGTCAGTGCTGCTTCCACACACTGGGATGGGGGAGGGCTCAACAGAGGGACAACGGATACCGCCAGCACTTCTGCCTAGGAGAAAGCCTCGCCTCCAGCCCCTGCTCCAACAACTCCGTGTCCCCCTGCAAGTCCCTAGTGGCCTCTAAGCAGCCAACCCGGCGCTGGTGCTCAGAGCAAGCAGGTCTGTCACCCTGAAATTCTGCTCCCAGACACGGCCCTTTCGAGAGGCGTCGGTAGCTGTGGGCTGCCACAGCCTCTGTCCCACTCAGCCGCTGGGGACCAGGCAGCCTCGCATCTTCGCCTCTCCTACCTCCAACTGTGGCAGGGTGATTTCTTCTTTCTCTCCCTAGCTGTAGGGCTTCTTTTCATCTAGACCCCAGGCGACTCTACTTGCTGTTTGTTCTGTGTCTCTGTTACAACTTCAATTTGGTTGCAAGAGGGATGAACAAAGCTTTTGTCATCTATGCCATTTTTCCTCATTAATAATAATTTTTTAAATTTCAATTTCCAATTGTTTATTGCTATGTATAGAAATATAATGACTTATCTGTGTTTTCTTCTTTTAAACAGCTTTATTGAGATATAATTTACACACAATAAAATTCACCCATTTTAAGAATATAATTTAGGTAATAACAGATTTTAATATATCCACAGACTATTACCACAATCTAATTTGATAACACTTGTCACCCCTCGAAAAACATATCTATTAGCAGTCACTCCCTATTTCTTCATCTCACCTCCGTCAGCCACAGGCAACCACTACTCTATTTTCTCTTTCTATGAATTTGCTTATTCCTACCTTTCACATGAATTAGGATCCGTATGTGGTCTTTTGTGGCTGGCTTCCTTCACTTAAAGCAATGTTTTTAAGGCTCATCTATGCCGTAGTTTATATTGGACTTCATTCCTTTTTACTGTTGAATAATATTTCATTATAGGGATGTACCACATTTTGTTTATCCATTCATCAGTTAATGTACATATTTGGGTTGTTTCCATCTTTGGTTATTATGAATAATGCTACTATGAACGTTCATGTACACGTTTTCTGTGGATGCATGTTGTTATTACTCAAGTGGAATTGTTGGATTATATATAAACTTTCTGTTTAATAATTTGAGGAACTGCCAGACTATTTCCCAAAATGGGGTCACAATTTTACATTCCTACCAGCAATGTATAAGACTTCCAATTTCTCCATATTCTTGCCAATGCTTATTTTTGTCTGCCTCTTTAATTCTAGCCATCCTAGTAGATGTAAAGCAATATTTAATTCTGGTTTTGATTTGCATTTGCGTAATGACTAATGATGTTGAGCACTTTTTTTTATATGCCTATTAGCAATTTGTATATCTTCTTTGGAGAAATGTCTATTTAAATCCTTGGCTGATTTAAAATTGGGTTATTGATCTTTTTATTAATTTGTAAGAAGTTTTTAAAAATACATTCTGGATATAATCCCTTATCAGATATTGGACTTGCAAATATCTTCTTTCATTTAGTGGGTTATCTTTTCATTTTCTTGATACCATTTGCAGCACAAAAGAATTAAGTCTATGAAGTCAAAATTATTTTGGCTACTCTAGTTCTTTTGGCTTTTCATATAGTTCAGTCATGATTTTGAAAAATTTACTTTCCTAATCTGTCTTTTAATTACTGTTTAGATAATTTATATTTGATGTAATCATGAAGTGATATGTTAGGGCTTAAGTCTGCCATTTTATTTTTTGTTTTCTTTCTTTTGTTTTTTTCCCTTTTTTCTTTTCCTTATGCCTTCCTGTAATTTTTTTTAGAATTCCATTTTTATTTTTCTATAGTGTTTTTTAGTGTATCCCTTTGTACAGACATTTTTTTTGTTGGTAATTGCTCTAGATACTACATATTTTCCTGGTTCTTGGTATGATGGGTGATGAAAAAATTGTATCCTGGACATTTAGAGTATTGTAAGACTCTGGATCTTATGTAAATCTATTTTAGTAGGCCCTCTCTGACATCATGCCGATGGGGAATGGGATGCTACCTCCTTACTGGCTGGTGGGGGTGAAATTCCAGATTGCCCATTTGACCTCTTTGACAGCCCAGAGGGGAGTGGTACCTTGCTCCTATTGGATGGAAGTGGGATTTCTGGTCCCTCTGCTATGGCTGACACCACCTTGGCTGGAAGTGGGAGGAGAAGCTTGTTAGGTCTCACAATTATACTACGGTAAGTGAGGCCTCATTATTGCTGATGATGGAAGTTCCATCTTCACACTCAGACTCTGCTGATACTGAAGGGCAAAGGGAGGGTTATGTTTTTACTACCGGTTGGGAGTGAAAGCTCAGGATCTCCATGTGGCCTCCACTGACACCCTAGAGGGGCCTCCATACCACCAGGCAGGGATGAAAAATCCTAACTCCTCACTCAGTATTCTCTGATCCACTCCTCTGGAGGTGAGGGGTGCTGCATTACAACTGGGTGGGAGTGGGACTCTAGGCTCCCCACCCAAAGCTTGCTGACAGGAGCAGGGAGGCACCAGGGTTTCATTCTGTGTTGTTTGGCAGGGTAAGGCAGGTACTGTCTAAAAGTTTTCTCTCTTGCTAGGTTGCCCCTTTCTTGGCCATTGGCTAGAGAGAGAAGGATTCTAGGGGGCTTTTTTGTGTACTCCTGTTGCCCTTTCTCTATTGCCAGCTTCTCGAGCACCCTGAGACAAAAAAAGAAAACCCAAGTATCTCATCCATGGTCCCAAGGTCCCAAGCCAGTAAGCCCTTAGAGTCATTTCTGGTTTATTTTACGTATTATGTCCAGGTTTTGTAGCTGCCCTTTAGTGGAGAAATCGAGACGTGTTTATGCCATCTCGTCTGAACCCAGAAGTCAACCATGTCTTTCTATCTAGGTTTAGTAGACATTTCTGTTTCTTAAAACTTTACATTTCAGTCTCCTAATAAACTGGGTCCTCAAACATGGTTTTCTTTATGTTGATGAGAAAAAAAAATTAATTTCAATCTGAGGACTGTGTGTGGAGTTTGCATATTCTCCCCATGTCTGCCTGGGTTTTCTCCAGGTACTCCAGTTTCTCCCACATCCCAAAGATGTTAGGTTAAATGGCATGTCTAAATTGTCCCAGTCTGAGTGAGTGTGGGTGTGTGTGTGAGTGTGCCCTGTGATGGAAAGGCATCCTTTCCAGGTTTGGTTCCTGCCTTGTGTCCTGAGCTGCTGAGATGAGTTCCGGCAACCCTTGACTCTGAACTAGAATAAATGAGTTAGAAAATAATTATCCTACTCATTTTCTATTAATCTTTCTTGAATGTATGTATAGCTTACATTTATTTTAATGTTTAATACTAGAAGTGTTTTTGAGCCTTTGTTTAGATGTTTAGCAGTTTGTCACCAGAAATATGCTATAGGAACTTTTGTTTATATCAATTACCCTATGGTAAAACTGGTTTTGTTATACATTGTTTTCCTTAAAGTCTCAGTTTCTAAGAACCTATCAGTCACATTATGTTAGGACTTACTGTATAGAGTTTGCTTATTTCTTAAGTTTACAATTTTTGTTGCCATCATGAATGGGATTCTCTTTATTAGATTTTAAAACTAGTTAATACTAAGGGAAGCTGTTGATTTTTGAGAAAGAAAGTTAATACAGCAGGTCTGGTTGCTCAATCTTTGCATGTCTCTTGGTGAGCCTGGTACCCTGAGAATATGGCCTTCAGAACGATGTTCTTTATGTTATTGATGTTTCATATGCTCAGAGCAATGATGATGCTTTACCAGCTAATCAGGATTGTTTTGCACAAACAGCAAGACCGATGATGTGCCTCATTTCACTACTGGGGTCTTGAGTTTCAGTTACCATGGATGGTCGGGTAGCCAGAACATTTGCCTGCATGATCAACCTCTGATAAAAGCTTCAGATCCCTGGACTAGAGAGGGCTTCCTTGGGCAGAGACATTTCACCTGTCCCTGTAGTTTGCTGCTAGATTTTTTTCTGAGTTCTCCAGACTTTGCCTGATGTGTATTTTTGTTGTTACTCTTGCTCTGTATTTTTTGCTCCTATAAGCCTTAGCTGTGAGTATAACTTGCTAGTCTTGTGAATCATTCTAGTGAATCACCTAACTTGAAAATAATCATGAGACGCCTAAAACAATTAAAATAGGTTAATATTATATCCAACCACTTTGACATTAACCTTTTATCAAAGCTAACAGTTTGTTAGTTGATTTTCTTAAATTTTCTAGATAGAGGATCATGTTGTCTGCAGAAAATGTGTAATATTTTCCTCTTCCTCTTTATTTATAGGTTTTAAATAATCTGCTAGCCCTCTAGTACAATGCTGTTTAGCAATGTAGTTATCTTGATTCTAGTTTTAATGGGGAAGTTCCCAATGTTCTATCATTAACAATAATGTTTGCCATAATTTTCTAATAAACATTTTCATATTAATTTCCTACTCTTAGTTGACTAAGGGCACTTATCAGTAATGAGTGTTAAAACTCATTAATATTTTTAACATTTATTGAGATAATCATATGATTTTTCTTCTCTAATGAAGCAGTCTGGCATCTTTTTTAGGCATAGATATTTGACTACCCTTTATTTCCTCTGTGGTTATTCAAGCTTTCTGATTCTTTTTGAGCCCAGTTTTGGAAATTTCTTTTTTCAAGCATAGCACTGCCTTTTTCTTTACTTTATTAAAAATTTTTAGCTTTAAATGAAGTAGCCAAGAACAATTGATAATACTTATCATTTTTCAAAAAAGATCCTATTATATGGACATACTAAAATGAACATTGAAATAATGTTAAAATTATTATAAGTGGTCTTTGTCTCTTAAACAGCAATCTGCTTCATCTATGCCACATCTCATCACAGGCTTTCCCCTTTTGATTATGAAATATATGTTGCATAGAACTCTCTTTGAGGTACTTCAGTAAATGTGATTCTCATACACTTGGATGCAGTATTTATTTCTAATATACTGTCAATAAATTTGGTACCTATCTGTGCAGACATCTCTAGGCTTTTCTTTTTACCTATTATGTCTGAACCTTGCCACTCCCTCATTAAGAGGTGGAGTTATGCTCCCTCCCCTTGAACTTGGTGGACCTTGTGATATCATCAACTAACAGAGTACAGTGGAAGTAAATGTTATGTGACTTCTAAGGCTAGGTCATGAAAGGCAATACAGCTTTCACTTGGCTCTCTTTCTCAACAGGAGGGAGCCACTTTGGAAAGGGATCTGCTAGCTCTCAGAAGAGCTGCCCTGTGGAGCAGAGACAAATCTTCTCTGCCTGAGTCCTGGCCAGACTGGAAATTTCTGAGCACAATAAATGATTGTTTTCGTTTCAAGTCACTGTTTTATTATGTAGCAACTGATAACTGACAGAAGGATAAACTGAAAAAGTAGCTGACAATGGGAAGCACAATGCTTCTAAATTTCTTTGTTCATTTAAAAGTTTTCTTCTCACAGCTTCCAAGAGACCACACTTCCCTATTTGTTCTTAACTTCACCTTTGCCTCTTTGCTGGTTTATCATTCTTTATGACCTATAAATACTAATGTCCCCAAATGCTGAATACTGGGCCCTGTCTTTTTATCTGCCCCTTTCTCCCTGGGAGATCTCATGCAGTCCTACAGCTTTAAATATCACTTGTATACCAAGGACTCCAAAACGTCTATCTCCTTATGAGGAGCATTCCTCTGAATTCCTATTAGTATTTTTAACTGCTCACTTGATATCCTTATTGGAATATTTAGCAGCATTCTCTGCCTTAATTTGTTCAAAGCAGAATTCTTAATTCAATATACCCTAACCTAGTTATTTCCCAGTCTCCATAAATCTCCACCAAACACCCAGTTGCTGAGGTAAAAAATTTAAGATTCATCTTTGATTCCTTTTTCTCACTCTCCACATCCAAATCATCAGCAATATTAACAGACTAGTGTGTACCGTTCTGCATCTTTCTCATTGTTTAGACATACTTACACAAGCACTTACATTAATATGCATTATATGGCTTTTGGTTTAACTGAAAGACTCCCAATTCTAATTACTCTGGAACCTACTTTTTTCAGTTGACATCCTTATGTCAACAGATACAGATTCAACTGTATTTTTTCCTTCTAATTTCTTAATTAATCTCTAAATATATAGAAATATCTCTCTATATTATATAATACATATATAATATGCATAATCACAACATATTTACTGGGGAGTGGTGGTAGCACTTTTTCCTTATTCTTTCTCTCATTTCCTTCTTCCTTCATTTCTCCCAACTCTCAAATCAAGATAATTCAACTAAATAGCATATATCCACTTATATCTTCCTCTATACTCATAAACTCAAATAAATATATGCATGTATATTCACATTTACATGTTTAAGCACCTTACTTTTTCCCATGCAACAAATCCAAAAACTTCATGGACACTCCTACAGAATACCTAGTATAGTAAAAATTTCTTCTTTTTAATGACAGTGTAATATTCCTTCCTGTGGATATTCTAAAATGAATTCATCCATTCCCTTACTTATATTTTACTTCCCCCAACAAAAATAATGGTATAATCAATATCTTTGTACATTTAGTCTATGTACAAGTGCTTTTCTCTCTATGAACCAGAATTTCAGAAATAGAATTTACTGAGTCAAAGGATACTCACATACATTTTTATTAACTAGTAAGTAGATACAAATATTAATCATGCATAGCATAGACAAAATAACAGTAAAATATCTATGTACTTACCAACTAGTTTAAGAAATAAAACTTTACCTATTTTCTGAAGCCTCCTGAGTGCCCTCATATGATCCTTTTCTCCTTTTAGAAAAAAAATTATCCTGAATTTTTCTTTTCCCTTGCTTTCTTGAGTTTTGCCATGTTTAATTCCCTTAACAACATTTTGTTTAGTTTTGAGATAAAAAATTCCATATAAATGGAAAAGATAATATATTCTTTTATGCCTTTTCCCCCCTGCTCATTATTCTGTTCCTGAGATTTAATCATTTTGATAGGTATAGCTAAAAAGTTCATTCACTTTCAGTGCTGTTTAATCTCTATATAAATACACTACACATGATGGACATTTGCCAATACTGCTATGAACTTTCCTGAATATGGCCTTTGGTGTATATGTGCAAGAGTTTCTTTAGTCTGAAAGATGCTCAACATCACTAACCATCAGGGAAATACAAATTAAAACCACAAGGAAATGTCACTTCACAACTGTCAGAATGGCTATCATCAATAAATTTACAAACAAGTGTTGTTGAGAATGTGTATAAAAAGGAATCCTTGTGCACCATTGGTGAGATTATAAATTGATGAATAAAAATCAATTGTAATTACTCCCCCAACCCCCAAGGAGTTTCAGGACCAAAAAGGATGATAGATTTGTGTAGAACAGTTAAAATAACCATTAATTTAAATAATGGTGCCTTTCTTTTATATCCTGATTAAATCCAAAATAACTTTCAATTTTGTTGAGCCCCATGTATCTACATAAATTTATAAGGGAGTGGGGCTCACTCTGAAAGGTAAGGGTGTTTGTGGGAGCATATGGGTAGAGATAGTTTCCCACAGTCTTGTTCACACTGCCCACGTTGGCCTTGTTGTCACTGTCAACCTTGCCTCCTCTTGGTAAAGCAAAGAATTTTGAGGAGTTCTAGGATTCAAGGCCCGGGGCTTGCTTATCCCTCCCAAGTTGGCATTTCTTGAGGAGCATAACTATTCCTCTAACAATCTTCACTTGGGGGAAGGATTTGGTGAAGGAAGAGGCAAGAGTGGGTAAGGGTGGATTCCCCACTCAGCTCTAGCTGTGGGATCAAGGGGAAATGACCCTTGCCCTCTCCCCTAGAACTCTAGCCAGGTTCCCATGAGGCAGCAGAACTTTGGGCACAATGAAGGGAGAGACCTCAGAGGACCTCGCTATCTTGATTTTATTGCTTCTGTGTTGTGTCAGTCCCAAGAACTGTCTTTCAACACATCACCTCAAAACTTGTTTACAAATATTTTGGAGCATGTACTCAGGGAATCAGCTGGTGCTCTGCCTCCCCCAACTGGTGGTACATTTTTTCTTTTCTCATCTCTTTACCAGGTATCTGGAGCCTAATTGTGGGTAATGTCCAACCTTTGGCCATCTGTCTCCTCTAAGGCAAGAAATGCCTAAGTCAATTTTGTTTCAGTCACTACTGGCTACCCCAGGGTCTCTAGGATGGGGGTGTTTGGGGCTAATAGAAGGCAGTCAATGGCAAGACCAATTAGGAAAGTTTTATGGTTTTCAGTACTCTAGGAATGGGATGCCTCTTATGTTTCACTTTAAGACTTTACATTTTTCCTTTAGACTTGAAAAGAGGTTCTATGGAAAGTAATCTCACAGGGTGATCTGATCATAAATTCCTAACTGGGCAAGTCATGGTGGGTAGTCATGCCCCAGGCAAATAACTTCTTTAGTAAAAGGTTTATCTTTGCTTTAAACAAGCCCTGTTCAATGTTTCTGAGCATCTAGGATTAATACACCTTTGAAATAAACTGTAACCACTCTAAAGAGAGCACATAATCTTGTTAACTATCCTGTAATCTACTTCCTGCCTTGCTTCCTCCCACCCTCATATAATCTTCCTTACTTTCCCTCCTTAATTTAAAATGCATAAAAGAAGCTGCAAAGCTGTTATTCTCTTGTGCATTGGAGATCTTGCTTCCTGGCAACTGTCAGTTTGGCTCAACTATTATAAAAATTCTCTATAGGTTTGGATGTTCTTATGTTGACACACATTTGCAGAAGGCTTTATGTAAGAAAGTAGAAGAGAGTCAGTATCTAATAATTATGGGCTAAAGACTAAATTATTCCATAGCTTTGATCAAGAGGCCAGGCCCAAGAATATGTTCTGAGGATGCATTCTCTTTAATTTTAAAATGTGTACAAAGAACCTGTAACACAATAATAGATGAGGGCATTTAGTTGTATTCAATCTTCCAACAATCTTGCCGGTAAAAATCTGGTTCATTTACTTATGTTAGGGGCTTAGGATTACCCCCATGGTTATATGTTTACTGACTGAGTTCTAACCAGATGAATGCTATCTTAAGACTAGGTATTTATAGAGCCCAGCTGTACCACCTCCTGTGCGAGAACTATTTACTTTGTTATTAAGAAAACAGGAAACCTGTAGCTGCTTTTTTATCATTCATCTCAGTTTAGGTCCTTCTCACATAACATTTACATTGTTTCAGCTATCTCCAACTAAAATAAAAATAGCCCTTTACCATCTGTCTGTCCAATGTCACTTGGCTCCCAAGGGCCTATCTGGCATCTAAGGCACAGGGCCCTAATTTATTCTTTCAAAGCCTGAAAGATAATACTTCCTGGACATTTACTGGATGAGAGGCATTGCACAAGCATGTTTCATACGTTTTAGTTTAATAATCACAACATCCTGTGCCATGGATAATATCCCTATTTTATAGATAAGGCACTGGAAGCATGAACAGTAACCATGCCCAATGTCACACTGCTACAAAATGGCAGTGCTGGTGTACTATGCCAGGTAGATCTGGCTCTTAACCTTTGCACTATTATCTGAAGGTTTATTGAAGGTTTCAGGCTTTACAAATACTATCCCACTGAATCCTCACAACAGTGAGAGGGCCTGTCCACATAAATATTCTCATCTTACAACGAGCAAAGGCACAGAGAGATTAACATTCACAGTCTGTAGAAAAGTGGCCATGGGAAGACTTGAACCTGGGAGTTGGATGGTCCCTGGACCTGGATGCTATGCCTACAGGCACCAGAAAAAATGCCAAAATACTCCCAAGTGAGAAACAGTGAACACTAATAGGCACTGTCAGTTATTTATAAGTATATTCTCACACACACACACACACACACACACACACACACACACACACACACACACACACGTGCGCGCACGAAATAAAAAAGCTAGTAAAGGATGTCTATTCTCTTAGATCACATTTCAGTAATTATGACACATATTGTCTTAGGCTGTTTTAACAGAATCCCACAGACTGGGTGACTATAAACAAAAGAAATTTATTTCTCACAGTTCTGGAGGCTAGAAGTCCACGATCAAGGTGCCAGCATGGCTGAGTTGTGGTGAGAGCCCTCTTCTGGGTTGCAGATTCCTTCTCATTATATCCTCTCAGAGCAGACAGGCGAGAGCTCAGCTGGTTCTCTTAAAAGGGCACTAATCTCATTCATGGCAGCTCCTCTCTCAAGACCTAATCAATCACCTCTTAATACCATCATTTTGGGATTTCGACATATGAATTTGGTGGGGGTGAGTACACATTTAGTCCATAACAACCCTATCCAACTGTTTGCTGGTAAATTCCAACTCAAAATTATAGTAAGGGGGGGAACCCCACGAAAAGCTGATCCAATGTACCCCAATTTCAAAGTGATCAACTGCTGCAAACTCTTCAACATCCTGAGAATTTAGCTAATGGCTTTAGTATGCATTCTTGTTTCTCATTCCGGAAACAACTAAAAACTCGTAGCTCTTTCAAACTGTCCCACTTAATCTCACCTTGTCGTTTTTGCAGAGAAGTGATTAATACCTTTTTTTTGTTTGTTTCTAAAGACATGTCCTCCAAGGCCTTACGAAGCACGGGAGCTGCAGCCTTCCAGATTCGGGGTGCGGGCCGAGCACGCTCCAGCTGTAGGTGTGGGTGGTGGGGCAGCCGCGGGGAGACCGGCGGTCGGGGCGGCAGAACAGCGCGGGGATGGAGGGGGCGTCCCGGGACCTCGGTTAAGGGCGACTCCCGGGCTCAGCTCCGTCTCCATTCTCGCCGAGGGGGTGAGCAAGCGAGGACACCTCATGGAGAGGCGCAGCGCAGGAGGCGCGGCGCCCGCGTTACCTCAGAGACCCGGAGCCCGGGGGAGGGGCCCTCGGCGCCGCGGCGGACTCCCGCGCTCCGGGAGGGCAGGTCCTCGAGGGTGGCGGGGCAGGAAGGCTTAGTGTCCCCGGTGGGTTCGGGTTCGCCCCGCGTCGCCCGCCAAAAACCCTGAGGCGCGCCGGGTCACGCTTCAGTCCCCGGACGCCCGCATGGGTCCGAGGGAGGTGTCGCGGCGCCGCCTCTCCGGGTCCGGGGCGGGCCCACGGCGTTCGAGCCCGGGGCTTATTGTTCGGCGAAGCGGCTCGCAGGGCCCGGCCGGTCGGCGGGCTGCGCCCGGCCCCGCCCGCTCCCGCCTGGGGTCGGCCGGCAGCTGCGGACGCGCCGACTGGCGGCGGCGGACGCGCGGCCCGTGCCTGTCTCTTTAAGGGGCCGGGCCTATGATGCTGCGAAGCGGGCGGGGTGCGCGTCGCTCCCCGAGTGAGAGTGTGGGGGAGAGAGCAGCGGGCGGGCGCCGGAGGGAGGGTGGGAGGGAGCGAGCGAGCGAGCAAGCGACGCGGGCCGCCCCTGCCGCCGCCGCCGCGGTCGGACCAGCGGCCTCCTCCCCTCCCCTCCCCTCCCCCGCGTCGTCCTGCCGCGGGGAGGGGGCTCGCGTCGCCACCTCCAGCCGCTCCAGATGAAGCAGCTGCCGCCGCAGCCGCCTCCGAAGATGGGGGATTTCTACGACCCCGAGCACCCGACCCCTGAGTAAGTATCAGCTCCACGGCCTCCCGCTGCCGTCGGCCGCCTCAGCCCGAGCGGAGGGGCGACGCGTCCTGACGGACGGCGGCGCGGCGCGGCCCGGCGCGAGGAGTAACGGGCCCGCCGGGGACTGGCGCGGGCGGCGTGGGGAGCAGGCCCGCGCCGCCGCCTCGCCAGGGCCGCCGGCGGCCGGCAGTTGGGCCCGACGTTGGCGCCGCCGCTCGCGTCGCAGCGGCGGTTGGGCCCGGCCGATGGGGGAGGGGCGGCCACGGCCTCCGCCGCCGCCGCCGCCGTGTCCGCAGCGACCCGGCCGGCCCGAGGCTCGGAGGTCTCCTCCTGCTGCCCGCGGCGCGCTCAGGCCGCGCTGCAGGCGAAGGTGGCGAGTCAGAGGAGCTGCCGGTGCCGGACTGGGCGAGAGGGCACCGGCGAGGGTAGGCCGCGAATCCCCGGGCTCGGGTGGAAGCCCGACCCGTCGCCCGGCCTCCCGGCGACGGCGGCTCGGACCGGAAGGGCCTAGCGCGCGTCGCTCGGCCCGTGGCCGCGGAGGGGCCCGCGCTGCACTCTCGGGTTGAATATTTTTCTGCTGGAACTCGATCCTGGCCTCGTAGTGCTTCCGGCTTCAGATTCTGCACCTTTGGCACTTCGGTTTTGTAATGGTGGCGAGGTTTGTGTGGCCCCGGTGTTGAGGTGACACCGGGGTTGTTTTTCCACTCGAAAGTGAAAGCCTTCGGAGGGGCACACATTCTCTTCCAGATTAAGGGATCCGCGCACTTTCTAAAGGACCCTGCTTCCTTGGTAACAGGAACCTCTCACCCCAAACGGACGACTTTCTATCCGTGGTGAAGACCGACTTAAAAACAGAGAACTGTGCGAGGATTCCCTAAAGAGACAGCCTTCTAGAAAACCGAAGTAGAGTTTCATCCAATTGTATTTTTTCCAGCCTAGGACATTTTTACATTTTTTGTAAAGGGCCGTGTCTGCTACTGCTGTACCTGATACCTCGGGGAGCTTCTTTTCCAGAGCCTGGATTCACTTCTTTGCCTACACCCTCTGAAGACTATTGTTTTACAAAGCTGTTCTTAAACTTTTATTTGCTGGCGTTGGTTGCAGTCTAGATCTATGACGAGACTCACTTAACATTGATAGGGCTTTCAAATGAAACTGTCACTTTTATGACCGGAGTGATACCAATAGATTTCCACTTTGGACATATTTTACCTTAGTTCTGCTGTGGCTCTTTACTTTTGAACCCTTTGCCAAATTTTTCCACCTTGGTCCAGAAATGTCTGGATCTTACTTGATATTTCTTAGGTTCAGTGGCAACACAAGTTATCTCTGAACAAAAAGGGAAACAATTATTCTGTCTTTCTAAAACAAAACCCAACTCTTATTTGCAATAGTAAGTTTTCTCAATATAGCTTTCTCTCATGGCTTTTTGCTTATAGGTTAACAGTACCTTAATTAGATTGTTTTGATTTGCTGCACAATCAGTTGAATTACAAAGCTCATGTTATATAGGCTTTTGGTTTGGGATTTGGAAAACAAAAAAAAAAAAAGAAAATTCTGTCATGGTCCAATAAACTTATTGAAAATTTGTCCCATACAAAGTTACATGGTAGCCCCTGAATGGGCTAAGTGCCTGCTTTCAGTTCCTTTCCGAGTTGTTTGGTGGAGGCCATACGCTTTAAGGATCACATCATTACATTCTTTGGAGGAAAATATAATTTTTCATACTATGTGGGAAAATGGACTCAAGTGCATCTTGATAGACATAAGTGGAGAGGAATCAAGAACGTTTTATTGTTTTACATAGGTCTTAGAGTTTGTCCCCACCTTCCCCTCCACTGCTTTTCTGTCTCCATTGCCTTGGATTTCTACTAGTGACTTAAGTAAGTTCTGAAATTTGTCTCTGTGTGTGTACTGACTGCCTGGACTGTAAAAAGTTATAAAATGTTTTCTGTCATAATACTGTAAGAATTGGAAGGGATCTTGGTGGGCATCCTGAACAATATCATCTGTTTTACAGATGCAGAAACTGATGCCTAGGGAACTGAAGTGACAGCGAACTCTGTGAGGTAGTTCATATAAGATAGCATGTATACAACTGGAGGGAGAAAAGTGGTCTAGTGTAGGGTTAAAAAAAAAAATTGGGTTTGAACACTGGTTGAACCTTGAACAAGTGACTTCATCTCTCTAAGCTTGGGTTTTCTCATCTCTGAAATAGGTATGGTAGCAACCATATAGAACTTTTGGGAGGACTGAGAGAGAATAATGTTTGAAAACCACTTGGCACAGACTGTGGCACATGTAAGTGCTTCTAGCTGGGGTCATCAGGGAAAACTTAAGAGTTAGGATTTTAAGTCAAGCATGGTAAGTTTAGGTGGGCTTGGGAGGGAGTGACGTGTATGGGGGGAAGGAATGACCAAGTGCCCTTTTTAGACTTTAGATAGTTTGAAATGGTTCTTAGTTACATGAAGACATTGAGGCACGACATGTAAATTTAGTTTGAAGTAAAACTTGGATCCTGGTATTCTGTATTTGTCTTGTACTCACTCTTTAATCAGGCACAGCTGTAAGACCTAGTTTTTTTTTTTTCCTATGGCATATAAGATTGTGTTTCAGGTGAAAATGGCTGTAATCACCTGAGTATCTGCATTAGGTGTCTGCTGTTGGGAAGGCTCAGGGCCAGGTGTTGAGGACACTGCAAATTAGAGCCAGTCAGTCTTCAGTGAGCTCTTTTAGAGACAGGCAGGTACTTTACAGTGATAGAAGTGCTTTGAATTTGCATGTCTATTTTGTGCCCAAAGTAGGCACACTAGGGGGTATACAAAACAAATTTTGCCCTTGTGGGTATCCACTAGTGAAAGGTGATAAATAAGAAATAATACAGAATGTTGAAAGGTAAGTGCTTAGAAAAATGGAGCAAGGCGGGGGGATCCAGAATTTCTGGGGATGTTGCAATTTAAAATAAGGTGGACTTCTTGAGACAGAAATAGGGAAAGACTTAAAGGGGAAGGAGTTAGCCATGTTGATATCTCGTGGGAAAGCATTCCAAGTAGAGGGAATAGTTCCAAAACACTGAGGCAGACCTAGTGAGTTCTGCCCAGTATGGCTAGAATGGAATGAACAAACGAGTAATAGTAGATTGAGTCCGGGTGGAGTATAGATTTCACAGTCTTCATGGAGCTATTCTAAGAACTTTTCCTGGAGCTTTCAACAGAGGGGTGACATGGTTTGCTTTCAGCTTCAGAAGGATCACTCGGTTTACAGGAGGGAACACGTGATAGAAGAAGGGAGACTTGTAAGGAAGTTAGTAATCTAGGAGAGAGAGGCTGGTGACTTGTACCAAGGTGGTAACAGGAGATAGTGAAAAATAGTTGAATTCTGGATATAGTTTGAAGATCAAACCAATATAATTTGTTGATAAGATAAGATGTGGCATGTGAGAGAGGGGCCAAGGATGAATCCAAGGTTTTTGGTCTGAGCAATTAGAAAGATGGAGTTGTTATCAACTGAGATAGGGATGACTGTGAGAAGAGCATGTTTAGGGTGTAGATTAGTTCAGTTTTAGACATGAAAGTTTGCTATGCCTGTTAGACATTCGGATTGAATTGATACCAAGCCTGGAGTTAAGGGGAAAAGTTTGGACTAGAGATAAATTTTGTTGTCATCAATTTAGGTGGTATTCAAAGCCACTAGACTGGATGAGATCACCAAGCAATCCAGTGTGGAAAGAGAGAAGGACCCGCGATGGGTCCTTTTAAACTGCAGTGTTAAGAGAATTGTTTTAGTGTGCAATGTAGGGGTCTTGACATGGACAACATCCATAAACTTAGGGGGAAAATTCTTCACTAACCTCTAACTAGAAGTTAGCATTTCTTTTCATTACTAACGTAAACAGTAAACTACAGTACTATTAACATCATCTGTATTTTTGCTACTAGTAGAAATCACAGATGTCTTTGTATTGTTATTGTAGATATTTCAGAATGTTATTTATGTTCATCATTACATCGAAATTACAGTAGATACGAAGATCCACCACTAGATTGTTAAGAAGTACATATATTACTATATCACACATTTGGGTTTTTTGTCCCCAGTGTAACTCGTCTCCTTTGTAAATCACATGTATTTTATTTTATACATTTAAACATATTAAGCTGAGAAGGAATCTGCAGGGTTCATCAGACTGCCCAAGTGGCCCAAGGCACAAATAAAGTTAAAGCTCTGGGCTCTGGTGCCATAACTCCTGGTTTAGAATCTTACCTCTTTTATTTAATAGCATTATGAACCTGGGCAAGTTTTGTTATGACTCTGTGCCTTGGGTCCTTATTTATAAAGTGGTGATCATAATAGTATTTTCTGCAAAGAGTTTTATGAGGATTTAAGAATTAGGATTAGTGTTGGTTGTAAAGATGCAGCTAGAAAGAACAGTTCTTTCTTTACAAGGCACCATGATATGAAAAGCATGGTAAATTTGGCAAAAGTTTATTTACTGGGAAAAATATTTCAGCATCAAATAAAATATAAAGCTGAGAGGATAGACAAATTCTGAAAATTCTCATAGTTCACCTAGCTACAGTGGAGATAGAGATGCCCGAGGAAGCCATCTAAGAGAAAGTATTATAATGCAATCACCAGATTCCATGTGGTTTAGATATTTAGTAGTTTTGCAGACAATACGCGAACAAAATTTTTGTTATTTTGTAAGAGAAATAGCTTTGTAGTGATTGAGGTATGGTTCTACCCTCTTTAGGCTACTAAGGTACATGGGAGGCCAAAATATTACTTGGAGGGTGTTCTGGTGAGTACAGAAAGCTTGATGAACTATCCTAATTCTTAGGATAGAGTATACTTCTCCAGTATTCAGGTCCATCTTTGCTGTTGCCTTTTCTGTATTTCTGGAGGACCATTCTTCTGTTGACACATTATATCTTTAGCAAGGTATCAAGCAACTATTGATATAGTTGTGTTTTCCTAAGAAATGTTCAAACTGCCAAGACATAGTTTATACATGTAATATTATCTATGTATCTCTGTCTGTCTATATCATACTTTACTAATTTCCTTAGTGGAACTTTGTTACTCCCAAATTTTTTTTCTGCTACCTTTTACTGTAGTGAGTGATTGATTCAATCTATTCTTAAAAAAATTGAAATGCATTATGATTTACTCTTTAACAGATATTATAATAATTTATATTGACCTTGCTATTCAGTGTTGTTCGTGAGCATTGTCAATTTTTGCTGAGAAGCTAGAATGGTCATATGCTGGATGGCAAAAGATGGCTAGCGTGGGTTAGAGAATCAAAAGTTGACCCCCTTCGTCGTTTCTGTTAATTCTTCCATAGTACTACAGAGTACCTCATTTTGTAATGCACTAAGGGCAATTATTTTAAGACCCTAAGAGACAGTTTACATTGGAAACTAAACCATTTACATCTAGACTCTCTGAAAATCAGGTTTAGAATCTTTTTTTTCCTCCCCTCTGAGATCCACTTTTGAGGAAAAAAAAGCCTTTTAATTTTGAAAAAAATTTCAAAGTTGCAAGAATAATGTAATGCCTTCCCATATACTTTTCCTCTACATTAACTAGTAATTGAAATTTTACCATGTTTGCTTTTCTTTCTATATTAAAAATATACATATATACATACACACACACACACACACAGCTGTTTATTTTTGGCTGAACCATTTGTGAGTCAGTTCCATTATGACCCTTTACCCTTAAATATTTCATAATATTACCTAAGAATAAGCATTCTCTTAGCTAACCGATATACAGTAATCAAGCTAACTTTTGCTTCAGTGTCTTTTCCAAATACATTGGTCACTTAGATTGAGGTTTAAAATTGGTGTGAATTCCTACAGATGCTTTTAGAATGCTTTTTCTGTCAGATGCTAACATCTCACAAGTGAAAATATCCTTGAGATGGTGTGTGGGTGTTGGTAGGAGTGTGATCATGCTGGCAATCTGTTGGGAGGTCTGCTTATTGGGAGCCTGCTGTGGGCTTGCAAGAACCTGGAGCAAATATAGTTTCTGACTATAGCCCTTCCTGCTGCCCACTTCCTACTAAGTACAGTTAGAGCCTTTCTTTGAGGAGGGCTGTATAGTAATCACCAATATTTGCTTCATGATTAGCTCTTTGAAGAACCATGGACTAACTTGTATTTTGAATCTTGTCTAATATTTGGCCTCTTGGTGAATAGTTATAAATTATATATTCTCTAGTAGGCAGATGATGCATGCCAGGTTTAAAATTTTTATGAGTTTTGTGTTAATGTAGAGCTAACATGATTTTTCATAAATTATATAGATGGCTGCAAAAACCCTTTGTATCAAAATCCATTTGTTCTGATCTTGGTCACACACAAAGACTTTATAAAATTGCCTGTTTAAAAATATAACTCATCTGTTAGTTTATCAATTCTAGACCAAAATATCTATATCAAATCTATAATGTAAACTACAGTTTTTATGGTACTGCTTCTGTGGTGAAAATGATAGCTATGAAGAATCAAGCCAACTGAAACATGTACTAAGCACATACTACTGTGTACCCCCAGCCTCCAGTAACTGGGATTCCTCCATTTGAAAGAGTAAGTCTTTCTAACGTATTCATCATGGTCTTCAGATTTTCTAGGATATGGGGCTACAAAATCCCTGAGGTCCTAGTAACAGAACCAAACAAGTCTAAATCGTGTTAAAGAATGGATAAATGCATAGGCTCCACTGAAATGTTAGCTTTTGTTAGTTGATGCTTTGTATTAGTAACCACCCAAAGTTTCTTAAAAGTTGGAGGATTATAACAATACATATGCATGCAAACACATCTTTAAAAATATTTATATGGAAAAATAGTAATGATGAAAATAAGACTATATTAAGCAATTGGTACATTTCACAAAAAGCACATAGCTAACAAATTTTGCAGTTAGCATATGCACAGCTGAAAAAAATGGCCTGTCACAGTCAGGTTCCAACTCCTGCCTCAGTGTAATATACTCTGATGCTATTATTGTCTAATAAGGAAGAAAAGTAGTCAAATAAAGGTGAACACAAGATATTTCTTGGTGGTTTCATTGTCTCTCTGATGCATGTGAGCAGTACCATATTTGGGGAAACACTGGTTTTATATTCAACTACCACTGTTTCAATGTGTTGATATTCAACTACTTTCTTACACAAGCTGCTGTTAATTTGCCAAAAAGACTATACTATACTTTTCATAGTTGTCACAATTGGTTTCCTGAATGATTATACAACAATTTTTTAATTTTTAATGGACATGGTAAACTTAAGCTTAAAGAGTATATTAGTTACCTTGGGGAAAACTTCAGGAGTACATTTTCACCTATTTCTAACAAAATATTTTATTGTACATCAAAAAAGTTCATCTGTTTCACTATAGATAATTTGCCTTTTGTTGAGAGTGGTAATGCTTATTTTTTGTCTTTGTCATGCCATAACATACTATTATATGCCACTTGTGTTACTTTTGTTATCAGTGCAGGCCGTGTCCGGGTGGTGAGGTAGTTTGTAGTCCGAGGGTACTCTTAGGACCTGAACTCATGGTTTTTGGACAAGTGGACAGAGCTCACAAGTAGCAATAATGAACGTATTTGTGGGAGCATAAGATGCCAAAGAGACATCATTCCTCATTGATGACACTAGGGAATCAAAGTGGTTGTGGATTAACAGGAGAGGCTACATATTAACTTGCTTGAATATCTGTAGATGTTTTCTCTCCTTAAATAATTGTTTGGAAAATGGGACCATTATTATGCTAACCTAAGTTATTCTAAGTTGAACATCACTAAGACCCTAACTTAATGATTCTCTGATTCATAAATTTGTATTATTCACAGTTAATTTAAAAACCAGTGCTTATTTTATGGTACTACAGAGGTAGAAGAAAAGGTATACAAAGTTGGCAGATACTTAAAAAGAACGTAGATCGTTCTTTTAAAATTTAAAATTTCTCTGTAGTAAATTTTCTTTTGTCTTCATTAAAAGAAAGTTTGAGGGTGATACTCTTCTGTTTCAGTGATGTTTCAGGTTAGTTATAGTTTAAGCCTAGGTATACTAAAGTAATTTTTTTTTTTTGAGCCCATCAATGAATATAATATTTTGATTTTATAGGAGGCACAATTTAGATCAGGGGTTGGCAAATTGACCAGCAGGCTGAATCTAGGCTGTTTTAGTACAGCCTGTGAACTAAGAATGATTTCGTTTTTTAAATGATTAAAAAAATCGGAAGTAGGTATTATGACATGAATATCTTAAGTTTTCAGTACAGCATGGCTCGTCCCAGTTTTATGCTTTTTAGAGTGGCCTGTGCCCCAGCTTGGCATTAGAGTGATGAATATCACAGTTAGGTTGGAGTAATTATGTCTATTTTATGTTTCTCCTTAAGTACAAGCTTTTAAGAAAAGAGGTTTTCAGGTTATTTATTTAATTTTTTAAGGCAACCCTTGGTTGACCTCACAGATTGCAAGGACCTTGTCAGCTTACAATTCCTTATTTTTTATTTTTTACGCCTACAGCACCTGGTCTTCCTAGGTGGTCTCCCATCCAAGTCTAATCAGGCCTGACCCTGCTTAGCTTCTGAGATCAGATGGGATCAGGCTTGTTTGGGGTGACATGACTGTTCAGGTTGTTTTATTCTGTATCAGTCAAGAAAATAATTTAATGTAAGGAATTGGCTTTTGGAGAACTGAGAATATGAAAAAGGGGACACTGAGGTAATAGAGAAAGGCAGGAAGTAGCTATACTCACCCAAGGGCTGGGAGAAAAAAAGGGAAGAGGGTGTGGTTACCAGAACCTAGCAGCTTGGAGTAGGGCCCCCTAGAGCTGAGACCTCTGAGGAAGTGGGTACTGGGCTACTGGTGCTGATGTCTATGAGGAATTGCAGTCAGACTGGTCCAGGATTGTGGAAAAAAGGTAGAAACCAGCATCAACACCAGAGTGAAATGCATCGATGATTGATGGGTCAGTACACATAGGAACTGTGACTAACAGAAAGGAGCACATTCCCTCTTCCAGCCTTTCAGTCTTCCTCCAGCATGTGCTATTAGTGTCAGAGGAGAAATGTAGTTTACAAGGTCCTAATCATACTTTCACAAACAAGAGTGTAGAAAATGTGGACTAGGACCTGAAAGAAAATTTCTCAGAGCTCCAGGTAAGAATGATTCTAGTGTATTTTCAGGAAATATGGGAAGGTGAAAAAGAAATCTAAAGGAAGATTTTTGGATGGGTATTGTGACGTTTCTGGAGCCCCACCCCTCACTTTTTTTAGAGTCACAATGTCTACTTAATCCCCCCATGTTATACTCTTCTGGAGGCATAAACAATGAAATCCTGGCTTTTGTTTACCTTGGTCTCTTGGGTACAACAGGAGTAAAAGACTAAGGAGTGAAGAATAGAATGTTAATAGCAGTAAAACCCTAACATACAAAAAGTTGGGACTTTATGTGCTTCAATTTAAGATTATCTACTATCCCATAGGAGAAAAATAAATCCAGTTATCAATTATTTAGAAATAAGGGGTTCCAAATAGAATAAAGCTAATTTGTGCATGTTCTAGTTTAGTGTTTCTTGAATTGTGGTGAAAGACCAGGCCCTTTTTTCTGTTTATTTCAGTCTACCATGGACTGATACTTTTAAAACATACAATAAAAATGAATTCCTAGAAAAATGAAGTGAAAAATTCAGGCATTCAGAATACAGTGCTACCGATGGAATAGTCATGTATCTTGACATCCATCTAAACATGGAATAAAATTTCATAGAACCACACACACAAATGAATATGAATGCAGGTTAAAAGGAATGGTAAAAACTGAATAAGGTCTAATCTAGTTAACAGTAATATAGCAATGTCAGTTTCCTGGTTTCGACATTGGACCATAGCTATGTAAGTTGTCACTGTTGAAAGAGGCTGGGAGGAGAGTAGAGTGACTCCTTGTACTATATTTTTCAACTTCTGTCAATATTTTATTTCAAAATAAAAAGCTTAAAAAACATAAGTCTACTTATCACTGGTCAAGGTCAGATTGCTATAAAAGTTTCCAAACTTTTGTCTTAACTTCTCTACTTGTGGAAATGTAACAAACTTAGCCAGCTGGCACAGGCCTGAAGACTACAGTTGTGTTAACTCTCTTTACCCTCTGCCTGCTCCACATTTCTCCCATTCTCCTCAGTATCTCTCTATCTTTCATCTCCTACCTCCACTTCTCATTTGTTCAAAATTATTTACTGTGTGCCTTATCAATATGGAGACCTGGGGATTAAAAAACAATGAGCAAGGCCCTTACTATTTATACTTATTTTCTAATAGTAGACTTGTTAATCCAATAATCTTACAAATATGTAATTCAAATTACTAACATTTCCTATTTATTGAGCTCTAACTATGTGCCAGGCACTATATAGAAGCTTTTAAATAGACGTTTTTCTTTCATCCTCTTCGAATTAAATATAGCACTACTATTTTAGTTTTATAATCTCTGTGATTACTGTTTCTCTTATTGACATAGTTTAAAATGTGTTAAAATATTGGAGGTGATATCCAAGTCTAGGTGGCTAACTTTCAAGCTTTTACTCTTTCTTAACCTATGTATTATACTGTAATGCCTCCCCATCTGGTGTTTTGAAAACAATGAGTGAGAAGAGAAATTGGGACATGCGTTATGGACAGAAGACACTAGAAAGGCCCTAGAAGACAAAGCTCAGGTGGAACTATATAGTTCTTTACCATCATAGTAGTTAATGGTGTTTACACTGTGTCAGCTTTGATTTTCAGTGCTTTTAGTATGAATGTAGGCATGAAAACCAGCTGCCTACTTTGACTTTTTGGTATGATATTAGCTATTGTTGTTACTTGCAAAATCATAGTCCTTCTTTCTGTTTTTACTTTTTGTTGTTTCTGTGAGGGATACATCTGCTTTGTCAATTTGCAGTATTTGTTGTAAAGCATAACATTTGACCTCTTCTAGTGAGCTATCTATAGGTGATACTTAACATCCCTTTGTGATTACTAGAATGTTTTAAAAGTGGTTAGCAACTTGATGGCTAGGGCTGTGGACCAAATGTACTTTCTTTAATTCTGTTATGACTTGACATTTGAGACATAAAACAAACAAAAACCCCATGGGATAGTTCTGATGAAATTCTCTTTTATAGTTTAACTAGCTTTATTATTTTATGTTACATATAATTACTATATACATATCTGGAATTTGGTATCTAGAAGTGGAAATTGCAGCCAGATTCTTAATTTGCAAAACAATATGCAGAGTACTCTATTGCTTTTATCTTTACCTCAAGAACTTAAAAGATAAATTTCATAGGAAATGAAAATTTAGCACTGTGGTGTCTTATCATAAAAGATTGGCAAATGGGTGGAACATGAATTTAAATATTCATACTATTAATAATCTCAAACACAACACAGTTTTATATCTAACTGTTGCTCAGTTTTTTTCTTTAAAAATTTCTCACCGTGAGTCTTTTAAAATTATATGACCCTAAAGTAGAACTATGTGTTGATGCTATTTGGCAAAAGTTAATTTATAGAAAATATTTTCCATCATAACATTCACTGTGGTTATATATTTGTGATATTTTTGTTTATTGTTGGGGACTGAAATTTTTGCAACTGTAGAAATAGTCTAAATCAGATGAGTGAATCATGGCGATTACTTCTTGGGTCAAGGGATTGGTGCTCAGCCACAGACAGGTGAATGGGCTGTGATTGTGGGTGGGTGGGTGATCAGGTATTAACTGGAATACATACATTTTGCCAACACACTTCTAACCACCAACTCTCTCTGCCTACTGCATGTGCACATATGGTCTCTCGTTTATTTGGGGGATTTGTTATCCTCTTTCATATTGCAATTAAACATTAAAAAATTTTATTCTTTAAAATTTCACACATTCGAGAGAAAATAGTATAATGAACATCCCTTTTCCCCCACCCCGTGTACCCATCCAGCTTCAACAGTTATTAACATTCTGCCATTCTGGTTTTATCAATCCCCTACTCTTTGTTGTTTCTGGAATATTTTAAAGCACCCCAGATATTCTATCATTTCATACTTTGAATCTCTAAGAGATAAAGGCTTTAAAAAAAAGTAACCACAATACCATTATATCTAGTGCAATTGGCAATAATTCTTTAATGTTACTTAATACACAGTCCTTATTTATTTTTTAAAAATATCGGGCTCTAAATAATCATAAGATTACCAGATTTCAGATCTGTCAATCTATTATAGTTTAGTTTAACTTTATGTATTTATACCATCACCAATTTGTCTAGAAATCATTTTTTTACTTTCTCATTAAAAAAAATGTAGCATTTCACATCATTCCAAAGTTACTGTAATAAAAGGATGTTCAAAGATGTATAGCTATTCTCTTCTTACTGTTTCCTTTAATATGTAATCATTATGTTTCATTTTGGTTGAGTCTTCCATTTTCCATTTTGAAAATATAATATATAAGCATACTAAACTTACCATTCTGTGTCTTGATTTTTCACTTAATAATATATTCTGGAGGTGATTCTAGAGCAGTATGCAGACATCTTCGCTACTACGTACTACTCCATTGAATGGATGGTTGATGCCCCAGGGTTATTCACCACTCTATCGATGAACATTTAGGCCATTTTCAGGCTTTTGTTATCACATAGATAATCTTTTTATTTTATTTTAACCTTATTTTCCATGTATGAAGTGGTGATGGTGCTATATTCAATGCATTGTAATTCACAATGATCCTGCATTATCATTGTCTTTGCCCTGTAATAATATTTGTTTTGGGGTTGGTTTGCTTATTTTTTTAAGTATGCAATCTTTGTCCTACTTGTACTTGAGATAGTTGACTTGAAACCTTCTCTTCCACACCTCAAATGTTAATTTGCCCTTTTTTAGGGAAATGCTTAAACTCTTCATAACTACCAGAAAATAAATGATGACTATCTTTTATTGCATTTAAGCTTTTGTTCCTCAAGAAAACAGTTTTATTCCTTTTCATTGTATTTTGGTTTTGGTCTGGTGGTAATTTGTTATGCCAGAAACTTTCTGAGTTGGTGTATTCATTGTTACCAAAATAAAACACAACCTATGTATGCTTTTTGTATTTATACTTAAAATAGAAAAAGCATCTGCTTGTGAAACATGAAAGAGTAAAATTATTTTCAGAGGCATTTTTAATATTAACACCAAAATAAGCAGGTATTTATGAAGGAAAGACATCCCGAATTATCATGTTTGTGTTTAAAAAGAGACATCTCACCTTTCTCATGTGTTTAGGTTTAATAACATCACATGTTTTACTTTCATTATTTTTATTTCGAAGGTGGGTTTTAAAGAGCTCATTTGCCTGAAAGTCTATAACCACATGAAGGAACTGACCACCATCTGTTTTCATGTTTCTGTTTAATGTGGTTAAGCAAGAGTAAGACTGGAAGGCTGGCATAAGTACTCAGTATGGTAAAATACAGGGTAGGTGCAGCTTATTGAACATTAACTAGGTGAGCTTCGATCCTGTGGTTTTGTCTGTAATAAGATATCTCTCAGACTCTTGGGAGTCAATATTCTACACTTCTTTCAGTGTAGTATCTTTTTCATAGAAGAATCTTGCCCTAAATTGGAAAAAAACAAGAACTCCAATGATTTTTGTACATTCAGTTTAGGAGTTTCCTCTATAATATGGATATGATCATCAGAACTCTAGTATGAACACTCTTGTTACTCTTTTTCATGATACAACCTCTTGCTAGGTAGATACATTTACTAGTACACTGAATCAAAATATGTTTCTCTGAAACTCTTTACCCTTTGCTCCCAGTTCTATGTATTAGCTAATAATATAATATAGCTCTGCAGTCAGCATAGCTATATTAGGCTTTGCTACTTCACTAGCTGTGACTTGAGGTTTCTTCATTTGTAAAACAAGAATGTAAATAGTAGACCTTTCATAGGTTTGAGGGTCATCTAGCTGCTAGATGTATGTAAAACATTTAACCCATTACCTTAAAAGTGGAAAATATTCCATTAGCTGCTTATAATAGTTATGGTGGTCCAGTACTGGGGGCTCTAAGACAATAGTATAATGTGATCAGGTCACTAAGAACTTGCCCTCAACTCTTTGTTCTGACTCATTGGCTAATACTAAAAATGAATTTCATCATTTATGCATTTCTATCTTTTGAAGGTTATTTGGTAGTAGGTGTCCCCTCTTCCATATTTTGCTAATGAGGAAAATAAAATGGATACTTTAAGAGATTTAACTCAAAATAGTGAATACAAGTAGTAAAACTCAGGTCCTAAATTGTTTAAATTAGATCACCATACAGCCCAATTTATGGGTTTTGGAAGATGCAGATTGCTTTAATAGGAGAACGTAATTCACTTTATGCAAGTGTTTGTGCAAACTAATTTGAAAAACATTTAGAAACACATTTCAGGTATACATACATTGTTAACATTTGAGATGATATTCTTACCTTTCCTCATTTACTATGGAACTCTACAGTGATACATTTGAGATCAGCTGTGTTTATAAAGTGATTTCTTGTGTAAAAAAATAAGTTAGCTTTATTCACTATCTTTTATAGACACTCTATATTAAAATAAAGCTGCAACTATTTTGGGGTATAAGAATAGTTAATGGGCCAGACAGAAAAGTTGAAAACCACATGGTATCACTTATATGTGGGATAAAAATCTAAAAGCAGCGAACATGACAGACTCATGGATATGGACAGTGGGCTTTGCCTACAGTTTCCATATCTTTGATAAAAAGCAGTGTGGAGACACCCAAGTAGAGATGTCCATTGAGCAGTTTTGTAAGTAAATACAGAGAGAGATTGGGTTTGGAAATGTGGGGGTCACCAGTCTATAGATGATACTTAAGGCCCAGAATCTGGATGAGATGGGAAAAGAGTAGATGGAAGAAAAGGAAGGCCAAGCAGGGATCAAGTTTTTGGGCACTCCAGCGTGGAAGACAGCTGGTAGAATAGGAAGAGCCAAGAAAGAAGATTGAGGAATAGCCAGTGAGGGTAGGAGGAAAAGAGGAGAATGTGGGCTGAAAAAGCCTAAAAAAGAAATTAACCATTGGCTTTAAGATGTTGGTCACTAATGATGACCCCCCCCACCCCCCTTTAAGGTAAGGTATATTATAAGCTATTTGACTAATGAGAATGGAGAGAGACAGAGACAGAGACACTGATGATAGAGGAAAGGGAATAAATAGGAAATGGAAATCTTTGAGAAGGCAAGAAGATAGGACACTGAGTAAAGTGGGATCATCGACTGAGAGTGGTCAGGGAAATGGTAGTGACAGATATTGGGGTTGGTTTCTAGGGGAGTAAGAAAGGGAATTGAGTGGCACAAGTCATAGAGTGAGTAAATGATAGAAAAAGATTCTAACCTCGGTATCATTAAAGTTTGATATTTTTGCTGTATTACCTTGCCATCCTAAGAAGCAAAGTAATAAATACTAAAGAAGGTAGGCTTTCATTAAGGAGCATCAGGAAAATGAGACTAGGTTGAGCCAAAAAAGGGAAAATTAAAAAGAAAGCCCCTTATTAGTCCTTTCATTTATGGCAATTATTATTTACCCTGTATTATAGTTATTTGGTATACTTCTATGCCATATTACTTCAAATATGAGATTCCTGATAGGTAAACTTGACATCTTGCCTTTACAGAGCTAATAGTACCTTCAGGGGGGTAGAACCTTAAATAATTATTGAACAGATAGCCTTGTGATTGATGAGTACCGATAGCTATAGGTAACAGTGTTGCCTTTCTAAAAATAAGTCATGGTTGGTTGTGTGCTATGGAAACATGTTCTGACACAATGTCCACATCTGCCTTAAGCCCAGCTAACTCGTGGTAGTTAGCTAGGACAACTATTTACTACGAAAACCTTGGCCTTCAGAGGGTTTAACTCTGTTTAGAAGAGGTTTGCCAGATATGTATGACCATAGCCCAAGCAGTGAACTAGATATGATCCTCTGTGTTAAGTTTTACTTATGAAGACTTTCTTTCTGATGCTCTTTACCATATCATTGAAGATCTGAGGCATTTTAAGTCTTGAAAGTATGACATCGTAAGTGCCTAAATGTAAAATGTCAAAACATGCATGACTTCAGTGCATTCATTCCAACTTTTTCCACAACAGATGTTTTCATTTGTATTCATTGAGGGGCAGCAGGTCAAAGATTTAGAAACCTAAAATGGAAACAAATGGGTGGAGAGCTAGAACTGAACTTCAAATTTCTATTTCTTTCCTAATGGTGGAGATAATCAGTACTTGAGAAGTGTTCCCTGTAAATATTCCTCCATGACTCTACTTGAGGCTGAGTGTGTATAGCAAGCCACCTTTCTTCCAGAGAGCTCAGACTATTTGAGTGTACCTCTGGGCTAAGTATGTTATAAGCAATGTTATGAAATAGTCTTCAGTTTTTCATTAGTGGCTTTCTTTTCTTTTGTTTTCAACCAGTTCTCCAGTATTATCTCTGAGTTTTTGTCTCTTCACAATATCCTACCTGTGCAATTTCATATTCTGTTATAGGGTCTAGTTTTTATGTAGCATATTCTCATCAATGAAGATGGATTTAGAAAGATTTGAGGTAGTTTCTCCAGCTGAGATTCTAGGATCTCCAAGAGTCTACAAATTCTTTAAAAAAAAAAATTCTTAAGGGGTTAGGATTCTACAAGAGGATTTGAAAGGTTTTCACATTTGATTATATTAAGTCGAAAAAATAATTTTCAAATCAGAGATTTTCTATATATCCTTTACTCAGATTCCCAAAATGTGAACATTTTATCATTTATCATTATTTTTAAACATTCATATGTGTAATATTTATATATAAGTAAACATATATAAAAATGTAAATATATACATATATAAATGCATATACTTACATACATATTATTTTTTTCTGAAATGTTTGAGAGAAAGTTACAAACTTGATGTCAGTTTGCTCATATCCTCCAATATATATTTCCTAAAAGCAAGGACATTCTTTTATATAATCACTGTACAATTACCAATTTTAAGAAATCAACACTGATACAGTAGTATTTTCTAACCTGCAAACCTTAAAAAATTACTTTGACCAGTTTTAAATTTTACAGTTTTCATAATGAAAACCATCATTACCTTTCAGTGGTAATTTTCAAGTAAATTAAATTTTAATAGATTAATTTTAGTTTTCTTAAGTCAGTGTTCTTAAATTCTGTTCTATTTTTAGATGTCTATTCCCTCTCACTCCCTTTAAAAAGAGGCCTGTACATCACTCAAATGTGAGGAAACACTGGGTTTAAGTATTTGGGGAGTATTTGAGTTTTAGTAAATCTTTAAAGATTAGGTAGGAGTGAATTTTTGGTCTTTACTTATTAAAATCAAGATAAAGTAAAATGCCGTTTCTGATTTTGGGGTCAGGAAATTCAGTGAACTGAAGGCTTGGAATGAGGCCTTCTAGGGTCTGTCTGTCTTTTAGTATTATGTCTAGGACAGGAATTCTTTCTCCTCTTTGGTAAGTTCTCATCCAGATTCTTCTTATGAATGATGGCTAGGAAATCTAAGTATTCTGTACAGTGAAATCAGGATATGACCAACAACTCAATAGATAATCAACTGGTGAAGGACCTGAAAGAGTACTTTCCATCACAAAAGAAATACCAATGACTTAGACATATGAAAAATTATTATGCTGGTATAATTATAGCTGAAGTTACATCTATATATGTTGACATGTAATGATAGCCAAGGCTTTCAGTGGAGAAAAAACAAGGTACAGAAAGCCGTTTCTATTTGCATATGTTTTCTCCTTAAAAAGATTTGTATATGCCCACATATGCACACAATTTTTGGAAGGATGCACAAAGCGTAACAAAAGTTGCCTCTGGGGAGAGAGATCTAATTTTAGTTGTATATCTCTTTGTGTTATAAATTTTCCCTCTGGGTGCATGTGGTACTTTTTCAAATAAATAAACTATTTAAAATGTTCTAACATAAAATGAGCTAAAATCTGTCATTCTGTACCTCTAATGATCACAGGTCCAACTTCTGGGATTGTGCAAATTAAGGATATTTTATATTCTGAGTTCTTTGATATTTTGAAATAAATCACTATGGTCCTGTGTAAACCTTTTTACTAGAGTAAGTAAAAATACTTCCATATAACTGTAAAAAAATTTTGTGTGACATAGTATTCAAAATAGCTTCCTTTACTATCCAACTTGTTTATAACAATTCATAAACATTCTTCATATGGCCAATTCTCTCTCATTATGCCAGAATTCCCTTTGAAAACTTCTTGTATCCTAGCCTGAGAGATTAGATGGTGGGTTGATTTTAATAATTATGTCATTCTTTGTTTTTTTGAGCTTGCTTGCTATGACTAAAACTCTTAAAAATTTTTTTTTCTTCATGTGCTCTGTGACCTAATAATTTCTGTTTGTGTTGATGTGGATTAATCAACATTCTTTAAATATAGTTCTTCAGCAAGCTGCAGATCTGCATACTGTATGTTTTTGATAGACATCTTACTGCAGTGGTCCTGATTTTTCTTCTGTAGTCACTTTTCAAAAGAAGAAATAGGTCATTCTAGCATGATCTTATACTAGAGAATTAAATGCCTGTTTTCATATACCTTCTTATTTTTTATGGCAGGGGTACTGGGAGCTCTATACTTCTAACTCTGACTTCCATACCCTTGTTCCATTAAACTTCCCTCAAAAACTGTACTATTTGATTTTAACATTATGTTATTTACCAAAGCAAGTGATCTTTTGTTAAAAACATTTGTGGCTAATTCTTACTATTAATTATAGCCTCATAATTTCATTAATTTCTTCAAAAAGGTCTTGCTGTAGCAGTCTACTCTAATGGCCACAGCTAGATAATTGTCATCTTCTAGAAGTGTAACCCCAACTCTCAAATATTACTCTGACCATAATTTCTTATTTGTTCACTTTACTCTTCTACCTCTCTGGTTTCCACCAGATCTACTCTTCGAAGTTGCAGATATCTTGCCCCTACCTGTTTCTTCAGATTTCATTCCTTTCTCTATTATCTATGGATCTCTAGGTCAGTCACTTCAATATTTTTGGGAATGACTTCAATTTTCTCAATCCCTTGCCTTCTACCTTCTTGTCCCATCCAACTTGCTGGAGTAGCTTACCAGCTCTTTCCTCCAGTTGCTTCTAGATAGTTTAATGCCACCAGCAGAAGTAAAATAAGTATGCTCTTGAGCTCTATTATAAATTAGTAATGTCTAACTTTGGACAGTGACATTCAAGATCATAGTCCACTTCTGTCTCTCTCTCTCACACTGGAATTTTCTTCAAGTCATTTACCCTGTCTCTTCTCCCAACTTTAAACTAATTATGTCAGAGACAAATAGAGTCATAAAAGGGATATGCTTGCTTTATTTTGATTTCATACTTTTTCTGTCATCTAAACACCTTGTTCGTTCACGTGCTCTGTTTATAAATGAGGAAGGGAAGCAAGATGCAGAATGGCTTGTATGCTCTGATTACTGTACTTAAAAACAAAGATCTCTGTTTAACCCCTGCCCCCATATGTACACAAAAGAAGCTTTAGGAGGCTCTGTTGACTGAGGTGTTAACAACAGTGGTCTCTGGATGGTTTCGATTTATAACTTTTCCTTTGCTTGTTTATAATTTGATTTTTCTCTATTAACATGAAATGCTTTTATGAGAACAATTTGATATTTTCCTTCAAATTTTCTCTGTGTGCTTTTTATTATAAACATTTTATTATCACGTTATGAGGCATGTCTTGCTTGCCATCTCTGTCAAGCAGTTTTCTGATTTCTGAAACGAACCTTTATTCCACCTCCAACCCCCAACCCCACATTTGTAATGTTTCTTTAGCCCTTTGACCATGTGATAACTTTAATCAGTTTGTGAGGATTTTCTTTTCATTTGCTTGTCCAAAGTAGAACTGCTGAGGCTTAAGAAAGTATTCCGTCACCTGAGTTTTTCTAGCATTTCATATGTATGGATACCATGCAGACAAGCATAAATGCTCTTGAATGTCCACTGAAAGAGGAGTACCTGTATGAATGACACTCAAAGGTTGGACATCTCCAGGTACCTTTTCTGTTTTTGATTAAATTTCACATAGTACTAATTTAAATCAAATCCAGTATGCCATAGGTTGTAAGACATAATTATTTTATGAATCACTAAGAAAGAAAATCCTTGCCAATTAAAAACCATGATGTTATTGATAGTATGATGTATACTGCAGTGGTGTTGCACATGAAGAAAATGTGCATCATAGAATCGATGAAATGCAATTGTTCTAAGATCACATCTGTGAAGTTTTGAGTGATTATGGAATAGAAAAAGTGACCTTGACACCACTTCAGGTTTCAACCATGTGTTGCCAGCTATTTTCCCTCTTCATTACTTGGCTTATGTGGCTCCTACCATAGACATTGGGGGATGGACTGAACTATGGTATAGTCAGGCCTACAATTTGGGAGAAGGGTTTTTATACATTTCTTTTAAGAGGCATTTATTTATTTTTAAAAAATTTAAAATTCTTAATTTATATTTTATTTATTTGTATTTTTTTTAAGGAGTATTTAAAACATTATAGTACTCCAGTCTTGCCACATAGCCTACAGAGTGACCTGCTTAAAATATAAATTGGGATGTCATGGCCTAAGCCTTTTTTGTAGCTTCCCTTTTCCCCAGTATGCCTAGGTGTACTGGTTCACCTTTTGGCTTTGGATTTCTTAGTCATTGTGGTTACCTTTAAGTTAGAACATAACCGGAAACTCAGATGTACTGTGATGTGGTATACCTTGCATTCAGCAAAGGAACTGTGGAATGTATACCAGAAAAGATTAAGAAATACTAATCTGTAAGATAAAATGTTTCTCTTCAGGAGAAATCTAGCCTCTGGACCTGGCCACTGCCCCCTGCTTCACCTCATTATTGGCTTTTCTCTGCCTTACACTTTATACTTGGGTAATATTGAACTGTTTATAGTTTACTTGCATATATAGTTCTGTGTTTTATTCTTTGTGCCTTTGCTGAGATCTCCCTACAAATATATTCTTTAAAAACTAATCTTTTCTTTTAGGAAGGGATTCTTTGCATCTCTATCATTCCACTAAACCGAGTTACTCTTTGCTGTTACATTGCATATTTCTATCTTTGTATTCACTCCATTATGTTGGAGTTACTTTTGTAACAAAATTATATTTTGTATTTGTAGGAAACTATAAGATTCTTAAGGGCAGAGGACTCAGCTTTATTCACCTTTCATCTCCAGCGCTTAGCACACTACGTGGCACAATCTTCAATAAATATTTGCTGTACTAAATGTAACTGAGGCAGTGAAGGAATGGACAGGCCATTTAGAATATACTTGTAGGTTGTAGGTATCCTAAGTTTAAATAAAAAACAATTTTCATTTCAGTTGGTTTTAAGTATTTATGGTTTCTTTTTATTCTTTTGCATGCTTTCTTGGTTGGATGGCTATAGAGAAGAAGAAAATGAGGTAAGTATAATTTAGTTATTCATTGATTATGGGATTGAAAACATTTAAAACTTAGATTTTTTTAATGTGAAATGAAATAATAGTTTTTACTTTTGCTTTTCAATGTACAGTAACTCATTCCAGTGAAGAATGTTACATACATCAAGAAAATGATTTTTAAACTTTGGCACTTCCAGAGCTTTAGGCAAAGTAAAGGAAGCTGGCAGCTCTGGAGACGTGACATGTTTTTACGTATGACGCATACATGTAAAATTTTATTTGAAAAGTAGATTATGTTTCTTAAAAGTATTTGAATACCACTACTCTATGATAATGCATGTGAAAATACTTACTTCCCACTTGAATAGTTACTATATAATTTTCAAAACTGATTTCAGGTTTTAACCATGTTGGGAGAAATTTATTCTCTTAAATAGCCAGAGTTGATTAAAGAACATCAATTAGAAAAATGTTGCAGATGGCAAGTGTACCATTTTTAATTTAGTCTTGAGTTTGTTGCTGTAGATTTTTCTAATGTTCTCGTCTACACCCTAGGTTATGCATTTAACTTCTAAAGCCTACCATTTCTTTTGGTGGTTTGGGAGGTAATGGAAGGAGAAGTCTCCTTAGATTATACCTTGTAGTTGCAGCCCATATAATAGGATTAGGTTATAAATTGGCACTGTCTGAGTGTGTGGGACCCAGGCAGAGACTGGTAATGTGCCAGGGGAGAGTAGTTTTCCAGAGGGCAGAAAGGCCTCGTTTGGTTACCTCATCTGTAAAATAAGTGAAATGGGAGCTTGGGTGTTTGAAACTTGAGTGGACACTTAGTGGCTTACTATACTGTACTATTCTCTAAATTTTGGAGTATGTTTGAAAATTTTCAAAATGAAGAGTTTTAAAAAAATGCTTATGTAACTTAGTAAATCATTAAAAAAGGACCTTTCATTTCCCTTACATTTCAAACTGTGATGCTAGCCATTTGAAAAAAACTTTATTGTGGTAGTAACTGCTTGTTTTTGTTCTTCTATAGGCAAAGATTGAAAATGTGCAGAAGACCGGTTTCATCAAAGGACCAATGTTCAAAGGTGTTGCTTCTAGTCGGTTTTTGCCCAAAGGCACCAAGACAAAAGTTAATTTGGAAGAACAGGGACGACAGAAGGTGTCATTCAGCTTCAGCCTTACAAAGAAAACTTTGCAGAACAGGTTTCTGACTGCACTTGGCAATGACAAGCAAAATGATACTCCAAACTCCCCAGCTGTACCTCTTCAAATAGACTTGACCCCTAAAATTAAAATGGACATTGGAGATACCTTATCTACTACAGAAGAATCTTCCCCACCAAAATCAAGGGTAGAATTAGGCAAAATTCATTTTAAGAAACATCTGCTTCATGTAACATCCAGGCCACTGCAGACTACTACCACAGCAGTGACATCTCCACCTCCTCCCACAGTACCATTACCAGCAGTCATAGCAGAATCAACAACTGTAGACTCGCCACCCTCATCTCCACCACCCCCACCTCCACCTCCTCAAGCCACAACACCTTCATCACCAGCACCAGTAACAGAGCCAGTGGCCTTGCCTCGTACACCAGTAACAGTTCTGATGACAGCACCAGTAGATGTAGCAGTTAGAGCCCTGAAGGAACCACCAGTTACAATTGTACCAGAATCTTCAGAAGTGGACACTAAGCAGGACACTGTATCTAATACTTCAGAAGAACATATAACTCAAAATTTGATTGAGCAAGTAGATATTCCCTCACAAAAAGAGGATTCCCATATTGGGAAGGAAGAAGAAATGCCAGATAGTTCTAAGAGTAGTCTGAGCTCTAAAAAAACAGGTTCTAAGAAGAAATTCTCACAATCTGAAGGCACCTTTTTTGGTTCAGAATCTGACGAAGATTCTGTTCGGACTTCCTCAAGTCAGAGATCACATGATTTAAAATTTTCAGCAAACATTGAAAAGGAAAGAGATTCAAAAAAGAGCTTAGCACCTTTAAAAAGTGAGGAGTTAGGGAAATCTTCACGATCTAAAACAGAAAGAGACGATAAATATTTTAGTTACTCAAAACTTGAAAGAGATACTCGGTATATATCCTCTCGTAGATCAGAGAGAGAGCGAAGGCGAAGTAGATCTCGTTCTAGATCTGACAGAGGCTCTAGGACTAGCTTATCCTATTCCCGCTCAGAACGATCCCATTATTACGACTCTGATCGTCGCTACCATAGGAGTTCTCCTTATCGAGAGAGGGCACGCTATTCTCGGCCATATACAGATAACAGGGCACGAGAGAGTTCTGACTCAGAAGATGAGTATAAGAAGACATACTCAAGGCGCACCTCATCTCATTCCTCCTCTTACAGAGATCTAAGGACATCGTCATCCCATTCTAAATCTGATAGGGACTGCAAAACTGAGTCCTCTTATTTAGAGATGGAGAAAAGAGGAAAGTATTCTTCAAAACTAGAAAGAGAATCCAAAAGGACTTCAGAAAATGAAGTAATGAAAAGATGTTGTTCTCCCCCTAATGAACTGGGATTCCGACGGGGGTCATCATATTCCAAGCACGAAAACAGTGCTTCCCGTTATAAATCTACTCCTTCAAAATCTGTACCCAAGTCTGACAAATTTAAAAATTCTTTCTGTTGTACAGAATTAAACGAAGAAATCAAACAGTCTCATTCTTTTAGTTTACAGACTCCCTGTTCAAGAGGTAGTGAAGTAAGAACTATTAGTAAAATTTCTGAAAGGGAAAAGGCTGGGTCTCCATCTCCATCAAATCAAGTGAACGATTCACCAACATTTAAAAAGCTAGAGGAATCGCCTATTTTTAAGTCTGAATATATTGGACATGAGAGCCATGATAGTATTAAAGAACTAGACTCTTTATCTAAAGTGAAGAGTGATCAATTAAGAAATTATTGTCCCGTAGAATTAAATATAAATGGATCTCCTGGGGCAGAACCTGATTTGGTAACATTTTGCACTTCTAAAACTGACACTGTTTTGATGTCTTCTGATGATAGTGTGACTGGATCGGAGGTATCCCCTTTGGTCAAAGCATGTATGCTTTCTTCAAATGGATTTCAGAATATTAACAGATGTAAAGAAAAAGACTTGGATGATACTTGCATGCAGTGTAGTAAATCAGAAAGCCCATTTAGAGAAACAGAACCTCTGGTGTCACCACACCAAGACAAACTCATGTCTTTGCCAGTTGTGAATATAGATTATTCCAAAACAGTAGTCAAAGAACCAGTTGATATGAGAGTGTCTTGCTGTAAAACCAAAGATTCAGATATATACTGTACTTCAGATGACAACCCTTCTTTTTGTCACTCTGAAGCTGAAGATAATGAACCTTCAGTTATGAAGATTTCTTCAAATAGCTTTATGAATGTGCATTTGAAATCAAAAACAGTTATATGTGATAATAGAAATCTGACAGATCACTCAAAATTTTCATGTGAAGATTATAAGCAGAGTGTTGGTAGCACTAGTTCAGCTTCTGTTAATCATTTTGATGATTTATATCAATCACTAAAGAGTTCAGGCATTGCTTCATCTCTTCAGAGTCTTCCACCAGGAATAAAAATGGACAGTTTAACTCACTTACATTGTGGAGAGAACACAGCTCCAGTTTTGGATGTTGTGCTGAAGAATAAAAGCATAGAGTTATTGAAGCATGCAGAAAAAGAAATGATAGTAGACGTAGGTAGTGGCCTTCCTGATTCAGGAAGAGCATTTGCTTCCTGGGAAAAGAGGCATAATAATGGGTTATCTGGGAAATGTATTCGTGAGCCTCAAGAAGAAGAGAATTCCGTATTGCCTGATAAAAGAGGAAGACCAGAAATCTCTTTGGATGAAGAAGGAGGAAGAGGACATGAACATACTTCTGATGATTCAGAAGTAGTATTTTCTCCTTGCGATTTAAATTTAACCATGGAAGACAGTGACTATGTGACATGTACCTTAAAATGTGATAGTAGTGGTCATGCCTCAGAGATTGTGTCTACTGTTCATGAAGATTATTCTGGTTCCTCAGAAAGTTCAAGTGATGAAAGCGATTCAGAAGATACAGATTCTGATGATAGCAGTATTCCAAGAAACCGTCTTCAGTCTGTTGTGGTTGTGCCAAAGAATTCTACTTTGCCCATGGAAGAAACAAGTCCATGTTCTTCTCGGAGCAGTCAAAGTTACAGACACTATTCTGACCACTGGGAAGATGAGAGATTGGAGCCAAGGAGACATTCATATGAGGAAAAATTTGAGAGTATAACAAGTAAAGCCTGTCCTCAAACTGAGAAGTTCTTCCTTCATAAAGGAACAGAGAAGAATCCAGAAATTTCTTTTACACAGCCTAGCAGAAAACAAATAGATAACCACCTGCCTGATATTGCTCATCCTCAGAGTGATGGAGTTGATAGTACAAGTCATACTGATGTGAAATCTGACCCTCTAGGTTATCCAAATTCTGAGGAAACAGTGAAAGCCAAAATAGCTTCTAGGCAGCAAGACGAGCTGCCAGTTTATTCTGATGATTTTGATGATGTCCCAAATAAGTGTCGGCAACAGATCACTTTCCCTAGTAGGCCAGATAGTAGACTGGGAAGAATGGATTTGAACTTTCCTTCCTCTTGTGAGATCTCCCGAGTGGATGGCTTCAGTTCATCGGAAGAGCTGAGAAACATAGGGTGGGACTTCGCTCAACAAGAAAAGCCTACTACCACGTATCAGCAACCTGATAGCAGCTATGGAGCCTGTGGTGGACACAAGTATCAGCAAAGTATAGAACAGTATGGTGGGACCCGTAATTACTGGCAAGGCAATGGCTACTGGGATCCAAGATCAGCAGGTAGACCTCCTGGAACTGGGATTGTGGTTGATCGAATTCAAGGACAGGTACCAGATTCCTTAACAGATGATCGTGAGGAAGAAGAGAGTTGGGAACAACATGGAGGATCTCACTTTTCAAGCCAGTCCAATTTATTATTTGTGAACCTTCGGAAGGACAAGGGGTCAGTGCAAGCCCCTGAAATAAGCAGTAATTCTATTAAGGACTCTTTAGTTATGAATGAAAAGAAAGATCTTTTAAAAAACTTAGAAAAAAATGATATGAAAGATAGAGGACCTCCTAAAAAAAGGAGGCAGGAATTGGAGAGTGATTCTGAAAGTGATGGTGATCTTCAAGACAGAAAGAAGGTTAGGGTGGAGGTAGAGCCGGATGAGATAGCAGTGCCCTCAGGCTCAGCACTGGTTGGACCTTCCTGTGTCATGGAGGACTTCAGGGACCCACAGCGATGGAAAGAATGTGCCAAGCAAGGAAAGATGCCTTGTTACTTTGATCTGATTGAAGAAAATGTTTATTTAACAGAAAGGTAAGCCTAATAATTATAAATTCTAAAAAATTAGCTTTCAACAGTTAGAATATATGAGCTTAATTGTATGAAATATAGTTGTGTGACAAAATATAAAATTTTTTAAAGTTCATTTACCTATTTAGATTTGATGGCATGGAATTTCTTCCCCAATTTTATTTTTTCTAGGAAGGTGATATCTAATTTTCTTTATTTTTTGGTATTATTACCTGTTTTGGTTCTGAAAGTATAACTTAGTCCAGCCTAATTTTTCTTAAATTCCTTTTACATGTGAAACTGTGACAGAAAATGAAACAAAACCCCAGCAAAATAGTCTGCTCTTAGAGAAGAAAAGAAGTAATTATGTAGGATTTTTTTCCCTTTTCAAAAATGAGGTATTTTAGATACTTTATAAAGCTCAAACTAGAATAGAACATAGTTTTCTTTTGTCAGGTTTTTTAGTCTATTGCTAATAGATTAAATTTGGCAAAAGCATTACATATATTTTAGAAATAAATGGTAAAATGGTTTACCACCAATTCCTAACATGAAACAAGGCATAATAAGAATAGGAGTAATGCAACTTACTCCTTTACAGCAGAGGTTCTCAGTCTGCTTGCTTTCAGCTCTCCTTGATGATTTTCTCATTTTTCCCAATATAAATGTATGTTAAATATGCCTTTTAAAAAATCTGTAGTCTCCTTACTACCCATCTCCTCCTTTTAGAAATTTCTCTAGTAGAATCACCCTAGTCATCCCCTTTAAGCATTCAGAAATTTTTTTAATGAATAAATTTTACACTGTGGATTAGGTAAAAGACTTTATCTATCTATCTATCTATTTATTTTAAAGACTTCATTTTAAAGTTTAGTCTCATCAGAAGTTTTTCCTCTTAAACAAAAACCTTTTTTTCCTTATGGTTTAGAGAGCCTCTTACAGTTGTATTCATTTACACATATTTGTAAATCAGGTTTAAATTCAAAATATTGAACATTTTAAGGAATACTCTAGGAATTATGTGAATAGACCGATTCAACTTACAAGGTCTTTGTAAAAGAATAGAAATGAGATTAATCAACCCAACCCCCTGGGTTTTATTCAGCAATGAGATTCAGATACATACAAGACTCTGCATATAGGTTTGGTTTGTGGAGGCATTGGTGGGCCTTTTTGGAGTGGGAAGCATTTATACATATTAAACATTTTTAAGTGCCTGTTACACTGGGCACTTAGGAGCTACTAAGAAGACAAATTATTGTAAAATAACATGAGTGTATTGGAAAAAAATCTTTCCTTTTACCTAATAAAAATGGCTTACCTGAAAAAATCTAAAATTCTTCAAAATTATAGTTCTTTAAGTACTTATAAATAGATATTTATCTTTAGTCATTTTCAGGCTAAGCATATTCATACACTCATTAATGAATTATATCTTTAATTGATCCAGATGAATTTTTCTTGTTACTCAAACTTAGGTGAAACTATCATGACACTCTTAAGGTACTTTATGAAATTTAGAACTATGATAGAACATTTATTGGAGATGAAAGCAGATCAAGGAGATTAAGACAGTCATTTAGAGGAGCTCTGCTGTTTACTGTCTGATAGTTAAAGAGTAAGTCATAGTTCCCTAATTTTAAAAAGATCTTATTTGACCATCCTTGATTATTTTTTTCTTTTTGATGACAAGAGTCCAAAAATAGAGTTCAATGAAAGGGCCAGTAGATAGTCACATTTTCATTTATGTTTTCTGAACTCTGGCATAGGTTTCTATGAGCCCAGTCAGTTTTGAAGTTTCCCTTCTCTCTCCCAAATCAGTTTGTCTGCATTGAGAAAGGTTAGCCCTCTGAAGCCTGTACCTGATTATTCTGTATTATACTTTTTTTTTTTTTAATCATTCAGTTTTCTTTTAAACAATATTTGTATAAATGTGTTACTGAAAAATTTGAGTTAAAACTCTTAATTAAAATTTCTTTTTTTTTTTTTAGCAACTCCTTTTCTTCCTCAGCTTTATATCTCAAGTATTATTTGTTCATTCTTGAGGATTGATTCCTTAAACTTTTATGGCTATATCACTATTTGATACTCATGAGTTTTCCTATTCTTTGCCAAATATGACTATAAACACTTAAAATTCCTCAGAATTTGAAGCTTAGCTGACTTGGACTAGGAAATAGGGGCTGAGTACAAAATGATAAACTTGAATTTACCTCATTCTTTTGCCAAGGCTGAGGTTATTCATCTTTTTTGCAACACAATTCTTAGTGTTTTCAGTCTCACAAATTTCAGTTATTAGATGTTTTCTTCCTTTTGAATGATTGATTGAACCAGAATCATTCAATGTAAAACCAATGAGATTTAGCACATATTTGGTTGTATATGTTGTATCATTGCCAGGAGATTTATTTAAATGGTTTTTATAAAATTTTACCCAATAGAAAGAAGAATAAATCCCATCGGGATATTAAACGAATGCAGTGTGAATGTACACCTCTTTCTAAAGAGGAAAGAGCTCAAGGTGAAATAGCATGTGGAGAAGATTGTCTTAATCGTCTCCTCATGATTGAATGGTAAGTGAGAATGCTCTTCTTTTGTTCAACCATTCTATTTAATGTCTTGAAATATTAAAACGAATTATTAATGAAGAGTAAAATTTAACCTTTCTCCTTCTACCTGTTGTTAAGTATTTATAAGCAATACAATCTCTGATGTATAATAGTGTTTATAAGGAGACAAATTTCTCTTGCATTATGCATTAGATTTTTAATGTACTCATTGTAAATAGTACACATTGTAAATGCTCTAAAGTAGTCCTGAAATGCTAACATAGTAATATTAATTTTTTTCTAATCACCTTTTATTTCATGTAGTGCTCATGTCTTGAGAGGTGTTGGTACTTTCTAGCTTGTACTATGAAATAAAACCTTAACATTTCAAAAATGCATAAAATAAAATGTCTTCCTCGCCCAAACCTCAATCCCTCTATTTGTAGTGGTTTTTTGTTTTTGTTTTTGTTTTTTTTTTTTTAGTTTTTCTTGCCAAATAGTTTTTTAAGAGTCAAAGGAAAGTTTGTTAGAGAAGGGGTAACACTCCATAGACGGAGTGTGGTCTCCTCTTCGAGGCAGAGAGTGAGAGAGCCTGAGAGAGACTCAGAGGAATAGAGAAGAAGACATTGAGAGAGACTGAGAGAGAAAAAGATACCGAGAGGGACCCCTAACGTTCAGGAATTCAGTTTATATATCTTTCTTAGTTTCTATGAATTACAGTTTAAAGACTTTGTTTACCCATTTTCCTTTGACGGTATGGATATTCAATGTCAAAGGACAAATGTGTGTAGCAAGAAAGGAATGGATATGTAGCAGTTTTTTTAATAGTTTTTATGCCTATGCCAACATAGGTAAATATTTTATCTCTTTATGTATAGAAATGAAATTTTTACTATGTGTACTTTTTTAAACTTTGTTCCCCCTCATTCTTCCCCTGACACCTTAATTAAATATGTTTTGGAGACCTATTCAGAGCTATATATATAGGCCTACCTAAATTTTTCCCTTGGCTTCAATACATATTCTATTCATAGTTAATCCCTGAGAATTAATCTTCTGTTGATAGACATTTGCTTCCATAGTTTTCTTATAAACAATAAACATCTTTACATTAAAAAATGTGTGATAAGTTGTTTTTACCAATCTAATTTAAAAATCCTATCCTTATTTGTAACATGGAAAGAATATTAAGGTTATTTATAGTGGAGGTACCTTATTTTTAGAATTACTGAAGTGCTTTCTTTCTAAGCTCAGTTTTTGGTTTTGCTTATGTTATTGTGTTATAAAAATGAAACATATACTTCAAAAAATAATAGAAAGCATTTCTGGTATTCCTTTACCCAAACTAAAAGTAGAAATGACACTACACATGTAAGAAGAGGAGACATAAGAGTTAGCGTTGTTCTCTTAATTTAACATTGTTTCTCTAGTCTCTGCAGTTTTTTTACTTTTCTTGCCAACCTTGCTAAATACTTATGAGGTACACAATTTCTTTCTTTGTGTTATTCCCACACTGAAACTTTTAGTAGCTCTCAGGATTCAGTTAAAATTGAGTCTGGCATTTAAAGCTATTCATAGTATATCAACAACCTTCCTTTCCATCTTCCAACAATCTACCTTTCTTATCAGCTATCCTTATATTTATTACCATTTCCTTAAGTAGGCCTTGTTTCCTGTTTCCATACACGGGTAGGCACTGCTGTTGTACCTCTTTTTTTCATTATCTCTCTATCTCTCATGTGTCAATGGGATATGGTTTGGCAGTAAGTAATAATGTATTGGAAATGATTGATAATTTCTATTTTAGCCTTACTCAGTATTTAAAACCTTTGTTTCTGCCAGTTTTAGAGTATTAAGAATTGAGTGAATGTTTCTGATTTCATTATTTTTTTTCCTAGTATTCATGGGGGAAGAGGCTTGCTACTTTATATTGTGTTTACTCTGAATAAGAATGTTGACTTTGGTTTCTCTTAAATGTAGTTAGCTACATTCAGAAGTTCAAATTAATGACTGTTGGAATGGAATATAAGAGAAGGTGCACTGATAGAAAATAAGTTAGCTCTGAAGAGTTGTCAAGAGTACTGCAAGCTTACATGCAGCCTGGAAATGTATTCTAGACACCCAGGGAGCAAGTGATGACTAGATGACAAGACTGTATTGTAGGCATCATCTGTTTAAGTAACAGTGTAGGTACTTGGTTATCAGGAATCCCTTTGTGCTGGAAAGTATTACTGAGGAAGGCCTACCTGGAGGTTTATCATACACATGCTGATTATGCCATAAAGATATGTATTTACTATGTAGTTACAAAACACATATGAGCAAACATGTATTTTGTTCTTTTACTGCTTTGAAGAATTCACTTTCTCCATTTCTCATTTCAGTTCTTCTCGGTGTCCAAATGGGGATTATTGTTCCAATAGACGGTTTCAAAGAAAACAGCATGCGGATGTGGAAGTCATACTCACAGAAAAGAAAGGCTGGGGCTTGAGAGCTGCCAAAGACCTTCCTTCGTAAATTATGTTTTAATGACGTTTCACTTCATTTTTGTGTTGTTGAAATTGGTTAGATACTTTGTAGGCAAATAATTTGTCTATTACGTTGAAGTTTAATAATGATTATAGAATGACCACTTACTACATAGTTTGTTAAAAAAAATATATTACACTTTTAGGGAGAAAAAACCGTGTGTGTAGCATTTTTTCACTTGTAACAATTGAACTAGTTAGGTCCTTATTGTCTAATAGCAGTGTTTTTTTTTTTTTTTTAATTCCAAGCAGTTACTGAATGTTTGCTGTAGACCCTCCAAATCACTATGGAACTATAAAAAGGAGTGGGATAGAATCTATTAGTTCATATAAAATTGAGTTAGGATGAGAATAGAAGAGTATCTGAGAATATTGAGGTAGAGAATTAAAGCATACTCGATAGACACTCAGTAAATATTTTTTGAATGAATAAATGTTGCCCTCGTGTAACTCACGTAACTTCTTTATATTCAATGCAATAAAAAGTTCACTTTATTTTATACCATAGTCAGTATTTCTTTTAAACACATTTTCTTATATATTACATATTAAAATATTCTTATGAAAGTTGAGTGCCTTTTTCTTTTGAAGTTAAATATATATAGGTTACATGTGTTTTATGATTGCTTTTTATATATTTTCCATCTGCCCATCTTTTTATCCATCCTTTTGATAAATTTAAAAAGGAGTTGCAGACATTCCGTTTAACCCTTAAACCTTCCACAGCTATAGCCATCAAGCTTTGCAGTGATAGTGACAGTTTCTACCCTTTTCCACCCTTCTGCCTGCCACAGTGGAGTACTGTTGCCTTTAACAGACTTTAAGGAGTTTTGTAAAAGAGACCTCATTAAACCAGGAGCAATTTCAGACTTAGACAAAAATTAAGAATCATAAGTAACAGTGCCTCTGACTTCAGGGGCTTTAAACATTTCGTGCCAGTTTGGTGGGATTTTTGTGTGTTTTTTTGTTTTTGTTTTTAATTAAGACATTTAGCTTTTCTAAAAATCTCAATTTGTCTAGCCAGTTTTTAGGACTGCATGGCATGCTTTCACATTGGCCTCATTTAGATTTCTGTAGGTTAAGCAACTGAAGGGTCTAGTTATTTCTCCTGTGTTTCTTAAGTTACTAAGGACTTTGAGGCTCTTCTCTCAGCTTTTTCATTAAGCCCAAACTGTTAGATCCGTGGGTGTTGATTGGCTTATCCTTCAGACTTGCAGATGGTGTGAAGTCTCTACTCTGAGTGACTTAGTGGTTGGTCAGGTTCTGGTATTTAAGAACTTTTATCTAAATGAAGAGATGATTTGAGAGCAGCAGCATCAGAATCGAATATTTTAGTGTAATAGAAAAGGTGTCTTTATAATATAAAGCAGTCATTCAGGTGAGGTTTGAATCCCAGGCTATACGTTGAGCTTTGTGACCTTGTGCTGATCACCTAGCTTTTCTAAATTCTCTCTTGTCTGTCAAATGGACATAATACCTATATGTCTCAGGGCTTCAATGAGCTTTAAATAAACAAGTTCAGGGAGGATAATTTAGTTTTTTTTTTAGGGGAGGAAATGGACATATTTTTCCTTCTGAGGTTCCAAATCTTGCATAAAGGTGTGTTTTGTAGTCATTATCACATTTAATTTACACGGCAGCCAGTGATGTATCATTTTTCTTTATCTCAAGGGAGAGCACTAATCCTAGACATGGTGAGTCCAACATTATAGGAGCTCAAATTTTGTGATCATTCTAGTACATTTCTTACAAAATGATAAACTTCTGAAGTTAGGAAAATTTAAGTATTGTTTATAAAGATAGTAATTTGACTTTTCAAGATTATTTGTAATAGATTTTGATTACTGAGACCTAATGCATTTGTGATAGACTGCTACACAAGTGCATGTATATATCCACTATAAATTTCTCTAATCCTGTTTTTGAGTTTTGCTTTTTTACATAGTTCTTTTTCATTCGTTTTTAAGAGGGTTTAAATTTTTTCAATCAACTAGTTAACTCCTTATTTAACAATTGCATTGATTACATTAATATGTTGTAAACAAATACAAATGATTTGCCTTTTCACATTTTAAAAATCTCTGGTTAGAGTTAGGGTATATTTATTTAGAAGAGGTAAGATAAGACTTCTGGGCAGGTCATTTCAGGTCAGAACTGGGGACCAAAACATAGAGAAGCATTTGTCTACATGAAGGTAATACATGAAGTCATTGATGAGAATGAGCTTTTAATATCTTCAATAGAGAAAAAATAGGAACAAACCAAGGGAAGAACAATCAAGAATAGAAAGTAACTGAAGCCAAGGAGAGCGATTCGTAATAATTATTGAACTCACAGAGAATACAGCCAGAGAAACAGCATAACTGATCTTTAACATCATTAGAGACCTTTTGAGAGTAAAGGCAGTAGAAGAGCTGCTATATTTAAGTTTCCTTCTTTTTTACTAGAACGTGAAGCCTCTAATTTTTCATTGCCTTCCAATTTCTTCAGAGCTCTTCCTCAGCAATGAATCACTTTTTTCATGATAAGGGAAACCAGACTTGCAAGTTTGTTTTAATGAGTTAGAGCAAGGATATGCATCTCGGTATTATGTATACATTACAAAAGCTTCTTAGAGTCAACATCCTTTGAAAAGTATTAGGAAGGAGAAAATTAACCTTGATTGGATGCTAGGTACTTTACATTTAATTATGTCCTGTGTAATACCAGGTTTATCCACTTTGCAGTATTTCTTTAAATTCATTATTGTTGCTTGGATATATGTGTTTTCCATATAGGAAAGTGCTCCTAGGCAGGAAGTGCTATTATTTTCTTTTTGTTTTGTCAGGAATACCTTTGTCCTGGAATATTGTGGCGAGGTACTTGATCATAAAGAGTTTAAAGCCCGGGTAAAGGAGTATGCACGAAACAAAAACATTCACTACTATTTCATGGCCTTGAAGAATGATGAGGTGAGCAGCTTGCATATGTTTGCTTTAAAACAGATCTGGAAGTTGTTGAGTTTGAAAAGGTTATTGATACGGACTGATTTCTAAAATAAGTGACAAAAACAAGGGGCAGAACAGTGTGTATTGTTTGCTTCTATTCATTTACAAAAAGGTTGGGAAAGGGAGGTACTTAACATATGTAAATGTCAATATACGTGCTTCATGTTACAACTCTTAAAAAATTGATGACCCCCAAAGTGCTTCTGTTTATGTGGATTGTATTTGTCATCATTTATCATATTAAAAATTAAAGCTGAGAAATGGAAAAATATTTAATAAATCATTTAAAATTATAATAAGTCCATTATATATTGACACATATAGCATGCTTTTATGAAAATTTTTTCAAAAAAAATTCTTTTTAATGAGGAGTGCCATTGTTTTACATTTATACAAATCTCTTTACTATCTGGCTTAATAGAATTTAGCTAGATTCTCCTATCTGTCTCTATATTCAGTCTGGAAATACAAATTCTAGGGGTGACCCCAGGACCTGCTGAATCTAACTCTGTGGGTAGGCCCAGCAGAAGTTGTAACAAGCTCTCCGGGAGATTTGCATATACACTGAAATTTGGGATTTACTGTTGTGATATAGCAGGTACTTTAAAATGAAGTTATGTATACACATGAAGTGAGATTGGAATATAGTAGTATGTAAGAAATAGCTAGAAGTAAATGAGAGAAATAGTGATAGATACGGAGATAATTTCGCCTGTAGGTAAAGTTTATAGTTAGCAGATCTTCCAGAGGAAGATCCTTACACTTCGATGTGTAAAGTGTGAGAGTTCTCTAAAGGAAAGGGGGTAGGGTATGGAATTTTAAATTTACTTAATGCCTTTCCTTTGCAAAATGCAAACATATTTTAAAGTCTTATTTTTAACTCTTAAATTACCCTTTTCCCTAGATAATAGATGCCACTCAGAAAGGGAATTGCTCTCGTTTCATGAATCACAGCTGTGAACCAAACTGTGAGACTCAAAAAGTAAGTTGAGGTAGATTGAGAGTTTGGGATATTTGTTCAAGATTGCTGTTCTGCATATTTTAGATTCTATATCAAAAGTATATTTTTTATATAACTTTTTAAATTTTTAAATTATTTTTTAAATCATTTTTTCTATTTTATTGTTAAAATTTTAAAATAAGTTTAGATTTATAAAATAGTGTGGAAATAGTAGAGTTCCTGTATACCATCCTTCACCTAGCTTCTCCGTATGTTTACATTGTATATAATCATTATACAATCACTCAATCTAGGAAGTACTATTAACTATTAGCAGATCTAAAAACCTTACTCATATTTTGCCATCTGTCATTTTTCCGATCTAGGATCCAATCCAGGAAACTCCCATTGCATTTAATTGCCATGAATTTTAGATATTATTTCAAAGGTACCAAAATACAAAACTAAATTTTAATTTTGATTAAGTCTAGTGTGTACTATTCAGATTTTTATCAGCTCTTATCCAGGTGCCATATTTGATTGTTTAATAACATAATAAGGGGCCAAATGTCCACAGATGAGAGGTGTTATATGTGGTGTGCACGTGGGTACACTGCACCTCCTCAGTAAAGCCAGGCTTTGGGTCTAGCTTTTTTTTTTTTTTTTTTACGACCCTGTGCCTGGCATAGTCAACACTTGTTATATCACATTTGATAAATGAATTTATCATTTTGAGCACCCTGTCATTTATAAAACATAAGTTTAGATTTAAAAAAAAAATACACACACACACACACACACACACACACACACACACACACTATTAGGTTAAGGAATCTCTGGACTCACTCCCTAAAAAATATATATCAACAATTACCTCTTATACTGAAATAGTGCTTTTGACTCCTGGATACTTACTGTCCATTGATCTGTGTGCTAATAGATATAGCTCTTACTAAGAGCTGGTCCATATAGTGAATAGGAGGAACCAATCTGGAATCATTTAACCTAAGTTCTGGTTCTGGTTTTGCCTGCAGCTGGAGCCACATGTCTAGCTTTGAGACTCCAACTGTAATGTGTCCCTTCATTGTTTTAAGTCTGCTTTTTTCATCAAGAACATGTTAAAATGGTCTAGGCAGGAGTTCTGCAGTCAATTTACATCTTACATGTTCTGGAACTACAAGGTCTAACCCCTGTGTATTTACCCCCATTTTAATTTTTGAGTTTTATGCACCTCTTCTGCTGTTTTCCTTCCCTTCACTACATTTAACCGTGTGACCACTGCTTCATAAAATTAAACTTTTGGCATCATTTCCCCCTGGTTCTATACCCCATCTCATCTTGGAACATAGTTACTTTTAACAGAAGATAATATAAATTTGTCTGTGATACTTGAGGGCACCCAGCATTCCCTAATTTGCCTATTTTTAGTGCAAGTGAATCTTTACTGTGTGGAAATGTGTGTATTAAGATTAGTTAAAGTAGCAGTTTTATTAGAGACAAATTATAGATGATATTCAATCTAGTAGTTCATTAAATAAGAGTAATACTTAAATATGTTAGTTTATTTAAAGAAAAAAGTTCCCCATTTACCTATTTGGAAAACACTTATTGTCTTAAAGGGGCACATGCATAATTAAGGTTGAGAATGATGATCTTAAAAGAAAAACCACATAGATTAATCAATTACTAATTTCTTTTCTTTTAAAAACACCGTCTCAGTGGACTGTGAATGGACAGCTGAGGGTTGGGTTTTTTACCACCAAGCTGGTTCCTTCAGGCTCAGAGTTAACATTTGACTATCAATTCCAAAGATATGGGTGAGTATTGTTTCTACTATGCTTTGCTGCTTCTGATGTGGAAATAGACTCTACACATATAGAGATAAAAAGCTTTGATGTGAATTACTAAAAAGTTATATACTACCAGCTCTTAGTACTATTTCAATTTTGTGTGTTTTTCCTACTGTATGACACTTTTGGCCATTAAAGGATATTGTACATGAATGACATAATTTTCCTCTGAACTTCATGCTGTCTTATTTATATAATTGTTTCTAATGTAATTTTTTTAACTTTATTATAGAAATGCCAGCAGTATGTGTGAGTAAAGAGAGTAGTACAATACATCTCTGTGTATTTATCATTCATCTGTCAGTTATCAACTCATGATTAATCTTGTCTCATCTATACCATGTTGTACTCTGAAAAATAATTTGTTACCTAGTTTTATCTACCAAAATCAATAACTGATGCAATAACAATGAGTACCCCTAGCACCTATATTGTGGTTTTACAAAAGCCCTCTAAAAGGAACAGGATTCCTTGGAGCAGTGTCTGATTTCAAGTTTGAGACAGGAATTGAATAAGATGATCCTGGATTATCTCGTCATACAAGAAAGCCAGTTATAAAAAGAATGGGAGGGTCATGTCAAAGGGACTCAGGAGCTAGCTTGAATAGGCTCACTTACCAGAAGTGGGAGATTTCCTATTAACACTTAAGGCATCAATAAGGATAATAACTGCAGTGGTTTGAGACATATTATGTAAAATCCATGAGTTTTAATAGTACTTTAAAAATAAAACTGCATTCATCGTAATTGATGAGAACCAATTCATGATTTTGAAAACTAATTTAAAATTTAAAAAAGGGGAAAAAAGTCAAGCATTTATCTTGCCTTTTCCAAGTGAATTCTGTTTCAGGTTTAACCAAATAGTTGATGAGGGGAAGTTCTTTGTAGAGGTTATTTCAGCTAATAAATGAAGTAGTACCAGTATTACTATTTTGAAACACCTCATGAACTGATGGATCTAGGCAATGGTCAAGTATTCAGGGAATGAGGGCAGACTAGGTTTTGTGTAGGGCTCCATATTTTTTCTCTTGTGTTTGCACTGTCCTCCTTGAAGGAAGGGAAACTGGAAATCAAGTGCTATTTGTGATTCCCTACTCTATTTATTGACTAATTTATTTTTGTGCCTCTCATTGCATATACTAAATCTATCAGTTTACTTTGGGAATAGTCTTTCATGTTTACCACAGATAGCTCTCTCTGGTCACACAGTAAGTAAATGGCAGAGGTAGTTTGTACCCAGGCTTAGAGACTTAGGCCTGTGTTCTTTCCACAACTTTTCCTTAACTCCATGGTTACGTTTATTACTATTTTTATTATTAGTGTCTCATCGTTTTATGATGATAACTTTTAATAATCATGTGCTTCCTTTTAAGTATCCTATACTAATAATGAATTTTACATCTGTGTATATCTGTTTATAATAATACATTTTGTTTGTTCTCAGTGCCAGTTAAATATTTACATGTTAGTAATAGATGTATTTAAGCAATTAAACTAAGTAATTTAGTTCTTAGCCCAAATATGTATATGATCTCTTATTTTCATATATTAATAGGTAGTCTTATACAACGGAGAAATTACTCATTAACTTCTTGGCTAGTTTTGTCTAGCTAGTAAAAGAAAATTGGGAAAAGAATGAACATTTTTTTGGAGCAATTTTTAGGCATTTGCATTAGATAGTATCAGGTTTGTTGGAGTCTCAAATTAATTGTTTTTATTATTTAGGCTAGACTAACTCATCTCTTGTAATTGATATATTGTCGACATTTTTTTACGGTTTACTTTCACATAACCGACATCTTTCGTATGCTTCTTGAACAGAAAAGAAGCTCAGAAATGTTTCTGTGGGTCAGCCAATTGCCGTGGTTACCTGGGAGGAGAGAATAGAGTCAGCATCAGAGCAGCAGGAGGGAAAATGAAGAAGGAACGATCTCGTAAGAAGGATTCAGTAAGTGTTCCATTCTTCTTTCAACTTTCACCATATACATTTTACAAAGGGAGGTAGCTTTTCCAATTGAAGTTTGAAAAGTCAAAATTACAACCAGAGAAATTCAGAATCAAATGAAATAATCATGGAAAAGAGGGATGGGTGGTTGCTATTTTTATTTCAGGTTCATAGAGTTTAGAATTGGGTACTGTGAGAACTATTGAAGTCTTCTTGAAAACACATGGGCTAATAGTTTTTCAGAGCCTGTAAAACTCCTAAGTACAAATAAAATGTTTATTTGTTACCTCACTTAAGTCTGATCTATATTTCTAATCTTTTAATATCGGGTTTGTCTTTTGTTTGGAACTCTAAAGTTTGCAGGTGTTCTTAAAATCTATGAAAACGCTCTTTGGAGTATAAAGTGTTTTGAGAGATAACAGACAACCCAAGAGTGAGAAAGGAGCAGTCACATGGTCTTTTTATTATGTATATTAAAAGAGTAGTTAATAGCCTTTTTCCTACCCCAGCTCACCTGAGTTACTACTGGAGCAGGAGATATCTTTCTACTAAAGGGCTCTTAACTGGGACAAGGACTTTGTGTTGTTTTTAAAAATTCCCCCTCCCTTTTTCTGAGGATCCCTTTCTCAGAGCAGTGTTTCTCAGCCTCATAACCACCTATCAGGGTCCATAATGAAAACGTACATTTCTGGGCCTGTCCCAAGACCTGTGAATTAGTTGAGGGTTAGAAAAAGGAGCTAGGGGGATATGGGTGTTAGTATATCCCTCTGTGATTCTTTTGCAGTTAGCTCATTCCTGGGACCAGTACTGTTAAGAATTATAAATGGCATCAATCTTACTGTTTAGATGAGGAGCTAGAAAACATAATGGGGGCAGGAGATAAAAGTATAATGGTTAAAAGGTGATGTCAGTAAGCCCAAATTAATTGGAGGGAATAATTATGGAGAATGTGAATTCTCTAAGGAGACATAGATAGCAAAAAGTATTGGAAAGGGCCATTTAAAAATCCAAAAAAGGACCCCATAAAGGACCATTTAAAAAAATGCAGAAAGGAGAGTTTATAACAAATACCCATGTTTCTACTGCCCAAGATGAACAGATGCTCTTTAGAGTATTGTGTTAGTGTAGCTGTGTGCCAAGCACTAAGCACTTGACACATTAACTCATTTAATTTTCAAACCCTTAAATAAGGTACAAGGATTTTCCCTATTTTACAGATGAGAACACAAAGGCACAGAGAGTTTACATGTCACACAGTAAGTGATGGAAATGAACTAGTCTAGCTCTTATCTTAACTTTTAACTATTGTTTTGCACTGCAGTCAAACAGAGAGAGAGAGCAGTCCCATCCCCTCCCAACTCCGAGAAAAAGATGGTCATAACAGCCAATGTTTCTGCTTTTTAAAATATATTGAGTTGTTTCGTGTAGAATTTTAGGAGTGTTTTAGAAACGGTATAATACATATGAATATATCTACAATTTGTTTTTTTACTCTTATTTTAAAATTCGATCCATGTTGATACATACATATATTTTTTAACTGCTATGAAGTCTTTCATCATATAACAGTTTATCTACCTGTGTTCCTACTAATGGACACTTGTGTTTCTGGCTTTCTGGTCTTAATGTCAACAGTTAATATCTTTATACATGTCTCTTCCACACGTTTCTAAGGTGTATACCTGAAAGTGGAGTCGCTGGATCATAGCCTATTAGCCTTCTTGACTTCACTATTACAGGAAGTTTTTCTTTAAACTTCATTAAGATTGCTTTTATTTTTAATTCTTACTTCATGTAATTGATAGTTTACCAGAATAGTCAGAAAATAGTCATTAAACATGTTGACCTAATATGTTTAATCTCCATAAAAACTTACCTTTGGCTATTTCCTGTTTTCAAAACTTACAGAATAAACACATTTTTTTTTTAAAACTACGTTATTATGTCCTTGTTGTAGATGATTTCTTAGGCAGTGTTATACCTCTATCGTACCAATACCCAATGTCTTTCTACTTTCCTGATAAGATTAAAGAACAACCTCAAAGAACCAAGGTGTAGGTGTTCTTGTTTTTTGTTTGCTTGTTTTTATTCTGGTAATAGTGTGTCAATATCAGTATCGTCCTTTGTATTATTGTAGACCGAATTAGATGTAACATGAATCTGGTCATTTAGTGGGCTAAAGTCATGAGATGCTCTAGATGAGAAGTTATTTTGGAATAGTAATGTTTTGGATGGAACTTTGCCCAGATGGAGGAATGACCCAGAATGAAGAGGGTAACTTTAGTTTTACTTGGATTGTCTCCTGTTGAAATCCCCTTCTAGATTCTGAGTTCTGATCAGGTTCAGTTGAGTAGAATCATAAAAGTAGCACCTCTTGAATTCCCAGGAGGGAGTCTTAAGACTTCTTTTGGGTACAGGATTTGATGGAGAGGACAAGATAGCAGCAGTTTAAAATACAGTTTTGCATCTTTTAACTATTAATAAGGATATGTTAATGACACTGTAGTGTGTGTCTCCGTATTAGCCCTTGATTGGCAAACATTTTTTATTTCTTGCTCTTATGATTGGTTACATCTTTGTACAACTTATGTTAACAAAACTATAAGCTTTTCTGAGATGGATAATTATCTTCTTTCAGTATGTCACAAATTAAACTAGGTACACTTTAAATACTTAGTTGATAGAGATATAATAAATCCCTAAATTTATCTGCTGCTATTTGTAATTTGTAGTTTGTAAGTATTGTAGTTTGGAAGTACAAACAGGAAATAGTCTGAAACTTTCCTTAGTCTCTTCAGTTTGTGAAACAAATTAGTGATAACTAATTTACACAAGAAAAAGGGTGGAAAGCTGCAATAAAGGAAATATTTGCATTCAATACATAACGAACATTTAAAACTATCAGATGTAATTTATAGACCAGATTAATAAAAATTAAGTCTGATAATGCATCAGACAATAGGAGATCTCATATGCTACTAGTTGTATACATGGACACAACCACTTTCAAAAACACTTTGGCATGTTTATTAAAAGTGAATGTACATATACTATATGAACCAGCACTTACACTTCTGGGTGTATAACCAGAGAGAAACTAGTTACAGTGTGCATCAGGGACCACAGCAGCACTGCTTATATTAGAAAAAGCAGAAACAACTCTGTAACTATTAACGTTAGAATGAGTAAATTATAATGTTATCATATAGTGAAAACTAATCATGAAAATGAAAGAACTATGGCTGCACGCAACAATATGAATGACTCTTAAAATCTAAGGTTGAATGAAAAGATATGACCCAAGATTTTGTCCAGTATGATTTCATTTCCATAAAGATTAAAATTAGAAACAATTAAATTATAACACTTAAGGATTTCTAAAAAGTAGCAAATCTATTTTTTTAAATCAGAGAACTATTTCTTAAAAAGTTAGGTCATGTTCTCTCTAGAGCAAGGAAGAGGCGTTACAACAAGGAAGAGGTACGTGGAGCATCACTTTAGGAATACTGGCATTGTTCTTTTGTTTTTTTTTTTTAAACTTGAGTGCTCGTTGCATGAATGTTGCTCACGTTTGTTTATTAATCTATTTATTAACTAATTGTTTATATACTTTATAATATATTTTATCAGGAAGTATTAAAAAAATAAAATTTTGGACTGATTTAGTACTTAACAGAATGAATTTTTAAGTGCTGTACAATTGTGTGTAAATGTACATATAAGTTTTAAATTATCAATAATTTATGAAAATATATCCTAATTCTTATACTTTTATGTTAACTTTTTGTTACCTCAAATATTTTCTGGAAGGTGGTGACCCACAAATGAAAAATAAATACTTTTAGTAAGTGTAAATTAGTAAAAGCAATCAAACTCATTTGTTCTGTGCTCTTCCCTGCTGCCCTCCCCCCCTGCCCCATAGTCTAAAAGTTATTAATTCCACAGTTGATTGTCAACTTGAGTGTCTGGAATTATGGAAGCTGTATCATATCACCATTGCGACTGGCATGCTCAACTTTTATATATATCAATATAACCATTAAATTTATGATCATAGTAGAAATGTTCAGAGGTTGTTTATCTTTTGTATTTTGTTTGCAAAATTTTATTATTCAGTTTCTGCATTTTTACTGTTTATTTCCTTAAGATAAGAATGCTACTTTTTTATATTGTACAGTGCATTATATATAATATTATTTAATAAATGTTTATTGAATAAATGAATGTGACAACTCAGTTTTGTCTCTAAGTTTTCGGAGTTAGGGAATCATTACATGCCTAATTATGAAAGGAAGATAATCCCATCTCTAACCTTTCACCCATTGAAATTTTTGTCTCTCGAAACTGTTGAAAGGAAGATCGTGGCTGTTGCATTTAGTGGGGAAAGTGGAATTTTAAAGCCTTTGGTCTTTCTTATTCTGTGCTTCTAGAATTTGAGATATGGAACAGTATACATTTAGGATATGCAAGGAAAAAACATCTTTCAGGAAATTGTCATGACTTTTCTTTTCATGTATTTAATCTGTTCAAAAATTAAGAAATAATACTGGAAATAAAAAGAATGAATCTTAAATATATATTTAGAAGGAAAAAAATAAATTTACATATCTTCAACTTCTTGCAGGCAGCATTTTATATTTTCTCATTAATTTTTATTCTTTATCATAATGTGAATTTCAGGGTATAAAATGAAATAGAAACGCCTTACCTAAAATTATAGTAAGTGTGATGGTACTAGCCAGTTAAGTAACAAAATTTCTTAAGACTTTTTTTTATCTTCTTTTCTATAATTTATTATCAGCTCATTCTAAACTTTTATCATTTCATGCCAGGTTGATTTAATGCTAACTTATATCTCCAGTCTCTGTCTTGTCTAGATTTCATTGTTACTGCCGTACTCATTTTTCTCAAATTCCATTTTGAATTGATCACATTAATCCCTTATTTGGGATTCAGTAATAGAGCTCTTTTGCTTAGTCACATCAAATCCAGATTCTTTTATATTACATCTGAGATCTTCTAATCTAATACCAGCCTTCCTTTTGATAAAATTTTTCTCACTCCAGCCAACCTGAGCAATGCACTATCATAATTTCCCATTTTCCCTTGTTCAAGCTTTTTTCTCTACTTTGTTCACTCTCTCCCCCTCTATCTTACCTGTTTCTAATTCTTCTGTGAATTTATTTCTGGTGACTCTCATTCTAATCACTTCCTTCCTTCTTAGGCCCCTTAGAGTTTTAACATTAACATTTACAATTAATACTTTATTGTTTGTTTTTATATGAATTAATTTTATCTTTGCAGTAGTAAGTTCTGTGAAGGCATCCTTATATCTTTTAAAACTGCACCAACACAATTGGAAAACAATCTTTGATAGGTTGATTTTTTTATTGTTTCTATTATATAAATATAATATTTGTAACATCCAAAGACTATATGTAAGTTACAATGCATAATTATAAAATAACCTGTTGTGACCACTTCTCTGCTTCCTTCTCCCTGCTTATCCCCTAGAGCAGCGGTCCCAACCTTTTTGGCCCCAGGGACCAGTGCTCCTGTGAGAATCTAATGCCTGATGATCTGAGGTGGAGCTGAGGCGGTAATGCTAGCGCTGGGGAGCTGCAGCAAACACACATAAAGCTTCACTCTCTGGCCCGCTGCTCACCTCAGTGCATCTGGGTTCCTAAAGGGCTTGTGGCCTGGGGTTTGGGGACCCTTGCCCTAGAGGTTACCACTGTTGGGATTTTGTGTCTTACGTCCCTTGCTTTTTAAAAATAAAATTTTCAGATGTGTATCTATAAAAAAATTTGGTTTTGAAGTGCGTAAAAACAGATTCATACAGCATATAATCTTCTGGAACTTGCTTTTTTCATATAACATTATATTTGTAAGATTGATGAATGTTACTGCATTTGGCTGCACTGTATTCCTTTCACTGTGATATAATATTCCATTGTGTGAACATGCCAGTTTATTTAACCTGGCCACAGACATTTAGGTCGTTGGCAGTTTTTTGCTATTATGAATGGTTGTTCAGTGAGCATTCTTAAGAGTCTCTGAATTCACATGTGCTGCAAGTGTGTAGTTGCTAGGCATAGGAAATACAAATATTTATTTTTCAAGCTAATGCTTTATTTTTTTCTGATATACTTTTCACCTAATATAATTTGTTCTTTGTCTCCCATAGGACAGATTATTTTTGTTGTTGTTTTGGTTCATTGCAATGTCTTTGGCACCTAGAATTATGCGTGACATATAATAAGTGCTTGGTAAATATTTGATGAGTGAGTGAAATGCTTTTCAAATTGATCATACCCATTTATACTTTCATCAACAGTATACAAAAGTTATTTTTGATCCATGTCTTTACCTAGACTTGATATTATCAGACTTAAAATTTTTTTCCCAATCTAGTGAGTGTAACATGGTTTCTCATTGTGGTCTTAATTGCATTTTCCTTATTACTGGTGAGGTTGAGCATCTTTTCATGTTGCTTGATTCTTAGATTAATGTGGTTTTGTTGTTGCTTTATAACCAGATATTTTTCTTTGCTGTGGTAGGTGGATGGAGAGCTAGAAGCTCTGATGGAGAACGGTGAGGGTCTCTCTGATAAAAATCAGGTGCTCAGCTTATCCCGGCTAATGGTTAGAATTGAAACTTTGGAGCAGAAACTTACCTGTCTCGAGCTCATACAGGTGAACACTTTAATATTAATTCATTTTTTTTTTTCTGAATTTGAGGTGGAACATTTAAACTGCAATCCAGAATGATGAATGGAGAAGGTATAATTCTGATGAGAAGAATTACTCTTGTTTTTAAAATGGATATGTGAGTTTATGTGACTTTGAAAGGTTGTACTCTTAAAAGGGGTTTAAGAGTTCAGCATCATTTAATCTATTAGATCTTGTTTGCTTTCTATCTTAAGTCAAAGAACATGGTGGTACTTTTTTTGTGTAACAATTCATGACATTTGATAATTTCCCCCCTTTGATTATTAGCATGCCAAAGCCATTTTTACCACAGGATCTCAAAGCAAGAAATTTTAACAGTAGTCTCATTTACTCCAGTTTATTAATTATGCCACATGAATTTGGTAAATAAAAAATGAATGATTAAAAAAAATCTGAAAGGTAAAAAGCCTTTGAACAAGCATCCAAAAAGAGGATAGAAAATTATTTAAACAGAAATGTGTAGTTTTTAGCTTTTTCAGTAAAAATGGTGAAATTTTTTTCTTAGTTCTTTGGAATTGAATTTTGTTGTAAATGATATTAATATTTGCATAATTTTCTACTTTAGTAAAGTCTAGTTCGACTGGATACATTTTAGGTACAAAAAAGACTCTTACTTTAAAGCATTTATTATGTAGTTCTAGTTGAGTTAATCAAAATAGTTTCTAGGTTTTTTGGAATGTAAATGAACTCCTTTGTCCTCTTTGTGGGCCCTCTTTAACACTCTCATCTGGTATTCTTCTCCCCACCCCCACCCCCCTAAAATACTCTGCATCCTACTTCCCTTCCCCTGGAAGAACACCCACTCACAGTCTTGCCTGAAGTCCTTTCTGGAACGTCACGGACTGTCTTTGTTGTGGATCTGGATGGCAGAGCTAGGTGAAGGCCGGGAAAGTAACCAGAAACTTCAGGAAGAGGTCAGTTCACATTCAACTTGCTTGTTTCTTAAAACGACTGTGCTGATTGCTTAGGTTGATGGCATTATCAGAGATAATAAATTTAGTACTACATTTACCACTGGTATTAAATCATTTTATCATTCCAGTATCATTGCAGTAACTATTACCTTTACAGGCACCTTGCTCGTAGTGTATTTGGCCGTAGCTTTCTTTATAGTATTCTTTTAAAGTTGGTATTACGTGGTTGGGAACTGTAAGAGCAAGATGTAATATCCTCGTTAAGTGAAAGATTCAGTTTGTTGCTAAAACTGTAGTTTGAAAGATAGCAAACCATATGAAACTTAAATTCTGGGGTTCTAAAAACTTAGTGAGGAGCTGGATTCTGGATAACGAGTAAGAATATTTTGAGAAGTAAATAAGTGTTTTAAAAGATCTAAGTAAATGTTCATTGGCAGCATTGTTAATGGAGTTATGATATATGTTGTTGCATAGTTCCCGAGCCTGTATCACAGTCACTTGGGAAACTTTTTAGAAAAAGATACCCAAGGTGAGGTCTAGCAGTATATATATATTTATAAAAATCTACCCAGGTTTGAGAACTAGTAGTGGACAGTAATAATATTAATCAGTCCCATTTGATGTGCATAGTCACCTCTTGCACATTTTATTCTTGCTGGTCAGTTTTATTAAAACAGTTTTCCTTCCTTTCTATAGGAAAATAATATTGAGACATTAAAATCATTCTTTGGTTACAGAGATGTAGATCTTAATTTAATAAGACAGTAAGACATAAAAAAACCCCACTGCTTCTGCAGAAATGATCTGACTCCCATCCAGAGGTTTGAAAATTCACTATACAAAGTGATGTGATTTTTTTTTTTATTGTGTTTAATCAGATTATAAAGACTTTGGAACACTTACCCATTCCTACTAAAAATATGTTGGAGGAAAGCAAAGTACTTCCAATTATTCAACGCTGGTCTCAGACCAAGACTGCTGTCCCTCAGTTGAGTGAAGGAGATGGGTATTCTAGTGAGAATACATCACGTGCTCACACACCTCTCAACACACCTGATCCTTCCACCAAGCTGAGCACAGAAGCTGACATAGACACCCCCAAGAAGCTCATGTTTCGCAGACTTAAAATTATAAGTGAAAATAGCATGGACAGTGCGATATCTGATGCTACCAGTGAGTTAGAAGGCAAAGATGGCAAAGAGGACCTTGACCAGTTAGAAAGTGTCCCTGTGGAAGAAGAAGAAGAGTTACAATCACAACAGCTCCTCACACAACAGCTGCCTGACTCTAAAGTTGATAGTGAAATTGCCATGGAGGCCAGTAAGCTACCCGCATCTGAACCAGAGGCTGACACCGAAATAGAGCCTAAAGAGAGCAATGGCACAAAACTAGAAGAACACATTGCCGAGGAAACACCATCCCAAGATGAAGAGGAGGGTGTATCTGATGTGGAGAGTGAAAGGAGCCAGGAACAGCCAGATAAAACAGTAGATATAAGTGATTTGGCCACCAAGCTCCTGGACAGTTGGAAAGACCTAAAGGTAAGAAAGCATTTTTGTTCCATTTAACCTGAGTTACTCAGGTTTAGAGTTCTACAAACCTAAAATTATCTACTCTTCCAGTTGTACATGTATTTTTGAAAATTGGAATACTATTGTCAGCTAATTATAAATGTCTCAAACATCTTTTAAACCTTGGCAAGAGATATACCAGCCAAACTAATAACAAATGTCCCCCCTTTCCTCATTTAGAAAAGTGAATCACAACAGGAAATTCAGTCATTAAAGTGCTTTTTACATTGAAAACAAAAGCAAAAATCCTTTGAGAAACAAACATGATACCATGTTTGAAAATTCTATGTAAGAGAAAAACATGTTTAAATTAATTGGAAACGAATTTATTGGATTAACTAGAAATTAATTAAAATAAAAGATTGGAAAATCAAGGTAATTTAGCTTCTCATCAAAAATGATTTAACATAAATTTCCATTCCAATAAAACAACTTTTATGGAGCTAGTTGGTATGCAGTTTCACTATTGTTTCTGAAATAGACCTGCCTTTAAATAAATGCCTATTTCTTTGAACAAAAGATGTTATTTAGAGGAAAAACAGAAAGATCTGGAACCTTACACCTAATGCATACATAATCTCTTGTTAAAGAATGGAGCAAGATGTACAGGGTTTGCTTTGCAGAAAACCCAGTTTGGCTCTTGGATAAACACAGAAGTGAATAACAGGATGAGCTTAGGAGAGATGTTGTACATTTCAATTGTAAGTGATCTGGATCTGGGATCCAGGTGTTGAGGATCCTGTGGGAACAGCTTACATTTCTAGCTTCTGTTTTTCTGTTCCTCCTTTCTTCTGCCAGAGGTGAAGCAACCAGAATAAACCAACAATACAGATTTATTTGCAGCAAGATGGATACCTGAATCCTCTCTGTCCCCAGTTATGACTACAAAGCTCACCCATTAGATCCTGCGATTTGACCCATGTGGAACTGGCCTTACACTGATCAAAACGAGTAGTTGGTTGTTTGTGCACTGTGCTTATTTTCGGCATTCGCAATTTGCTATGTTGAGACCCTTCTTTTTAAGTGTGGTGTGGTTTCAGCTCATTTACCTATTTGAGCTCTTACTCATGCTACTTTTTCATCACTTACAGTTCAGCATAAACTCAGCCTGACTAAGCCTTATGAAATCTGACCTTTTTATAAATCTAAAAGGAAGGATTCATAGTAAATCTGCTTATGATACAACATGTGAACTTACAGAAACTGGAATTGCAATTAATTAAAAGAGATGCTGGGACAGTTACTTGGGCGGACCTTTGTTTAAGGCCTATTTTGTGAGGGTACAAGAGTCCCTGGAAGAAGTCCCTTGTGTGTGGAGACTGCTAGTAGAGCCTGTACTACAGCTGGCTCAGTAAGGAAGGTGGAAGGTAGAAATGGAGACAAGTACACAGATGGACATAGAAAAGGCCTGATTGACATAGTATTATATATAGAGTGGGGTTGTAGACCCAGTAGCTCACCTTTGCCTGAGAAGTCTCTGGTTGATAATGATAATAAAAAGAAGACATAATCATCATAATTTCTTAAAAACCTGTCTCTTCTTAAAATCTGAAAAAGTAAATATTTTTGCTTCTCTATATGGTAGTTTTTTTAATTTTTTTATTGTAATTGTAATATGAATTACTCTCTAGGATATCCTTAACCCAGTTAGATATTACTGGTAATTTAAACTCACATTCTAGACATACATTTTTGAGTTCTACAAAATTATTTCTCCCCTTGTCTGTTATGCTCCCCGCTCCTATCTGAAAGATAAAGGCAGTTACATAGTACTATGTAGCTTAATGATCCTCTTGATTTGAGGTTTAAAATTTTGTTCATACTTAAAATATATCCTTCTTAACCTTTATACTTTGGGTTTATCCCGATTCTTAGCATTAAGAAAACCGTTAAATAAAATCCTCTTTCTTCAAACTTTAGTTTGCTCTGGAATCATTACCCATCTAGAAGTGCATTACCGAGAAATGTTTTTATTTGACTGAACTATGATGTGTTATACATTGGTGTTGGAGTTCTTAATTCCTTTATCCTTCTTTAACATTTACCATGGTTTTAATGTCAAAACTATGATTACGGTTGTCCTTAAAAAAAGAAAGAAAAACAAAAATTTTAGCATCTAACAAGAAGTCTGAAATCAGGAACCCATAATTTGAAAGTTTTAGAGCAATGAATGCATTAACTTGATGTGATTACTATATATCCATGCTAGCCCGGCATTGAAAGAGTTAACTACTTCTGTCTGACTTCCACCTATGTGTTCAAGTAGACATAGGCAGAAAAGAAAATGTCTAATTCAGCCAATCTTTATTAAGCACGTGTTGCCAAGCACTGTGTTCGTTGCTGATGTTAATTCCAAGATCATACTAAAAAGCATTTATCTCAAATTGTGGTTATGTTAGCCACTCCGAGCTTCCCTGACCTTCTGGGGCTACTTTAACATTACTGGACAAGTGTTCCGCTTGGCCTTTCTGCACACTGGATGGAGTGAAGAACTGAAAGAGGTTGCTTCAGATTTCTTAATCTTGATTTTGCTGTGAAGGCAGACTATAGGGATCATCAATAAATGAAAGAGGGCGGGAGGGAAGGGAATGAAGCTTCATGAATTACTCTTTGTCCTCCCAGATCTGATGATGATCCCTCTTGTAACTTGAACCATTTCCATCTAGCTTCTCAGGGCAGCAAGGAGCTTGTTAACATCACCAGCTGACCATGTGTCTCCTTTTCTCAACTCCATTTTCAACTTCGTGCTGAAGAGAAACAAGAACCTAGCGTGCATTCTGTGAAGAAACAGGAAGATGGTTGGGAAGTTGGATGATGCATGAAAAATATAATAGGTGAAAAGAGGACAGAGGTGGTTAACTCACTGGCGCCGGCGTTATTTTGGTGCGTCCATTGCCGACAATGGATGTCGTTCTGGGAAAATCCCGACTCCTGGCGAGAAAGGATTAAGTGAGCTACTTTTTCTATACCTCTACACACAGGACCACTGCCTTGGCTCCACAAGGCTTATACATTCTGACTCCTAAAGTAGACCTCACCAACAACCATCACATTGCTACACATGAACATGTCTTCACTTTCACAAGCAAATCGACGGCTACATTTTCAGCAGGGATATGTGCATATATTTCTCTTTTCAAAAGGAATTGTTGTACATCACCCCTCATGCTGAAAATGTACCCTAGACTTCACAGGGCAAAACAGCTGGTTATATGTGGTGATTAATTATAACCTTGACTGGAAAATCTTCATTTGGATCATGAGAGAAGGAGGTAAGGTTCCTGTGAATTTGGCAGTTTTAGTTGCAGTTAAACACCCAAGAGACTGTGATGGCTAGTGATTCCAGAGCCTGCCTTGTAAACACTTGTAAACGTCCTGTGCATCTATCTCTCCTTGGACTGAAGTCTGGGTAGTTACAGTTACACCCGAATTAGATGATTTAGGGACAACGTTCTGTACGTGTGATAAGTTGGACTCTCCTTAATGACCATTTTTATTCTTTTTCATCTTTATCTCAAGACATTATCTTTAGTTCAACAAAACGTCATTTTCCTATAGAGTTAAGCATTAAACTCTCTACAGAAAGTTTAAATAAAACTTTACTCAAATGAAAAGTTCTAAGTCATTACTTAGAATTTGGGTCCATAATTAATATTATATGTGAAATCTGCAGTGTAATATTTCAGAATGAAATTATGTACCCTGGATTTCTGTAATTTCAAAATTCTTAGTAGAGATTATTCGGTATCCATAAAGATCAACATTACTTTTTTCTTTAAAATTTAGAATTGTCCTTAAAGAACACTATATTAGATACTACTGCATTGAGATTTTTTAATAAGTATCTCACTTGATAAAAGGCAAACATGGCCTTAAACTTATTAGTATTCCCTTTTATTGTTATTGGTAATACTTTCATCTAACTTATGGATTGGCCATATCTGCCCCATTGCCTGTTTTTGTAAATAACTTGTTTTGTTTTGTTTTTAACATAGCCATGTTCATTTATTCACCTGTGGCTACTTTTGCACTGAAGTGGTAGAGTTGAGTAGTTGATTCAGAGACTGGATGACCAACAAAGCCTAGAACATTTACTATCTTGTCCTTTATAGAAGGACTAGATCTAAATGATAAAGTACAGAATCTGGCTGCTCTAAACATTCTGATTTTGAATGAAGTCATTTTGATACTTTATACTTTTGAGCGAGCTCTTAATTCTATTTCCCTAAAGACGTAATGATCATGTTTCTATAGCCCATGAATTTAGTTTTTTTAAAAAAGGCTTGACTTTGTTTAGGAAAAGTTACTTTATTTGAATGTAAGACATATCTGAGAAGTGGGAGAGTATATACATCATAGAATTACTAGGCCAGAAGAGACCTTTACGGAATACTGTTCTCGCTAGACCATGGTCAAGTTAGTTGGAAACTTAAGAGAATTTTTGAGTCTAGATAAGTTGGTATAATCTAGTTTTATATGTAACCATAATGAAAAAAATATAGATTTTCTTCTTAAATATTTCTAACTTTTATTTCTGATATAATTTCAGACTTAGAGGAAAACTGTAGGAATACTCTTCTGTATATATTCTGTGTCTAATACACATTTTAGTGGCAAGTATAGAAAAAAATCAGTTTAAAATTCTTCCAAACCCTTCACTCAGTTTACCCAATTTAACATTTTACCACATTTGCCATCTCATTTTTTCTTAAAGTTTTTAAAACTTTTTGAAAGCATTAAGTTATAGATAAGATATATGCTACTCCTAGATATTTTAATAGTATTTCATAAAAACAAGAACATTCTCCTGTATGTGACTTATAATATACATATCAAAATCAGCAAATTACAGTGATGCAGTACTATTATCAATGGACCTCATTCAAACTTTGCCAGTTTTGCATGTCATGTCCTCTAAAATAGCAAAAATAAATAAATAAATAAATAAATAAATTTTCCAGAATCTAATCTGAAATCAAGAGTTACATTGAGTTTTATCACTTTAATATACTTTAATCTGGAATAATTCCTCATCTTTTTTTGTCTTTTATAAACTTCACATTTTTTAATGTTTTTGACTTTTTTAGAATATTTCTCAATTTGAGCTTGTCTGAGGTTTTCTTTTGTTTGAATTCAGGTTATATCTTTTTGGACAGGACTATTACAGTAATGTTCTTCACATAATGTTGATTTGTCCCATTACTGGCATTGTCAACTTTGATGACATGGTTAAGATGGTGTCCATCAGGTTTCTCCAAAATGGTGTTACTGTTTTTCCTTCTATAATTAAAAAGTATGCCTGAATCACATAACAGTGATCGTTGCCAGATGGTAATTTTCTAATTGATCATTTTTTTCACTTCTGTGTGTTGTGGTTGGCATTCTTTTTTAGAAAGAGCTTTTTCTGCTCTCCAGTTTAGCTCTTTATTCATTGATTTATATGGGCTCTAGACGAAATCGTTGCTAGTGGGCATTACTTGTAGGCGCTGTCATCAGGCTATAAAAAAATATATATATATTTCTGTATTATATGAATGAATGTGTGTACACATAATGTACTTGACCTCTCTATCATTTCTCTTGCCTCTCCTGTTAATCTGAGACCACACCCTCTTCTGAATCATTTGAGTTTTCTTCTGTCGCTTTTATTGATGTTCCTATTCTGCCTATTCCTTAAAAGGTGGTATTTCTTGGGGCACCTGAGATTTCTTTTGCCCTACATGTTGAACAGGCCACATCATCTAATCCTTGCCATTTTTAATTCAGGCTTTTGTCATTTCTTGCTTAGATTCTTGCGACATCCTCCTATTTGTCCTTGCTCCCATTCTTCCCCCTTTTCATGTTATCCTTTATGATGCTATAGCATTGTCTTTTTAAAAAACTCAGATGTGATCAGCAAGAATCTCTAGTAGCATCACAGAGACTCCCATTACTTAAAGAGCAATGCCTTTAGTATATGAGGAACTAAATAAGTACTTTTATGTTTATCTAACCTTCTTGCCCAACAGTTTCACTTACACACTAAGTGCTTGAGTCACATCAGGCCATTGATATATTTTTACCTTTCCATGTGTGTCCTTGTATGTACTGTTCTCTTTGCTTAGAATATCCTTTTTTTTTTTTAATCTTCCTTTATTTAAACTTACAGTTACAGTTCATCCTTTATAGTGCTTTATCGTTTTTTGTATTTCTATACAGTGGTAGTAAACTTAACAGATTACTAAAATTACTTGCTTACATGCTTGTTTCCTCTCACTGAACCATGAGATCTTTGAGGGCAAACACCATTTCTTAATCTTTGTAGTAAGAGTTACTTTTATTACAGATCTTTATAATAATCGTTATAATAATTAATTACCTCTTAATAATAGTGAATGACTATGTGCCCCCTATACTCTGCTACATTTAGTAGCCAGAGTTATATTTTGGAAATATTGATTTGTTCATGACAGTGTCTTATTTAAAACATTGAAGTAGTTCCTCATTACGCTATTAAAATTAATTTCATTTTTTCTTAATGAGGCTTGCATGCCGTGGCATAGTCTGGCCCTCATTTATTTACGCAATCTCACTGGACACCATTCTGGCCCACAGTGGGCTACTAATGTTCAAACTCACTCACTCCTGAAAACTCTTTTGTTTATTTGCCTCCTCCTTTCCCCAGGAAAGGCATTCCTGTTCCTCCAAGACAGAGTCTTCTGCTCTTTCTATATTCATAACATCCTTTCTAGTCATAGCAGATAACATTTCATAATTGTACATTGTGTGAAGGCAGAGACTGCTTCTGTCTTGGTCACTTGAGTCTCTGCAGGGCACTGTGAGAGCCTAGTATGTAATTTGGTACTTCATTTTAATAAACAAGTGAAGAAGGTCCATTTTTTTTTTGTTAACACACTGCTGCTTTAACCTGTAGTGTGTGTATTTTATTTGATAGGTGATCAGAAAATATTTGAGTATCATGTAATCTTAACAGCCCTGTGAAGTAAGTTGTGGTGTTTTTATCTGTAAAATGGAAATGTGAGGTCGTGACTTAGCTTTTAAGTGACAAAGATAAAAATTGACTCAGGTTCTTCTAATTTAAATCCTATATTCTTTTCACTCCTTTTTCTGATCCAACAAATAGTGATTTCTATATCCTTGCAAGGTAATTCATGTAATTATGTGAATACTTTTCAGATTTCCCTTAATCTGCTTTTGATTTAAAAACTGTAATAAGTCCAGATTCATTCTGAAATCACAGGAACTACCATTATGGTGTTTTGTGCAAGTATCTTTTTTTCCTTAATGCTGCAGAGATTTCAACCTGTGATCCATGATTGAATGTCAGGGGATTTTCAGAACCCCTAAAGTCATATGCTGTGGAGTTTTCTGGGGCAAGGGTCCATAAATATGAACAGCTTCTCAAACAGGGATATGCATAAATATGAGTTGGGAAAGGAATGAACTGTGGTCGGAAAAGTATTTTCTAGATTTGGACAACAGGAGGGTTCCTACTCTTAACTGCGGTGTTGGGTTGACTAGTAGAATATGTAGCTTCAGTGAAGACACTTGGAGGCCTGTGGTGATTTTTAAGTTATAATTAGAAAAATTATAGAGGAGGTCGTTAAATTTGAAAAGTGTAAGGAAAATTTTAGACTTGAAATTAATTTGCCTAGAAAACAAATCTGAAATTGGAGAAACGTTTGATAATTATGACCTTGGTTATTATTCGGTGATTATTTGCCAGCATGAAAACACTTTTTTTATACACGTATTTACTACTGGGCTAGAGAGGCCTTGAAAATAGGGATTCGTGTCAGCTGTTCACCTTATGCTTCAGTACTTAGTGTAAACTCAGCACATTTTAAATGTATGTTGATTAAAACCAAGCATTGCTAAGATAGATTCTTTGAACTAGAGTCAATATGGTAAGGCTAAAGAAGAAGAAATTTGAGGGTACAAGTTTAAACTGAATGGTAGTGAACTAGTAGGGCTTTTTAAGGTATGGCACTTGAAGAGCAGCATTTAGAAGTTGTCTTGGGGGTCCCCAGGTTCTTTAGGCTTTTGCCTGAGACCTTACAGCCCCCAGGTGGTGGTCTTTACCATGAGTACCATCAGAGCTCACAGAAGTCTCTTGGTGCTATGTCTAGGGTGCCCTCTGAGACAGGTTATCGTTTTTTCTTCTAAGTTTTTCCCTGCCCCAATCAAATCTCAGGAACCCTGAGACCTAATGGAGATCTCCGTACTCACCATTTCTAATACAATTTGTGACATGAAACTACACATGATGATAGGGGTTAATCATGTTAACTCCATGTGAAGCGTAAGGTAAATTCTTAGCACTGAAAGTTTTTCATAGAATTTACACTTAGGAAGAAAGAGCAGGGGTACATGGCAGTATTTGCCGTGTGTGTGTGTGTGTGTGTGTAATTTTTAAATATCAAAAATATATACATTTTTTTAAATTGGACCTTGGGGTGGTGTAGGGCCATAGATACTGAAGTTATGTTGTATATTCATTTTTTAATTTTGTTAGTTGAGAGAATGGATTTTTAATCTTTATGCTAGTGTACAGAATTATGGTTTGGGTTCATGACAGAGTCATATATTAACCAACTTTGTGCTTCTATTTCTCTAGATCAAGGATTGGCAATGTTTTTTCTGTAAAAGGCAAAATAGTAAATATTAAAATACTAAAATTTAAAATATGACTTTGAGGTATTGATCTTCTTACCCTCACCTTCTTCTTTCTCCATTCTTTCCCTTTTTTCAGCTTCCTCCCTTTAAGAAGAGAAGCAGGCTGCAGGTCAGATTTGCTGACCTCTGCACTGGTCTGTAGAATTGTGAATCAGGTTCCATAACAGTTTGATACATGCTTTAATATTCTTAGCCTAACCACGAGAACCTGTTTGACCATGTATATTTAAAGATGATTTGTCTAAACCATATGGTTTCAGTGAGAACCAGATGAGCATAAATATTTTCATCATTTTGTTTCTCTAAGTTCTTAGCTCTTTTTCTAAATTTTCAGTGTTCAGTAAATTCAACTGAATATTTGGTATGTTTGCTTCTAACCCTAGAACTTGACAAGTGCCTGAAAATCCTGGGAGTATGGTGGGGTTTTTTAACTCTTTTTCAAATACATTCAATTACCTTGAAAAAGCCTCTCTCTCACATATAACTAAATACATATAAACACATTCATAGATGCATAACACATACACAAATACATGGAATTCTCTGCATCTTAATTTTCAAGGTTTCAAAATTGCATCAGTCAATTATTTTGAAAAACTATACCAAAATACATGAATAGGTGGCTTATCTTTTTTGGGAAGAGTTAGTGAAGTTTTCTCTCACACATTGATTTTGGAATTACAAATAAATTATAGTGAATCAATGAATTTGCTGATATAGAATCTGAATAATGAGGATAAATAAATTCAAAAATATGTGGCTTTTTTGTGCCTGGCTTCTTTTACTTATATAATGTTTCCAGGGTTCATCCATGTTATAGCATGTATCCGTACTTAATTCCATTTTATAGGTGCATCATATTCCATTGTATGGCTATACCCCATTTTGTTATCCATTCAGCAGTTGGTGAACATTTGTGTTGTTTCTACTTTTTGGCTGTTAGGAATAATGTTACTATGACTATGTACAAGTTTTTGTATGAACACCTATTTTCATTTCTCTTGGGTATATACCTAGGAGTGGAATTTTTAGATCATGGTAACTCTATATTTAACTTTTTGAGGAGCTACCAGACTCTCTTCCATAGTAGCTACACCATTTTATGTTCCCACCAACAATGTTGAAGTTTTCCAATTTCCGTACATTCTCACCAACAATTATTTTGTTTTTCTTGACAAAGCCATCCTGGTGAGTGTGAAAGTGGTATCTTATGTGTTGTTTTTGTTTTGTACTTTTTTTTGTGGTAAAATACATAAGACTTACTATCTTAACCATTTTTAAGTATACAGTTCAGTGGCGTTTAATACATTCACTTTGTTGTGCAGTCATTATTATCATCCATCTCCATAACTCTCTTCATCTTGTAAAACTGAAATTCTATATCTATTATACCTATTAAACAGTAACTTCCCGTTCTCCCTTCTCCCCAGCCCCCGGCAACCACCATTATACTTTCTGTCTTTATGATTCTGACTACTCTTAAGTACCTCATGTAAGTGGAATCATATAGTATTAGTAGTCTCTTGTGATTGATTTCTTTCACTTAACATGATGTCCTCAAAGTTCATCCATGTTGTAGCATATTGCAGAATTTCTTAATAAGGCCATATATTCTATTGTATGTATATGTCACACTTTGCTTACCCATTCATCAGTCAATGGACACTTGGACTGCTTCCACATTTCAGCTACTGTGAATACTGCTGCTATGAACATGGTTGTACAAATAACTCTGAGACCCTATTTTAGTTTTTTTGAGCATATACCCAGAAATGAAATTTCTGGGTCATATGGTAATTCTGTTTTTAATTTTTTGAGGAATCATTATACTGTTTCCTACAGAGGTTATTACTATTTTACAATCCCACTAACACTGCACAAGGGTTCTGATTTTTCCACATAACTCCTTTCGTGGTTTTAATTTGCATTTCCCTAATGGTAAATAGTGATGTGTATCTTTTCATGTGTTTATTGGCCATCAGTATATCTTCTTTGGAGAAAAGTCTATTCAAATCCTTTGCCCATTTTTTAATAGAGTTTTCTTTTTATCATTGAGTTGTAAGTTATATATTTGGGTATCAGATATATGATCTGTAAATATTTTTTCCCATTCTTTGAGTGTCTTTTCTTAATGATGTCCTTGAAGCACCAAAATTTTTAATTTTGATGAAGTCTATCTTGTCCACTTTTTTGTTGCTTGTGTTTTTGTTGCCTGTGTAATATCTAAGAACCCATCACAAAATCCGAGGTCACAAAGATCTACCTCTTTTTTACTAAAAGTTTTTTTTAAGTTGTAGTTTTTACATTTAGGTCTTCGATTCATTTTGAATTAACTTTTGTATATGATATGAGGGTAAGGGTCAAACTTTACTCTTTCTCATGTGGATAGCCAGTTGTCCCAGAAACACTTATTAAAATGACTGTTTTTTTCCCCCCAGTTGAATGATCTTGGCATCCTTGTTGAAAATCATTTGGCCATAGACATATAGGCTTATTTCTGGACTCTCAATTCTATCTCATTGATTTTATTTCTGTCCTTATGCTAGTACCACACAGTTCTGATTATTGTAACTTTGTGTTAAGTTTTGAAATTGTGAATTATGAATCCTCCAACTGTGTGTGTGAGTATATATATGTGTGTGCATGCATGTATGCATATTTTCAAGATTGTTTTGGCTCTTCTGGATGCCTTACAATTCCATATGAATTTTAGGATCAGCTTTTCCATTTCTGCAAAAGTCAGAATTTTGATAAGGATTGCACTGAATCCATAGATCATTTTGTTAGTATTACCATCCTAACAACATTAAGTCTTCCAGTCTATAACCATAGGTCTTTCCATTTATTTAGGTCTTCTTTAATTTCTTGCTACCAGTGTTTTGTAAATTTTTTTTTTTTATGTTTTTAGGCAAGGCAATCCTTGGTTGACTTTACAGATGCAAGGACCTTGTCAGCTTATAATCCCTTATTTATTCGTTTTTTATTTTATTTTTTTACGCCTACCGCACCTAGTTTTCCTAGGCGGTATCCCATCCAGGTACTAACCAGGCCCAACCTTACTTAGCTTCCGTATAATTTTTGGTATACTAGCTTTGCTCTTCCTTGGCTAAAAAAAAATTCTTCCTAAGTATTTATTTTTGATGCTCATATGATAATGTAATTATTTCCTTGATTCATTTTTGCTTGTTTATTGCTGGTTTATAGAAATATTTTATAATTTATAAAATATAAAATAATTTATTTTTGTATGTTCATCTTGTATCCTGCAATTTTAGTGAGGTCATTGATTGTCTTTAACAGGTTTTTTTGTGGATTCTTTAGAATTTTCTACATACAAGATCATTTTATTTGTTAATAGAGATAGTTTTGCTTTTTTCTTTTCAGTTTGAATGCCTTTTCCTTCATTTTCTTGCCTAATTTCTGGCTAGAACTTAAAATGCAGTGTTGAATGGAAGTAGTAAGAGCAGGCATCTTTGTCTTGTTATGAGTTTAGAGGGAAATATTTCAGTCTTTCATCATTAAGTATGATATTAGTTGTGGGCATAGATGACCTTAAACTGGTTGAGGAAGTTCCCTTCTATTCCTGGTTTGTTGAGTGTTTTTATCATTAAGGTATGTTAGATTTTGCCAAATAACTTTTTCTGCATCAATTGAGATGTTTAAGTATATCTAAATGGTACTATGTTATCTCATTGCTTTTTAAAAAATTAGCACTATGTTTTTAAGATTAATCCATGTTGCTTTATATTCTTTCTTATCCTTTGTTGCTAACTGCTGCTGTATTTTTTTCCCTGATATGCACCTACGGTATTTTATTAATCCTTCCTCTGGTAATGGACACCTAGGTTGCCTTCAACCCTGTTCCACCACAGATATTGTGATGATGAACACATATCCCTATATGAGCCAATATGAGCTTTTGGGGGGGCATAAAAACCCTGTTGCAGACTTACTAGGACATAATCTTTTTGTTTCCTTTTAGGCACTCTTAGCCTTTTTATTTAGTTTTTTATATTTCTTTAGTTCTGTAAAACTCATCTTCATTATTTCTTAAAATAGTTCTTGCTCTCCTAGGACTTCTTTACCTAAATTTCGTACTTGAACTCTAGTCTCTAGCTATATCTTATAGCTTTGCTTTCATAGTTTCTATCTTTTTGTTCCCTCCTGCTCTCTTGCTTTGAAAGTGAGACCTTGCTTACATCTTTTTTCTTATTCTTAGTGTTGCTATCATTTAGGAAAATAGTAAAAAAAAAAAAAAAAAGATTTGGTTGGCACATTCCCATTTTGATCCGTACTTTCTAACAAGGAAAAACCAGATACTCTAATGTTAGTTTTAAAAAGTAAATTTGTTATTAAAGGATAATTTGATCTGTATAATAAAAAGTAAAAAAATTATACTCATTATAAATTATTTTTTTCTCAAAGTCTTATTTAGCTCAAGAACAGTCTGTATCAGTGTTTAAATTTTTATCCTTTCCAGAAAAAGTTTTCTTTACAAAGTATTATTTCAAAATTTTGTTTTTGATCCTATTTCTACAATCTGTTTCTACTAGTTCATTTGGGTTATGCTAAAAATGTACTGAAATGCTTTGCCAACAAACTTCGAATGAGTACTTTTGAAACTGTTGGAAGAAAACATTCCAGTGTGAGCCCACTTAATGACCTAATAGTAGTAATTGACTTGTTCATGTGTTGTTGTTTTTTTTTTTTGACTAAAAATGGGTATTATAAAAATATATATATAATTAAAAGTAAACTTTTAAAAATAGGAGAATCTGTTTACTCAAAATCTATTTACTGTAACTTTAAACATAATCTAACTCCTTTAGGGAATTATGATTCATATACAGGAAAGAAAAAGCATCAAAATCATAGCTGTAAGACATTGCTTGGGCTAAAATGGTATTTTGTTTTATTATGTACATTCTTTTGGCCAGCTTTATTGTGATGTAATTGACAGATAACACTGTGTAAGTTTAAGGTGTGCAGCATGTTGATTTGATAGCCTTATATATTACAAACCGGTCACTACCATAGCATTAACTAACACCTGCATCACATCCTACAATTACCTTTTCTTTTTTGTGGAGAGAATGTTCAAGATCTAGTCTCTTGGCAGCTTTCAAATATATAATACAGTATTAGCAGTTGTCATCACTGTTGTACATTAGATCCCCAGAATATATATATATATTTATATATATATATATATTAAAAATAAATATATTTTTATGGTGACGTTGGTTAACAAAATCTGATACATTTCAGCTGTACACTTTAACAGTAAGGCATATATATATTATACTATGTGTTCACCTCCCATAGTTAGATTTCTTTCTGTCACCACATATTTGACCCCCTTTACCCAATCTACCTCCCTCCTCCCCCATCCCTGCCTGCCCTCTGGTAACCACTAGTCTATAGTCCATGTCCATGAGTCTCTGTTTGTTTGCCCTGTTCATTTGTTGCTTTTAGGTTTATAATCCCACATTTAAGTGATACGTGATTTTCAACTTTTTCTCTCTGGCCTGTTTTGCTTAGCGTGATTTTTCGAGGTCCGTCCATGTTGTCGCAAATGGCAGTACTTCATCTCTTCTCATGGCTGAGTAATATTCCATTGTATATATGTACCACAGCTTCTTTAGCCAGTCATCTATCATAGGACACTTCGATTGCTTCTGTGTCCTGGCCACCTTAGATCCCCAGAGTTTATTCATCTTATAACTGGAAGTTTGTTCTCTTTGACTGTCATCTCCCCTTTCCCCACTGCCTAGCCTTTGGTAGCCACCATTGTTAGAGTCCACATAGAAGTGGTTTAATACAGTATTTCTCTTTCTTTGTTTGATTTATGTGAGTACTAAATGTGTGTGAATTAAATATTTTATTTTATTCTATGCACTGTTCTTCATGTTCCTTTCTTAGTTTGATGGTCCACACACACAAAAATACTATATCCGTGAAAAAAGATACTCTTTACCAAGATTCACTTAGCATAATATTCCCAGGCTCCATTCATGTTGTCACAAATGGTAAGGTGTCCTTTCTCATGACTAAATATTTCATTGTGTATATATATACCACATTTTCTTTCTCCATTCATCTATTGACTATTGTGAATGTTTTAATTTTTTTTTCTTTCAAGTCAGACTATTTTTCTCTGGGAACTTTCTCTCTTGGCAATCTCCTATATTGCCACAATGTAAGTTATCATTTTGTAAGATTTTTACCAAAATGTGGATCTCTTGTCTTAGTCTATTTCCTGAATTTCAGATCTATATATTCAGCTTTCTGTTGACTCTCTTCTCTACTTGCCCTTCAGACTCAAGCTCATTTTTTTCTCTTATAAGCTGACTCTTCATCTTCTAATGTACATTTCTATTAATAGCTTTATTATTTTCCCAGTAACCCATATTTAAAACATCCACTCCTTTTTTAATGTAAAAAATTGTTATTGCTAAATATAGCAATCACTCTAAAAATACTTTTTCTAGACAACTATTCTGTTAGGGACAGTACTGTTAGAAGACAACTTTTTCAAAATTATGACAGTTTTGAATGACATCTTCAGGTCTTTTGCAAGTGTTATTTTAAATAACCACCTGGTTATTTGCACAAAAGTAGAGATTCGATACATGATCTATATTGAATGCCAAGTTGAATTCATATACATATATGTATTAATATATGCCTGTATCATATTCTAATGCGGGATAATTCATTTACATCAACATTCCAAAGCTTTCCCTCACTCTTTCAAGATTCTTTAGGTCTTTTTTAAGTACCTAGTATGGTACAGTATATACATTGTAGATATTTTATGAGATGTGACACAGAATTTAGAATCTTGAATCTCAGACTCTCCATAGTCTTTGTCTTCAGCATTCTTTTCTGGTAGATAAAATGAGACCTTGTGGATCTGAAAAGTGTATTTATTCTATTCTTGCTTGTTTGTATACATTTGGAAATAAATTTTCTTTTAAAATGTTCAAGATATCATTGCATCATTTTTTAGCGTACGGTGCCGCTACTGCAATCTCATGCCATTTCAGTTCCTTTATTAATGGTAGGTGGTCTGAGGTCTCTCCATCTAGTGGCATGTCTTTGAGTTCTAAAAAATTTTTCTTTTTTCTTTTTTTTATTTTTTATTTTTTATTTTTTTGATAATTCATTCCTTCCCTCAATTTTCTCCCTCCTTTCTGGCACACTTGTTAGTAGATGTACACTTCTAGCATTTATCCACTAATTTTATGTTTTCATCTCCCATTTTTCTTCTTGACTTTTGGTGCTTTTTGAGAGACACTCTGCCTTTTTTTTTTTCCTATCATAGATTCACTTACCAAGAATTCTTATTATTCACGTTTTTTTTTTTTTAAGTATCTTTTTTCATGGATATAGTATTTTTGTGTGTGTGGACCATCAAACAAAGAAAAGAACATGAAGAACAGTGCATAGAATAGAATAAAATATTTAATTCACACACATTTAGTACTCAATTTTCTTAGAAAAGATAACTGCAGATGAGTTTATATTGTTTTTATTCTTCCACTGTCATTTTTTAGGACTTCAGTATGGAGTTGTAATAAACATATTCAGTCTTTCATGTTTGTGTTTTCCACCTCTTTCTTTCTGTGTATAACTTCTAGTCATCCTTCAAGACAAGTTAAATGTCTATTTCCTTCAAGATGCTTTTTTTCAGTTTTCTCTCCTAGGGCCCAAACCAATTTTAGTATCACTTGGTTATATTTCACTTACCAATTTCTATATACCTATCATAAGATTGTGTATGTTTACTTTCTCATTGTCACTGTATAGCCTTGGGATAGTTAACTTATGTGAGCTTGTTTCATATGTAATGTACATATAACAGTAATACCCCTTTTAATGGTATAAAGTGTATGAGAATGCAGTTAAAGGACATGGTACACAGTAGGAAGTGTCAGCCATGATTACTATTAGTCTGTGAACCCTTGACAATAGGTACTGTGTATCTCCAAGTGTCCAAAATATGTGTTTTTAGCACATAGTTGTTATTCACATACTTGTTATATAAATGAGCAAACCATATTTCCACAAATAACATCTTCACATAATATCTGTACACTTTTATAAAAGGGCTGTTGGATGCATTGGTGTCCCATGAGCTTATCAGTGATTCAGTGTTTATTAAACAATCTGTGAGGATTGATTTTCGAGCTTTGACTGTAGAGGAATAATTGACTGTTCTAAGCGTTGAAGAGTTTTAAATGTTGCGGAGAAAAACTTACTAGTCTGACCTTGGAAATATGTAATGTTTGTGGTTATGTGTGAGGCATGTAAATAGTGTTCTTACCAGGAATGAAAGAGAATGATGGTATAAGTTTAGTGATAGAAAAAGCATGAGATATGCAATACTTTGATTTTTTTAACTTGTTGGTCTGTTCAACAAATAACCAAGTGTTGATTATGTGCCCAGCACTGTTCTTGGTGCTAGAGACAGCAAAGAATAAGACAGTCTTGGCCATGAAGAATTATAGCTTGATTGTATATGTGTGTGTCTGTTAGTTGGGAGCTGCACCTAGACACCAAAGAAATAAAACAGGATGATGTGTAAAGAACATTAAGTGGAGTGGGGAACCAGATTGTTTTGGGCCCCCCTGAGGGCAGGGTTAGTCCCAGAACCCATGTCTCCTGATTCACAGTTCAGTGTTCTTTCATAATATGCCAGTCTTTCGACTTGAATTTTTCACAAAGTTAAGTGATTTTATATAAAGGGTTAACATGAAGGAAGCCAACTCAGATACATATTTTTTGTGATGGATTCTATGGCTTGTGATATGACATTTCAAAAAGACTTCCATATCATGTAGGCTAATACTGTTGCTGTTTATTCACAAGCCAGAATGATCTTAAGAAGTATTATAGTAATCTTCACATGGCTGCTTTCTTCTGTTTTCGGTATTGTGGGATTTTGGAAAAATCTAGTTGCATTTTCAGGGCTTCAGGAATCAGGTTTCCAGCTTACATTTTGTATGTACTTTTGACTATGTAAAGAGAAGGATCAAGTTAGTAACACCAAGTGATTAGGTATATGTTGATAGAATTTGTTCTCTGTAGTGTCAGGCACACACTAATAGTAGCCCTTGACCACAGTCAGTGATAATCCTTCATTTTGTGAACATCAGACTACATTTTCCACTTGCAGTTTGCCCTAGACTTTTGAATGGAATTAAGAATGTATCTTTGAGAAGCATATCCTCTGGTACTTAGCAGCCACCACAGAATAGGCCCCCAACTTGAGGATCTGTGTAGTAAATTACTATAAATGTTTGTAATGAATTCTTATAATGCCAAGACCTTATGCAAAAGAAACCAAATAGGTTAAAATTGTATAATCCTTAGTTGACACAGACATACCTCGTCTGTTCTAATCATCCTTCATGAATAAACATGTTATCTTTTGGAGTACCTAGGTTTACAGAGTACTAATGCTGTGGTCATTTTCAAGCTTTAAAAAATTAGTGGTATATCTGTTTTCCCCTGTAGTGTGGGTAGGTGCTGATCAGTGGTTTTCTTTTTTCTAAGTTTGTAACCCTATTGAGAAGTGGACAGAGGAGTCAGAGCTAAGACTGTCAGCTCTGTCCTTCTGGTCTTTATTCCTGACTCACTATTACAGCTAGACAACTCCAGGCATCCTGTAGAGGAACAGATGGGATGTGTCCTCTCTCTAAGCAAAAGCAGCCCAAGAGGAGAGCCCATGTGGCTCCGAGTTGAGGACAGGCATACATGGGCATAGTTCTCTCTCTGATTCTCCCTTGTGAGGAGGAGTGAGTGAATGAGGACTATTAAGACAGTAGCTTAGTGGTTCTCAGCCGTCTCTGGGCATCCAGAATCATATGGGGAGCTTCTAAAAAATACAGATGGCTAGGACCCATGCTTATAGTTGTAGAGTCAATAAAACTTTCCCAGAATGGTCTAATCGTGCAGCCAGAGAACCACAGCTCTAGTGGAAGTCCTACATCAGAAAGAGAATCTAGGAGGGGATGGACATTGCCCCTACATTTGTGCTTAAATCCCCAAATGTCCTCCTTTCCAAATTAATGCTTTTAGCCATATCCTGTGTCAGATAGTGTAGAAGATTAAAGTGTTCTGGAGTTAGACCATCTGATAGCATCACAACCTTGATCCGGTTGCTTCAGCTTTTTAAGTGAATTTTTCCATTTGTAAAATGTAGAGAATAGTACTTACCTCTTCATAGGGTCTGTTTGAAGCTCAAATAAGATAATGCTTTGAAATACTTAGCATGATACCTGGCACACAGGATAAATGCACATTTAATTATAAGTCATCATCTTTATTAGATAATTTATCAGCCTGCATGAAATATTGAAGAATTTTTTAAAAAATCTACACTTATATAGATTGCCCTGTATCTGTGTAGCCCACGTTGGTCATTACTAATGCAACTGAATATTACATCTTGACCCATCCTCAGCTGTGTGACATCTGGGTTATTTTTCATTTTCTACAAATATTGTTATAACTAACAACCATATGGGAAGAGGAGTCCTTTGATTTTCTTGGAGTATAATTCCCCCAAAAATGTGGTTACCAGGTAATATAGGTATGGTCAATATTATGAGATTATTCTAAAGGGAGGGTATCATATGATGTACCATTGAGAATATATGGGTTTACCATTTGCCCACTTACTGAGGAGGCTGGATAAGGAACTGCTGTTTCCAAGAGCTACTTGATGGACTAGAACAGTGATGGATTGTCAGCGGACAGAACTGGTTCTATACCTTAGATTCATACAGTAAGAAAAGAGACCTTATGGCTTAAAAACACTTTACATTTCTCAAGAACAATTTTGGTATGGTATTAGATGCTATTTCAAGAGCAACAATGATCTAATGCTTATCTTCCTTTTTTAAAAATAACAGTTTGAAAGTAGATACTATACTGGGCCATTAGCCAAGCTGGTTTTACATTTATAGAAAAATATGTTGGACAGCAGAAATTGTCTTTACACGTGTAATTTTTCTGAAATGTTTTTATATGGCTGAGTTACCACTAACCTTTTCTCCCCTTTAAGTAGGGAGGGTGAGTGAGATGTTAGAATTGTTCTTCTGAATAATCTCAGTAAAAGAACTATAAATGACAATTTTCTATGCAGAAAGTGTACTGAAATTATCAGGAAGTGAGTGTATTCCTGCCAGAAATACAATGCCTCATTTACTTAGACTGATACCTGACTAATGAGATCATATAAGCCTGGTATATGTTAAAATGTTTTTATTTGTGTTATATGTTTTTACTAGACTAGGATCTATTCTTATTTAAAGCCAAATTTTGGAAAAGAATTAAATACCAGCCTGTTCCTTCCCATTCTTTGTTGCCATGTGAAATCAAGTAGCTTCAAAGTAATCACCACTTCCACTCCACACTAACAACCATTCTTTTGGTTTATTTTTTGCAGGAGGTATATCGAATTCCAAAGAAAAGTCAAACTGAAAAGGAGAATACAAGTAGGTATTCAGAGATACTCTGTGCATGTGGCTTTACAAATATTCTTTTGGAAATATACAGAGGTAACTGATAAGAACTTGAGCTATTTTGCTTTTGAAACCAGACCATATATAATTAGGTAAATGAAATATATGGTGTAAAGCTTTGGAAACTTGTATTTTATGCTTTCTTGGTGAATTTTTGCCAAAGGAGACATTCCTTTGTACTACTTTGTTGTTTTTCTTGAAGTCATGGCCTTTAGTAGTTTTTCTTTCATTAATTTGTTCTTTTAGAGCAGACATTCTTAAACCTATACCCCTACAGATCTGTGTCTTTACTCATAGATATTTCTGTACAAAATTCTTTGTGTACATTCATATTTCTGGGGAAAATTCAGAACTTTTCATTGGAGCCTCAGGGAGTCAGTGACCCTTCAAAAGATTAAGAATCATTATTACAGAACAGATAACAGGGAGGCCATGGTGGTCTGGTTTCTGGGCTTTACCACCTAGTTCTGTTTCCAACATACTTTAGAGATTTAAAGCAATGGGATCAATTACAGTGACTGTCATTGGTCTCTTTAGGCCCTCTAGCACTGACCCCGTGTAAGAAAAGGAGCCAGTATATCCCATTTGTGGTCTTTTTCTTTATTTTTGGCATGAAGAGGCTTTTATAATCTTAAATCTTAAATTGGTTAAATAATCCTACTGGTTAAAGACATGCGAGGTGTCCTTTGTATTATTGTTGTATCTTTGGTTATTTTTAATTCTGCCGCTTTAGTCTCATAGACATATACCCTATCTAGGGCTGCAAAGAATTCTTCTCATAAGAAACAAGGTAGGATTAGGCAGTACTGGTTGACAAAACCAGTGGCAGCACTGTAGAGTTGATCATCAGAGGCTAGTTTCTCTGGGCCCGCTGAGTTGAAATCATTAGCTTGGTAGTCAAAGCTTAAATACCTATGAGGTTTTCCCCCAACGTTTTGCACATATCTAGTCTGGTGTGGCCTTCTGAGAGATGATACATGGCATCATCTATAATAGATGACTATAATCTTCTCAGGAAGCAACCTTTTGTGCACTAACTTTAGTCTCTCACTCACTTATGGACCCCCTCCCCAACCTCAGTCTCAGGCTTTTAGATTAAAGAAATGCTTATAAAGCAAGCCTTCCTTCTAGGCTACCCTTCAATGTCAAGCAGTTAAAACGCACAGAGCTTTTTAAATTCACAAGGATTGTGAAATACTTTGGGAAGTATGTAGTCTAGCTTTACCCTTATTTTATGAGAAAATCAGCATGAATAAGTGGAATGACTTCTCTGTCTCACATACTCTAAGACTCAAAGTCAGAATGTGAACTGTTGGTATGATTTCATTTCTTATTTTACCAGGATATAGTGAAGAAGTAGCCACATCATAAGGAAATTAACACCAGGGCAAGGAACCTGGTTTTGAAGGTGAAAATATAGTAGTCATGGGCAGATACAGATGAAACTACGTAATAGTACTTCACAGGAGGATGCTGTGCTAATGCCTTGTGAGCTGTGACAGTTGTTTTAATTGTACAGCATTTTCTATCAGCGGATGGTATAGATGAGTTCTGTTAGCTGTTCACGGACAAATGCTCATACGTGGTTGTAGATTAGTAACTGTTTTGCAAATAAATGGCGTTTCTGGCCAACTAAAAGGAGAACTGTGAGAATGGCATATGCAAACCTAATCCTACTGCTAGAGAGAAAACAACTGATAGCATGTTTTTCTGAAATAAGGGGAAAATAACAGTTTATTGAGAATTTGCTTTGTGCTGCAAGAGAGATTTTATCAGAAATTCTGTCCTCCAGGAAGAGAGCAGTCTGGATTCATCAGATAGTGGTACTAACATACACAAAGCAACAGCATATAATATCAGTCAATTTACATTGAAATGTTCAGTGGTGGGATTTAGACTTCTTAGGGAGATAAGGAACTAGGAGACATGATCAATGAGAAGTAGTACTTAAGGATAGCTTTTGAGAGCAGTGATAATGGAATTGGGTGAGGATAAAGCAAGCAAGAACCATTTTAGGTAGAGACTGAGGGGAAAAGGTTAGGTGTACCATCTTTCACTAGGAAGCCGGCATTGTTTTTTTTAAGATGTAGCTCTCTGGCTTTGATAACTTCCTCAGTTATCACCTATTGTCATTTGTTTGAAATATTTTCCTTTTGAAATTATAGTTTATAAAAAATTGTCTAATCCTTTTTTTTTTTTTTTTTTTAAATTAAAGAGACTTTTCCTCTTGAGGTTTTTATGCTTAGCATTGCCAGGCTCTTCTTCTACAAATTGTAAATATACACAGTTACAGGGGCAGTAGAAGTCTTTTTCATTTTGAACTGACAAGCAGACTGCTTTACTAAAGGTAATGGGAATATCTTGCATGCATATGTTCCACAGAACTTGTTTAAAATGTTAAAGGCTTGAACTGAGACTTTAGTGGGGAAAAGGGCATTCACGGAAGAGGCTTTTAGGAAGTAGCATGCACATACACACAAGACTTTGTGTCTCATCAGATTCAGGACTGGGTATATGAGGGAGGAGTCTATAAATCTGTTTGTTGGGTAGAAATTTTATTATACAGTTAATGTACTATCATGATGAGAAAAGTCTACCAAGTAAAGTTTTTAAAAAACCTTTTCCCTTAGTAACTGAACGAGGAAGGGATGCCGCTGGTTTCAGAGATCAAACAGCTGCCCCAAAGACTCCTAACAGGTCAAGAGAGAGAGACCCAGACAAGCAAACTCAAAATAAAGAGAAGAAGAAACGAAGGGGCTCCCTCTCACCTCCTTCCTCTGCCTATGAGCGAGGAACAAAAAGGCCAGATGACAGGTAAGTGGCCTATGTGAGTTTTTCTCTTTTCTGAACAATTTAAGAAGTGCCGAAGTCATATACTTTTCTGATTTTGGACAGCAGGGGCTTTTGGAATAAGTATATTCTCTTGATGAGTGAACATAAAACTTCACCAATAAATACTGAGATATAATCTTTTTTGACCGTAATAGTAGCTGTGAAGACTAATAAAAGATTTTTGGTACTTAAATGATTTTTACTTGATAACATTTCAGTGCTATTTGAGGAGCCAAATACTTGTTCTTTTAAGGGGCATGGGTGTTGGTGGGCGATAATTCTTCAAAGATGATGGTAATTCTTCCAAAGTCAGAATTTTGTTTTCTAGTGAATCTTGTATTGTATTAGTCAAAATGCTGATTGAGCCCTGTGTCATAGCTCTGTAACTGTCATGCTAGTAGAAAAAAAGGCCATGTGCAGTTATCAGAATTTTTAATTTTGGGCTGTCTTGGTATGTAACAGTAATGCATCATAATTTCAATTTGCATTCCCCTGATTACTTAATAGATTGAACATCTCGTTATATATATATTGGCCATTTTGTTTCCTCTTCTGTGAAATGTCTTTATGTGTTCATTTATTAAATGATTTGTCTTTTTGAGATTTAGGAGTTTTTTATATACATTCTAAATATAATTCTCTTTTAGTGATAATTTTTACTAGTATTTTTTCCCAGTTTATAGCTTGTGTTTTGGCTCTTTTCATATTTTCTGATATACAGGATTTTTAAATTATGGTTTAATTGAATATATTTTATGTATTATACGTTTTCTTTATGGTTAGTGCTTACTATGTTTTAAGAATTTTTTCCCTACCATTGAGGTGATGACATATTTTAAAGAAGAGATTTATTTAGGTCCTTCATTTATTGGGAATTTCTGTATATGTCGTAAGATAGGGATCTGGTTTCATTGTTTTATGAGTGAATACCCGGTTGTCCCAGCGCCATCTACTTGAAAGGCCACCCTTTCTCCGCTGATCTGCAGTACAGGCTGTCTCCATGTTTTCATATAGGGGAGGTTCTGTTTCTGGCCTCATAATGACTGTAGCTTATATTAAGTCTTGATAGCAAGTAGGGCATATCCCTACTTGCTCTTTTGGATGTCATGTTTTTTCTCAGACTTTCCTTCTCAGAATCTGCTTGTCAGACTTCTCCCACCTTCTCTACCCTCCCAAAGAGATGCTTCTGAGACTTGACATCTTTACAGTTTTGAGTATTTCTATTTCTGTATTCAAATTGAGTGTTTAAATATTCTCTGTCTAGTTACATCTTTAATATTTTTAATAAAGGTAAAGATTTCCATGAATCTCTTTGTGTCATATGGTCTATTTCTAAGAACTTTGATTTTTTACATTTTCACTTTGTTGCTGTGTTTAGATATGCAGTGGCCTTTTCTTATTGATCTCATGTTTGGTGGCCATATAAAACTCTTATTGATTTCAAGAGTATAGGGTTTTTGCACTTTTTCGTCTTTGTTAACAGTCCGTATCATATGAATTTTTGTTTTTCCTTTCTAATCCTTATGCTTGTTCTTGTTATTTTGCCAGCAACACTATCCATATGTTTTTTTTTATCTTAGTATTGATTTCTACTCATGTTTTTATTACCTTCCATTTTTTAGGCTTATTATATATATTTTTTAATTTCTTAATTGGAATAATTGAGTCTTATTAATTCATTAATTTTCAGCATTTTTCTCTTCTATAACACGTGTTTAAGGGTTTAAATTTCCCCATAAGTAGTACCGCTTGAACCACTCTTTCGACAGTGTAGTTTTATTCTAATCTAGTTCTAAACACCATTATGATTTGCAGTGTCTTTAATCTTTTTTGTTAAATATTTAATTTAATTACCATTAATTGGTTTGTATGATGCCAGTTCTTAGAATTTTATTGAGACTTGCTTTATAGTCTCTTATTTGATATTAACAGAAGTATGCTGTCTTCCTATTGGTAGGATTTAATTGTTATGTCTTACTTTTCCTTTCAACTACTCTGTGTCTGACAAATAGCTCATAGCTGAATTTAAAAAAATGTTTTGTGGCAATTCTTTAATTGTTTCAATTTAATAAAATCTAAAACTAATCGATATCCTGAACAAGGTAAGTTAATTTAGGATACTTTAGGATACTTTAAGTCTGATCACTTAGCCTTCCCAATTTATATACTAAAATTCCTTCTTGCCCCCAATCAGTTATCATTAATTTTTTATATGTACACAAACAGATTTATTTAGTTTGTTTACATTTACCAGTTTCTCTGTTTTCCTTTTCTTATCTCAAACCTACCTTTAAAGGATTTCTTTTAGTGAATTTCTCTTCATAATATTTCAATTTGTGTCTAAAAAGTCTTTTTCATTTTTTTTGTTTTCATTGTTTACCCTCCGTTTTAAAAACCAGGTTTATTTAATCAGCAGATATAAAATATAGTAAAATTTATGATTTTTAAGTGTTATAATTCAGTGAGTTTTGTCAAATGCATGCAGTTATATAACTACCACCACAGTCATGATATCGAACACTTTTATCACCTCAAAAATTTTTCTTGTGCCCCTTTGTAGTCAGTTCCATTCTGCTACCCCTACTTCCTGGTAACCACCGTTCTGCTTTCTGGCTCTTTGGTCCTCATATATATGGGTATATGGTATCATATTGTATTCGAATCTATCTTCTTTCACTTAGCATATTGCATTTGAGAGTCATTCATGTTGTTATGTGTCTCAGTAGTTCTGTTTTATTGCTGAGTGGTAGTAGTCTGTTGTATGGCCATACCATTGTTTATAAATTCATTAGTAAACATTTGGATTGTTTCCTGATGGCTCTTGTGCATATTATAGCTATGTGCAAGTCTTTTGTGAACAATTGACTCTCATTTTTGAAAAGAAGTTTTGCTAAATTAACAAGTTTTTTCTCATCACTTCAAAGCTGATATTCTTCAGTCTTCTGGCCTCCCTTACTGTTACTGTGAAACTTGTTGGTCTAATTGTTATTTAATCTGGCTTTCCTCTCGGCCTGCTTTTATGTTCTTTTTGTATTTGGTATTCTGCATTATCACTGCCCTGTGTTTATCTAAGGATTTATTTTTCTTTGATCTGGTTGAAATGTATTGAGCTTTTTGAATTTGAAGATCATCTTCTAAGTTACTAATTCTCTTCAGATGTGATCCTTGCTTAACCATACCATGAATCTTAGAGGCACTGAATTGAATTGAATGTTGGATTATTTCTTGGTTCATGACATGTACCATTTCTATGCATGGACCTCTCCTCCATACATTTATTATAATGTAATGAGCACTGGAGATCCGAGCACAAAAGTTAGGTTCTTTTATGTGTGCATGTTCATCCTTTGTTGATATTTGTTATAAATATGTGTGGTCAGACATACATCAAATTCTGTAGCTTTTATTAGTATATTTTGGTTTTTGTTTTAATTTCAGAATTTGTATTTATAGATCTGTCCTCAACTATAAAGAAGAATCTATTTAGGATGCTATATGTATCTTTAATTTGAAATTCTAGTGTCTGAGGTTAAAATTATTCTTTTCATCTAGGCATCTTTCTCGGTATTCTGTCCTATCTGCGAGACTCCTTAAGTAATTATGAATGTTATTTTTTAACCAGTGCCACATTGGAGTTGGTGTACTTAATGGTTTATTATTGAGTGACATAATGCTTGATAGTACTTTGATTTTGTCTATAATTTAGGGAAAAACTTTTTGTGGTGCTCTTTTTGTTTTCTAGATATGATACACCAACTTCTAAAAAGAAAGTTCGAATTAAAGACCGCAATAAACTTTCTACAGAGGAGCGTCGGAAGTTGTTTGAGCAAGAAGTGGCTCAGCGGGAGGCTCAGAAACAGCAACAGCAGATGCAGAACCTGGGAATGACATCTCCACTCCCCTATGACTCTCTTGGTTACAATGCCACTCATCACCCTTTTGCTGGCTACCCACCAGGCTATCCCATGCAGGCCTATGTGGATCCTAGCAATCCTAATGCTGGAAAGGTGCTCCTCCCCACACCCAACATGGACCCTGTGTGTTCTCCTGCCCCTTATGATCATTCTCAGACCTTGGTGGGACATTCTACAGAACCCCTTGCTGCCCCTCCACCTGTGCCAGTGGTGCCACATGTGACAGCCCCTGTGGAAGTTTCCAGTTCACAGTATGTGGCCCAAAGTGATGGAGTGGTACACCAAGACTCCAGTGTTGCTGTCTTGCCAGTGCCAGCCCCAGGCCCAGTCCAGGGACAGAATTATGGTGTTTGGGATTCAAACCAACAGTCTGTCAGTGTACAGCAACAGTACTCTCCTGCACAGTCTCAAGCGACCTTATATTATCAAGGACAGACTTGTCAAACTGTCTATGGTGTGACATCACCCTATTCACAGACAACCCCACCAATTGTACAGGTAACTATTTTTGAAACCTCTCTTATCTCTTACAGTTTGTTTATGGGGTGTTAGATTCATGGGGGAAGTCTTGCCATTGATCACTTTTATATGTTGATCAATACTAGTTATCTATTGTTGTATAATAAATTACTCTAAAACTTAGCAGCTTAAGACAACAAGTAATTATTATCTTATAGTTTCTGTGGGTGAGGAATTCAGAAGTAGCTCGACTGGGTAGTTCTGACTCAGTCTTTTCACGAAATTATAGTCAAGCTGTTAACCAGGCCTATAGTCATTTGAAGGCTGGACAGGGATGGAAGTTTTACTTTCAAGTCCACTCACATGATTGTTAAATGGCCTTGATTCCTTACCACCACGTGGACCTCTCAGTAGTGCTGCTTACAGCATGCCAGCCAGCTTCCCCAATGCAAGTGATCAGAGAGAGAATGACTTCTGGATTGCTCCTCTTCTTTTTGCTTATAGGCATTGAATTATACAGTTTATTCTTCTGTATCCTTGTGAAGGAGAATGCTTTGTCATGGTAATTTAGGACATGGCTTACCCCTCTTCTTCTAGACCCAGCTTGTATGTTGTTTTTTATACCCTACCTGTTTATCATCATAAAGTTTTCCAGAATGATTCCGATGCACTGAGCATAGGATATTACTATGGTAGATAAGAGTAATGTTAAATTTAAAAGCTAAGAGTGTACTTATTTTATATTTCAAAGTGTATTTTTGTGTTTTTTAATCAAGTTTTTTTCCCCTATAAAACAAAGGGATACATTTTAAGCTTTAAAAAGAAGAACACATAAAGCATCATCCTTACCACATTTCTGTCTCTCTCCCTCTCTCCTCCGTCACTCTTTGTCGTCCTTTAAATGTGAATTATGGATGACAGAGACTCCCAGGGATGTTTCCTGCATACAATACTTAGTATTGATTAGTAATATTTATTTATATTAGTATTTTTGTGATGAAGCTGTGTCAAAATTTTGTTTGAAAGGTCATGACAGTATCCTGCTTTGATTCCTAAAATCTTAACTGTATTAAATACTTTCATTTTTTATGATCTCTTTAACCATGATTTTACATATTTGCAGTCCTAAAGACTTGAAGTTTTTTTCTCTTGTTTTTCTACTTAATGTGATTCCTAACCATTTTTCCAAATTATTCTATATTTTTATGTGTGCATATACACGTACATGCATATACATATACATTTTAATGACTGTATAATATCCCATTTACTTATAAGGTCACATTTAGTGTTTTTTTCTGAGTCATTTAAATTGAAAGTACTTTTTCATAATTGTAAATAACAACACACCAAACATTCTTATACCATTAATTTTGTGTGTGTGTGTGTGTGTGTGTGTGTGTTTCTTTCATGTTTGGCTTTAAATGAATGTGGTAGTGCTAAAAAGGGCTAGTAAGAAAATGGTCATTATTGGTTGTCAGATATCAATTTTACAGAATGGTTAGGGATCTTAAACAAATTTCTTAGGTCCTAATTTCTCCTGCTGTCTTCCCATATTTTTTCTTATACCAAACCATTATTTTTGAGTTTTTCCTTGAGAATGTATATCACAGATCAAAGAAAAATAATCTGTTTCTGTCCCATTCCTGTTTCTGAGGTATATTCTTAACCTAGGTGTTAGCACCTAAGCAACAGCAGTGGGAGATATGAATATTAAAGACTCCTCAGTAGAAAGCTCATTGGTTATATGGTTGTTCTTGTATAACAGAATCTTTTTTTCATCTCAGTGAGCAAAAGACTTCTCTAGGGTTTAGTCATACACATAGCCTTCAGACTCAGGCATCACAGTTTTACTTATTTCTAGTTTTCCAGTCTGTTCCTACCAAGAAGTCATTTATTGACTCCCTAACCCACTTTGTGTGTGCTAGAGTAGCAATTAATGTACTGGGATGGTTCAGACTGTCCATCCCTTCTCTGTGAGATTAGTTCAGCAGAGATGGGCTTTGGGCAATGAGAAACATAGAGCATGTTGTTAGTGTGTGTTTTGAGTCCTAATTGATCATTTACTATGTGTCCTGGAGACAGGCACTTACATTCTTCAGTTTTAGTTTTCTCACCAATAAAATGAGAATGTCTCAGAGTAGTTGAGGTTTACGTGAGATAATGGATATTAATAATGATAGATTCAAAGTACCATTTACTATAAAGGTTTAATTATAGTTATTACTCTGACAGTTACAGTAATAATACTCAGAGTATTGACATTTGTGGGCTATGAGATGCATCTGTCAAGGCCATCTGTCTGGTGTCTGGCTCAAAGATCTGACCTCCAGGAGGAAGCCTTGAAGTCTGTGTCATTCAAACCTAGTACCAACCATGCGAAGACGGGCCACTGAACATTTGTAGATAAAACTTTGACAGTAAAGCATTATGTGATAGGATAGAAATTTGTGAGTATATGTACAGATATATTTTTGACATTTGACGTAGATGTATTATGAGGTGATAGTTTCATTTTTGTGTCACAACTGCTTATTAAACATAAACGCTCAAATCATGCGGCCACATGATTTATAGTGGTCTTATAATATTAATGAGTGGCTGTACTAAGTTATATGGAATCACATCTCAAAAACTTGAGTGCTCGGACTAATTTTTCACATTATAAAGCGAAGTGACTCATATATAAAGTAATAGTAATTTTTTTTCCCCTCTAGAAGTGGGACAGAACAATTATGTTTTCCCCTCTGTAACAGATTGGACCTCCTTAGATTTATCTTGTAATTCCCACTGCAAGTCACATTTTAAAGAGATTTCTAGACTGTATTTATGTTTGAGAAGTTAGTTTTCTATAATTTCAACTCGCTCTAACGGAAGAGCCAATTTCTTACAGATTTGACAGGCACAGCTATTTGGGTACACCCTGCAAGTTATACATCTTTTGTATTATTTCAGTGGGACTGCAGTCCAGTTTCCCCTTTTTATTGCTGCTACTGTTTTGCATTGGTGTGTGATTTTCAACTGGTCTGGATAGATACTACAGAACCCTGAAAAATGTTCCTTCCCCCTTTACTTTTTGACATTTTGAATTTTAAACACTATACTTCCAAATGAAAGATTATACCAACTTTGAAGTTAATTACTGCTTTATTAGAGCTACAAAAGTATAAATTATGAATTTCTTCATTTTATCTTTTAGAGTTATGCCCAGCCAAGTCTTCAGTACATCCAGGGACAACAGATTTTTACAGCTCACCCACAAGGAGTGGTGGTTCAGCCAGCCACAGCTGTGACTACAATAGTTGCGCCAGGGCAGCCTCAGCCCCTACAGCCTGTAAGAAATATTTTGGTTGATAAAACTCTCATTGGCTGCCTACTTTATCTTTAACAGGTTTACTTTTTGCTTTTTTTGTTGTTGTCATTTGTTCTAAGTTTTTTGTTTTTTAATTTTCGTAGTCACAATTTCAAGTGCCTGTGTACCCTGAAGGGTATGTTACTCATCCATTTTTGACAGTTTAAAAAAAATTCTGTGGAATTTAATAGCTATGTTAATTTATATATTTTTTACTCCTAGAATCCATTTCATTTGTAATTTTAACTGACCTTGTATTTTTATACTTTGCTATGAATTTCTGAAGTAATAATTTTCTAGACTAGTTATTATTTCTGATACTGTATTTCTGTACTAGACACCATAGACTAGGAGTATAGAATTGAATGCTATACTTCACTGTACATGTTGTTACATATATTGAGAAAAGCTCTTGTTATTCTTACCATATGTAGAAGGGCATGGTAAAATCTTGATGAAGTGTTTCAAGGTGAAATGGGAAATAGGCTGGTATTGGAAGCAGTTGAGAAACTAAGCAGGAGATTAATATGATTAGATTAGCAATTTAGCATACTTACAGTTCTGGAGAAGGCTCTTGAGCAATTTGGTGAGTAATGGTGGCTTCAGACAGGTAGGGCAGTTAGTGAAGATGGAGTGAAAAGACTGCATGTGAAACAATTGGGAGGAAGACTGTGCACTTGCAGTGGCTGTTTGAGGGATTGTTATGAGTTGGGCCCCTTTAGGCATTTTGAATACAAACAGAAAATTCAGTTCCTATCCTTAGAAGCTAACATTCTAGTTAGAGTTTAGGATCGCAATGAATGATACTTAAAATAGAGTTTAGTGTCATGAAAGGTACAGATGAAGAGTATGAGGAGGGGAAGAATCATTCTCAGGATGGGGGAGGATTAGTAATTCCGTAAGTACTGAATGTATTGGAATATTAAGTGACACCGAAGCTTGGAGGAGAGAGGTCACTTCACAGGCCAGATAGAGGACTTTGAGAATGGAGGAAGTGGAATTTAAGCAAAGCCAAAAATAAAAAGACAGCTACATGAAGTAAAGATTAAAGGGGCGGGAGTATGCACCAAACAGTGCTCTCAAAGACCATGTTTGCTTAAAAGTAGACACATTTTATCTTAGGATCTCAGGTTCTTCTTTAACTGCTCAAGCAAAGGTAAAGCTGGAAAAGTGATTCTTTAATAACTGGCTAACATAGCTACTGTGACAAAATACCACAGACTGAGAGACTTAAACAACAGAGATTCATTTTCTCACAGCCCTGGGGCTGGGAGTCTAAGATCAAGGTGTGGGCAGGTTTGTTGTCTCCTGAGGCCTCTCATCCAGCAGATGGCTGCCTTCTCTCTGTCTGCATGTGTTTCCTGATGTCTCTTCATTTTATGAGGATACCAGTCCTGTTGGATTAAGGCCTCACCTTTATGACCTCATTTACCCGTAATTACCTCTTTAAAGGTCCTGTCTCCAAATACAGTCACACTGGGGGTTAGGGTTTCATATGAATTTTGGGAAAATACAATTCAGTTCATAACTTATTATGAGGCTTTTGTGTTTTTCAAAATGTGCAATTTTAAAAAATGTAAATACGAAGTTTCAAACATACAGAATGGTACAGAAAGATAATGTATAAATGTTAACATTCTGTTATATTGTTTTTCAGATCTTTTTTTTTTAACAAAAGAGATACTGTATCTAAAGCTCATGCAGTTAGTTAATATCCTGAAGTTGATATATGCCATTTAGCATTGTTTTTTTTTTTTTTTTAAGGTTGAAAAATACTCTTTATTTAGATAATGAGCTGCCGAATATTTTTTAATGTGATATCTTAGGTGGTGAACTGGAACCAATTGTCAATTTTCTGATAGATCTATAAAGCTCTTCGTATGTACTGTCTCTGATCATTTCCCAGGATGTACCTTTGCTTTATATTAAGTAGACTATTTTTGTCCTTTTCAGCCAGGTTAAAAGAGATGTGATTGATCAAAAACTTATATGTTTCTTTTAGCCTGAATTGGTTGTGACAAATAATCTCTTGGATCTGCCACCCCCGTCTCCTCCAAAACCAAAAACTATTGTCTTACCTCCCAACTGGAAGACAGCCCGAGATCCAGAAGGGAAAATATATTACTACCATGTGATCACAAGGTAAGAAGGGTTGTGTGGTATCCCCAAATCAGCTTTTAGTTGGTTAAAGAAGCTGCTACCATAAGGGAGGTTTTATATAATACCTTGTCATTGGCTGTTCACTGTGCTTGAGGGCTATTGAGTTTCCAGAATCACATCTTAAATGTTATGTCATATCTTAGACTTTGGTTCTTTTTAGGTGTGTATTAGTGTATTTTCAATCTGCAAGATTCTTTTGGAGAAAATTTAGGAGTTTTTTAAAAAATGGTAATGACTTCATCTAATACTATAAATATCAGGAGTTATGGGCAAACCTTTTCTATAAAAGGCCAGATAATAAGTATTTTATGCTTTGCTGGCCAGTCTCTGTCATGACTACACAATTCTGCCATTGTTGTGCAAGCAGCTATAGCCCATACATAAATGAATGGGCATGTCTGTGCTCAAATAAAAATTTATTTATAAAAATAGGAAATGGGCCAGATTTGATCCATGTGCCATATTTTGATGGCTCCTGCTATTTATAAGAATCTCAGTTTATATTTTTCTTAGAAATTAAAAAAATATATATCTTTTAGACAGCTTTATGTGAATATATGTGCTTTCTGTGTGTGTGTGTGTGTGTGTGTGTGTGTGTGTGTGTGTGTGTGTGTGTTTATACTCATCAGTATATAATCTTATGCGACTTGTTTGGGTGCATGTTTTATAACCTTTATTTACCCATCTGTAGAACTTTCTCTACCAGTAAATATAGAACTACATTATTTTCAATACTTGCTTATACTTTATTGTAGAGGTCAGCAAGCCATGCCTATATGGACTACATGTTTTTTCAAATGAAGTTTTTTGGGAACACAGCCATACCCATTTATGTAGGAATTGCCTGTGGCTTATTTCACACTACAGCAGCAGAGTAGAATAGTTGTGACAGAGATCAAATGGCCCACAAGGCCAAAGATATTTGCTTTCTAATCCTTTATAAAAAAAAGTTTGCCAGCCCCTATTCTCTCATATGGCTATACCAAATTTATTTAACCCATCCTGGTCACTATTTTATATGCTATTTTATATACTCTAACCCTGGTCATCCTTACAGACACTAATCTTATTACCTTCTTCGGGTGGATTTTTAGAAGTGGAATTGTTGGTGAAAAGAATTTTTAAATTGATAAATCTTGTCAGCTCAAGTATACAGTACATTAATTAGATGTCTATAACGTTCATAAAACAATCCTCCCCAATTGCTCCTTCCCTCCCCTAGCCCTCCACTTAGTCATCATATTAATGCTAACTGCATTCCCTCTGCCATGTTCTCTGTGCCCAACTATCAACTACTAATTTGTACTTCTTTAACCCTTTACCCCTATTCTCCCAGCCTCGGAACCCCCCTCTCCTCTGTCCGTCGCCAAATCGTCCACTATATTTGTGAGTCTGTTTTTGATGAGTTTCTTCTTTTTGTTCCTTAGATACTGCTTATAAGTGAAATCATATGGTATCTATCTTTCTCTGACTTATTTCACTCAGCATAATAACCTCTAGGTTCATCAATGTCGTTGCAAATGGTAGAATTTCATTTTTTTTTAATGCCTGAGGAATATTCCATTGTATATATGAACCATAATTTCTTTATCCAGTCATCTGTTGATGGGCATTTAGGTTGCTTCCATATCTTGGCTATTGTAAATTGTGCTGCCATGAATATTGGCATGCATAGATCTTTATGAATTATTGTTTTGGTTTTCTTTGGATAAATTCCCGGAAGTGCAATTGCTGGATCAAAAGGTATATCCGTTTTTTATTTTATTTTATTTTTGGTTGACCTCATAGATTGCAAAGACCTTGTCAGCTTACAATCCCTTATTTTTTACTTTTTATGCCTACAGCACCTGGTCTTCCTAGGTGGTCTCCCATCCAAGTACTAACCAGGCCTGACCGTGCTTAGTTTCTGAGATCAGACAGGATCGGGCTTGTTCAGGGAGGCATGGCCATAGACCATTTTTAAGTTTTTTAGGAACCTTTATACTGTTTTCCATAGTGGCTGTACCAATTTGCAATCCCACCAACAATGTATGAGGGTTCCCTTTTCTCCACATCCTTGCCAACACTTGTTTTTTTGGTTTATTGATGATAGCCATTTTGACAGGTGTGAGGTAATATCTCATGGTGGTTTTAATTAGCATTTCTCTGATGATTAGCGACCTTGAGCATCTTTTCATATGTCTGTTAGCCATCTATGCTTTCTCTTTGGAGAAGTATCTGTTCAGATCTCCTGCCCATTTTTTTATTGGATTGTTTGGTTTTTTGTTGTTGAGTTGTTTAAGTTCTTTATAAATTTTGGATATTAACCCCTTATCAGATGTATCATTAGCGAATATCTTCTTCTACACAGTTGGTTGTCTTTTTATTTTGTTCTTGGTTTCCTTTGTTGTACAAAAACTGTTTAGTTTGATGTAGTCCCATTTGTTTATTTTTTCTTTTGTTTCCCTTGCCTGAGGAGATGTATCAGAAAAGAAATTCTTGTTAGCAGTATCAGAGAGTTTACTGTCTATGTTTTCTTCTAAAAATTTTATAGTTTTGAGTCTTACATTTAAATCTTTAATCTATTTTGAGTTTATTCTTATATATGGTGTAAGAATATGGTACAGCTTTTTTTTTTTTTGCATGTATCTGTCCAATTTTCCCAACATCATTTACTGAAGAGACTGTCTTTACCTCTTCTTTTTCAAGATTGCCATGACTATTCAGGGTTTTTTATGGCTCCATATAAATTTTAGGATTATTTGTTCTAGCCCTCTGAAAAATGCCATTGGTATTTTGATAGAGATTACATTGATTCCATAGATTGCTTTGGATAGTATGGCCAGTTTAACAATGTTGATTCTTCCTACCCGTGAACAGGGTATATGCTTCCATTTATTTCTATCTTCTTCTATTTCTTTTTTTAATGACATAATTTTCTGAAAACAGGTCTTCTACCTTCTTGGTTAATTTGATTCCCAGGTACTTTTTAGATTTCGACGCAGTTGTAAATGGGATTGTTTTCTTAATTTCTCTTTCTGAAAGTTCATCATTGGTGTATAAAAATGCTACTGACTTCTGAATATTTATTTTGTAACCTGCTACTTTACTGAATTCATTGATGAGTTCTAACAGTTTTTTCGGTGGAATCTTTAGGGTTCTTTCTATATATTATCATGTCATCGGCAAATTAGAGTTTCACTTCTTCCTTTCCAATTCGAATGCCTTTTATTTCTCTTTCTTGTCTTACTGCTGTGGCTAAGACTTCCAATACAGTGTTGAAGAGGAGTGGTGAAAGTGGGCATCCTCGTCTTGTTCCTGATCTTAAGGAAAGTGCTTTTAGCCTTTCCTCATTGAGTATAATGTTAGCTGTATGTTTGTCATATATGGCTTTTATTATGTTGAAGGTATGTTCCCTCTATTCCCACTTTGCTGAGAGTTTTTGTCATAAATGGATGCTGGATTTTGTCAAATGCTTTTTCTGCATCTATTGGTATGATCATATAGTTTTTATTTTTTGATTTGTTAATGTGGTATATCACATTAATTGATTGGTGGATATTGAACAAACCTTGCATCCCAGGAATAAATCCAACTTGATCATGATGTATGATACTTTTAATGTATTGCTGAATTCGGTTTGCACCGATATTCATAAGAGATATCGGCCTATAGTTTTCTTTTTTTTTGTAATGTCTTTGCCTGCTTTTGGAATCAAGGTAATGGTGGCCTCATAAAAGGAGTTAGGGAGCCTTCCCTCTTCTTGAATATTTTGGAATAATTTGATAAGAATAGGTGATAATTCTTCTTTGAATGTTTGGTAAAATTCGCCTATGAAGCCATCTGATCCAGGACTTTTGTATTTTTGGAGGTTTTTGATTACTGATTCTATTTCATTGGTGGTCATCAGTCAGTTCTGATTTTCTGTTTCTTCTTGACTCAGTCTTGGGAGATTGTATGTTTTTAGGAACGTGTCCATTTCTTCCAGATTGTCCAATTTGTTGGCGTATAATTGCTCATAGTATTTTCTTATGATCTATTGTATTTCTGTGGAGTCTGTGGTTATTTCTTCTCTTTCATTTCTGATTTTATTTATCGGCCTGCCAGCTCTGTTGCCAGCTTCTCTGAGGCTTTTGATACCTTAAGTGATTCCCCTTAATATTTACCTGCTTATTTTCAAAACAGCTAAAAACATACAATGAGATATCCTGGTTGAACTCTTCTTTTTGCAGTCATTTGAGAATATATTTATCAGAGGGCACAATTTTTTAAACTACATTTTTAAACCTGAAACACCTGTGCCAGAGTTATCTGTTTGATGCTGCTAGTCATTAAGCCAAAGGGGAGACTACAAACAAGAGGCTCCTCAAGCGAAGAACTTGCTCACATAGTTGAGGATCGAGAGGAGTGTGTTGTGATTTGTTTTGTGTTTCTCCAGGCGCATACTAGGTACAATCATTGGTCTCTTCACCTGTGTAGGAATGGCATAGGCAGGTACCTACTCCATGTATTTTTTAAACTTTGCTGAATCTTGTTTTCTAGACATAGCCAGGTGAGAAACAGACGAGATGTTTGGTTTTACTTCTCTCTTTGACACCCAGCAGCAAATGTTACCATATCACTGGCTACAGAAATACAGTGGACTAAACAATGTATGTCTCTGGGTTAGAATCATTGCTGCTGGGAAGATGTCAAAAGAACGTCTCAGTCTTATGCAGCTGACTTGTTCTGTGTCTCATTGCCTGTTGTACTTTACACACACACACACACACACACACACACACACACACACACAGAAATGCCTGTGCCAGAGTTACCCGTTTTCTGGCCATGACAGCATGACTGTTCTTACCTTCTTCTAGGCAGACTCAGTGGGATCCTCCTACTTGGGAAAGCCCAGGAGATGATGCCAGCCTTGAGCATGAAGCTGAGATGGACCTGGGAACCCCAACATATGATGAAAACCCCATGAAGGTGAGTGTGGCGCACACATGTGTTTCCTGATCATTTAGGAGTCTCTGCCCTGTCATTTTGTAGGGTCAGTAAGTAGCCCCATGGTCTTGGGATTCTGTTTTTCTTATTGTTCTGGAGAATTATACATTTAATAAATGCTGAGGGGCGCAGCTAGGACATTCAAACAATGCAGAAGTATGGTATGTAGAACAAAAAATAAAACCCTTAATTTCTGTTCAGCTGCCCTCCTTTCATCATTCTTTCCTCTCTGGAGGTAAATAGTGTTAACCTTTTAGTGTAGGGTTTCTCAACCAGGAGCAGTTTTGCTCCTCAGGGGATATTTGGGAATATTTTAGAGATATTTTTGGTTATTACAATTGAGAGGATGCTACTGGCTTCTAGTGGGAAGCCACTAGAAGCCAGTAGCATCTAGAGGCCAGGGAAGCCACTAAAACATCTGACAGTGCACGAGACAGTCCTCCACAACAAAGGAACTGGCCCAAGATGTTCATAGTGCTATGTTTGTGAAAATTTGCTTTGTAGTATATTCTTCCAAGACCTTTCTGGAAAACACACACACCCAGATGTTTTTCTCTTTTTATTTTAAATACACAAATAGAATCATGGTATTTATTTCCCTTAATGTGTTTTAGATCTTTCCCTGTAGATCTACTGCATTCATCTTGATGCTATATGTTTCTTTTTAAATGTGTTTTGGCTCTTTAACTGAAGCCTTACTTAGGTGGTATGGTTTAATGTCCTGCCATTTTCGGATTGGTGGGTCTGGAACAAAGTTACTTTACATTAAAACCTCCCCAAAGGAGTATAACTCCCCACCCCTTAAAAAAAAATGTTTGAGACAGAGATATTTTACTGTGGAAATACTAGTTTATAACAAAGATGGCAAAAAAGAGCTTATTCCTAATCTCTCCCCTTGATAAGACAGTAATTGGAATTAGAGATCATATAAATAAAATATTTGGTGATTGAATTAGAACAATTTTTATCCCTTTCCACTTATAACAGACTTACTGTCTAATGATGAGGTGTCTTAATAAAATTAAAGACTTTATTTTTATGTTCTAAGGTCTGAATAGCACTTTGTTTTAAATTTTGAAAATGACTTAACTAGTAAGTCAGTGGAGAGAAGTGGGAGAGGAAAAAGGAAGAAAGAAAGAAACTGGAACGAGAATTAAAGTGGAAATAAAGTCATACCTTTTATATTTTATTCACTTTGAGAATGTTCTTTCTTCGCCATGTATTTTCCATTTGCCAAAAAGATAGACACTTAAGTTAAATCTATATGGAGCTTGCTAAATTTCAAATGAATTGTTTGAGTCACTTAACCATGTCATTCTAGCTATTATACTGTCACATTTTTCTTGAATCATTTAAGAATATGCCCAGGATTGTTAGGTAACTGCCATTTAAATTATCTGGAAGCTTCCCAACAAACAAAAAAACCACAACTCCCTCTTTCTAGACTTCTGTAGCTATATTAGTTAAATCTTTTGAAAAATAAACAGAAGGGTTTGAGAAAAGATCTCCGGTGCAGGACTTCAGCTGAGCTCTGAGATCAACTTTATAAAGCATGTTGGAGACCTTATATCTGGTATCTTACTATAAATTATGACTAATCTTTTGGTCTGATGTGTGTATATTAAGTTAGTCCTTCAAAGCAAATGAAGAATAGGTAGGAAGTCTCCTGTTGCTTATTTAACGTTCAGAGAATTGGCCTTTCTTATACAAAGGCCTTGTATTAGCAAATCCAAATTATTAATAACAGCCAAGCACCGAGTAAGAGCTGAGAAGTAGGGGCAACCTTATGTGCCATGCTTAGGTCTTGGACCTCCGTTCTCTGTCTAGGTGGTGGGAAACAAGTGACATGATCAGACTTGCCTTTTAGGAAGCTCTTTGGTAGAGGTGGACTGGAGGGGTTGACCATGGAGTTGGTGGCTTCCATGTGCACTTACTGTAATGGTTATATCTACTGAGCTCCCAGCAGCACCAACCAGGCTTCATTTGGTAGAAATGCAGAATCTCGGTCCCAGCCCCAGAGCTGCTGGATTAGATTCGGAAATTAACCAAGGTCCCTGGTGATTCCCATACATTAAAGTTTAATAGGCACCTCATTGTGATTGGTTGTAAGAGAAGTCTAATCGTGAAAGCTGACTACCACTCAGAGTGAGTGTATTTATCAGGTTCTATCTGATAACGTACAGAGAAAGTAACGTGTTCTAGGCAAGGCTGTAGCTTCTCAGGCCTTGCCCAAAATTAGTTATAATAAATAAGTACACTCTAGAAAAGCTGGAGCGCCCTAAAGTAACGCAATATTCACAGTGACAAGTGTTGAAAAATATGTGGATATATAATTAGGTTTTAGTGAAAAATTGTTTATTTTAACTTATAATGTGTCTTAGTATATCGAGTGTGAGTTCAAAGTTAGGGTTTGAGTTAATACTTTTGTCCTTAATAAACAGCAAAGTAACAAACTGGTTGACCAGATTCTATAGTTGAGAGAAGGTAGTTAGGTTTAAAGTCTGCAAGTGAACTATGAGGGATATATAGATATATCCCTTTCACGAACTGTAAAATATGAAACTCTTACTGCGTGCTTAAGTTGTGAAAGCTTGAAAATTGAAAGGCCAGACCTCAGGCAAGATACATATTCAGAGTATTGTGGCTGTAACTTGACTGTGCTTGAGGAACTTCAGAAGGAAACCATAGAAGTGTTTTCTCACAAAAGTCTCTACCTGGGGGTTTAAACCACCAACTTAAAAGTATAATTTTTGTTTTTATCATATAGTGAGGTAATAGAGATGATTTTCAAGATGTAATTCCACTTGGGAATGACTAAGACAGTGGGATTCTCGGTGTCTAATGGGAAACTATTCCTTGGTGCTGTGCTATAGTGTCAGCTATAACAGAAGGAACATTTTTCTATTTTCAAGTAACTGTACCACTCATTATTAGTATTAAAAAAGATAGCTTGAATGTAACATCATGACTGATGTAAGAGACCACAAAGAACCCTATGTATTTTGAATACTTTTTCTTAAAACCTCATAATAGACTTAAAGAACAAGTTATGTTAATATTTTAAACATACGCTATTACTTTCAGCTTAATTAGCAAGCATGTATTATATCCCTCCAGGTGTGCCTCAGTTGGTATATAGAGAAAAACTGAAAAAGTTAAGAAATTAGAGCATTTGCTTTTATAGCAGAGAGGTTTGACTGAGGGACTTTCACTGTGTTGTATAAACTGTAAGAGAAGTAGAATTTCCTCAGACCAGCCCACACAGTGCAGCATTTCTGTCATTTCTTTAAGACTACCCTCCTGACATTTGTTGCAGTTATTTCATCAAATTATTTTAGGAATATTAAGCGACAAACAACAAAGAGTCCATTCAGGTGTCTGCAAAAGCAAATATATCCTAGGACAGGAAAGTACTAAACTAAATCCAGTGCTTAATTCAAAAATAACTCTGATGTATTGTTAAGCTCACATATGTTGGGAGGGATGTTGGCACATGTGTAAAGATGAGAAAGAGTGGGATATTATAAAGAGAAAACATTCCTCCTCCTAGCTGCCACTTGCCTCAGGGTTACAGATTAAGACTTCCAATGTCAGCTTTCATTCAGTTTTCAGAGAAGACTGGAAACTTTTTCATTATTCTGCTTTGCCATAGTACAAAAGTCCCTTCTGGAATATGTATAATAATGAGTGCACAAAGTAGTTAAGCCACCAAATGCGTTTCTTATTTGAACAAGTAGTTAAAGGAAGCAGTGTCGCCTTTTCTGCCAAACAGAATCATAAAAACAGGGCTTATAACTTTAATTCCTTAGTGAACTTTTTTGTTTTACTTATTATTATTTTTTTTTAGGTGAGGCAACCCTTGGTTGACCTCACAGATTGCAAGGACTTTGTCAGCTTACAACCCCTTATTTTTTAATTTTTTTTAAATTTCTTACGCACCTGGTCTTCCTTGGTGGTCTCCCATCCAAGTACTAACCAGGCCCAACCCTGCTTAGCTTCGGAGATCAGACGGGATTGGGTTTGTTCAGGGTGTGGCATGGCCGTAGTGAGTGAACTTGTTAATAAGGTTTGATCTGTTCATGAAATAGTCATACCATTTCTACTGAACAGAATATAAAAATCAATTTGAGAAGTTTTACACCTAATGTTTGATTTTATGTAAGTGACACCTTTTTGGTAAGCAGCTCTAAGCATTCCGGCCTTGAAATTCAGAAGAAAGGAAAACAGATCATCTTTCTACAGCCATTTGCTTTCATCTAAACTTTTTCTTCCTTGTTTTTGCACATAGAACACAAAGGTGACACATTTAATATTATACCTTTGTGTTTGCAAATGTTCTTTCCCATCCCTGACAAACACTGATCTTTTACTGTCTCCATAGTTGCCTTTTACAGAATGTCATATAGTTGGACTCAGTGTGTAGCCTTTTCAGACTGGCTTTATTCGCTAGCAATATTCATTTAAGGTTCCTCCATGCCTTTTCATGGCTTGATAGCTCATTTTTTTTAGCACTGAATAATATTCCATTGTCTGGATATAGCACCATTTATTTATATTATTTATCCTTCAGTAGCTGCTTCCAAGTTGCTTCCAAGTTTTAGCAGTCATGAATAAAGCTGCTAAAAACATCTTTGTGCAGGTTTTATTCTGGACATAAGTTTTTCACTTACTTGGGTAAATACCAAGAATCACGATTGCTGTATCATATGATAAGAGTATGTTTAGTTTTGTAAGAAACTGCCAGACTCTTATTGTTTAAGGATATTTTCACTGGACTTTGAAATCTAAGTTGATACTTTATTTCCTATTTCAACACTTAAAAGATGTATTTTCATTTTTTTTCTAATAGGAGTATATGTTTTATCTTTGTTTCCCCCACGTCTTTCTTCCTCTGTGGCTGTAAGCAGAAAAATCTTAATTCTCTTTATAACTGGTTTTTAACAATTCGATTGTGATGTACCTTGGTGTTGTCTTTTTTATGTTACCCTCCTTGTGGATTTTTGAGCTTTTTGGATCTGTGGGTTTATATTTTTATTTCTAAAATTTCAGTTAGATTATTTTTTAAGAGTATCAGTTTCTTCATTTTTTATATTTTCCTTTAAGTCTTTGAACATTTTTAATAGCTGTTTTATTGTTGTCTGTTCATTCCAACCTCACTTTTATTTCTGGGCATATTAACTTTTTTTTTCTTGTGGTTATCAGATTAATATTTTTTTTGCTTCATGTGTGTCTCGTAACTTTCATTTGAACATTGGACAGTGTGATTGTTATGTCATTGAGTTTCAGGGTTTAATTTTCCATCAGAGACTGTTGGGCTTTGTTCTGGCAGCCAGTTAACTTATTTACAGATCAACTTGATTCTTTGGAGGCTCGTTCTTAGGCTGAATCCAGAGTAGCCTTTTCTCTTGGACGACTACTCCTGCCTAAGGGATGGCCTTACTGGGATCTCCACTGAATGCTCAGGTTAACACCAAGATCTTTTCACTCTGGCTGGTCAAAGCCCAGCTATTTCTCAGCTACTGTGAGCTCTGGAAACTGTTAGTTTATCACTCAGCTCAGACACTGAACTCTAGTCTCTGTCTCCTCAGCTCACGGAGACCGTGCCATGCTTGGGTTTTCCTCCCCACACTGGCATCTAGTGCAGGTGGAAAGCCAGGGTAATCAAAGGGCTTGTTTCTGGGATAGTAATTCAGTGCCTCACATCCAGTATATGGAAATTTGTTTCATGTATTTTGTCTATACTTATTTTTTTAATTAAAAAAATATTTTTCAATTACAGTTGATGTACAATATTATATTAGTTTCAGGTGTACAACATGTTAATTAGACATTTATTTTGTTTACTTTTCTAGTTGTTTACAGTGAAAGGGATAGTCCTTTCACCGTTAGCCTGTCATGTGGCCAGAAGCACAAGTCTGTGGAAAGTCTTCTAAAAATACAACTTTATTGATAGAGGTATAATATACCTAACTATAAAAGTCAGTTGTTTTAAGTTTACAATTCAGTGACATTTAATAAACTTATCAAGTTTTGCAACCATTACCGTAATCTGGTTTTAGAACCCTTTTAGCCCCCCACCTCCAGCTTTCCTGGAAGATTTCTCATACCCATTTACAGTGAATCCCCATACCTACCCCCAGCTCAATCACTGATCTATTTCTTGATAGATTTGCCTTTTCTGGACATTTCTTATAAATGGAATCATATAGCATATGGTCTTTTGTTACTGTCTTCTTATATAACATAATGTTTTCAAAGTTCATCCTTGTACCATATATCAGAATTTCATTTTTACAGCCAAATGGCATTCCATTGTATAGGTATACCACATTTTGTTTTTCCATTCACTGGTAACGGACATTTGGGTTGTTTTCATTTATTGGCTATTATGAATAATGGTATATGAATGTTTGTGTACAAGTTTTTGGTTAGATATACATTTTCAGTCTCTTAGGTAGATACCTAAGAGTGTATTTGCTGGGCCATATAACTAATTTCTGTTTAACTTTTAAGAAACTGTCAAACTGTTTCCTAAAGTAGCTACACCATTGTACATACCTATTAACACTGTATGAAGGTGGGAGAGTGTCTATTGAGGCAAGTACCTAAGGGGAAATCCCATTAATGTCATGTTTCCAGCAAAAAACTATCTGGACATTCACTCTGTAGCTTAGCTTTTTAGGCTTTTATCTCTGATTTGTCAGCTTTACATTTTCTTATACTTTTAATGAGAAAATTTAAATGAAATGCATCTGTTGTTAACCCTTCAATCTGGATATAGTAGATGAAGGAACAAATGAGTTTTTTATCCTTGCCCTGAAGCACAAGTCCAAAGGCTTGAGGTGTCAGTCTTCGGAGTCTTATCATCAGGACCCAGTCTGACTTGGAGAGCTAGGAGCCTATTTGGATCTAACCTTCCTAACCCAATTACAGCTGCATTCACCTGGCTAGCATCTCAGTAGACAGGAGGATGCCTGTGGTAACGCGTTTATTCCTTCTGCCCTATTTTTTCATCTTTAGGGCCTTCATTTAGACTTTAATCCCCCTGGAGGTACAGACTGTACCATTGTAAATTTTCATTACTTTAGAGGCCTTGTGTGAGATATTAGGGGTAGAGTAGTAAAACTGAGTACTAATCTTAGAGACTTCAATCTAAGGAAACAGCCAGATCTATCAACCAAGGATACAGTGGGATGATTGCTATAGTAAAATTATGCAAAATGCTATGGGAGTACAGTGATTAATGGTCTGAGAAAATAGATCAGTAATATGTCCCAGGAAACATTATTTTATCTATAGCTAACATGAGCAGGAAAGAGCATTCCAAGCAGATAGAGCAGTTTTTGCAAAGGCATAAAGTCAAGATAAGACAGAGCATATATAGGGAGCAATAAAAATAATTTGGTGTGGCGTTTGGGTACACACTGGGTAGTAAGCAAGACAAAACTATAGAAAAGTAGGTCAGATTTAAATTGTGTAAGATTTTGGTGTTCTCCTAATGTGATTATTGTATGATAGGTACTTGGGAGCCAATGAATGCTTTTAAAGCAGGAAAGTCAGGTAATCAAACGTGTCCCTTGAGTGAAACAGGCCCCTTTGAAAAGGTGAGATTGGTAGCAGAGAGGTCAGCTTGAAGAGTATTACAATAGTTTAGGCAAAGTGAGGAACTAAGAGTAGAGATACTGGGGATTCATGCAAAGACATTTGCAAAGATTGTTCAGGGCTTCACAAACAAGTGGGTATGAAAGAGGCAAGGGTGTCTCATCACCCTCATTTTTAGCTTGGGTAAATAAGATCCCATTATTCAGCCGAGGGAATGAAGGAAAGATTAGGAGGAAGTTTGAAAGTAAGTTCAGTGTAGAATTTGAGTTCCCTACAGGATTCAGATAGGATGGCTGGTAGTTATATCTAGGTTTGAGTCATCAGTAAATTGGTGCTTGTTGGAGACATAGGGATATATGGTTTTGACATAAGGAGAGTGTGCATTGGGCAGAGGATTCTTTGAAGAGTGCTATGTGATATTGGATGGGTGGTATTAAAAGCTGTTTATGATAAGATAAGCATCTGTGAGACCCTCCTCCTCTGTTTTCCTCCAGTGTTGTTCCCTACTCTTGGTCATCTTGTACTCTCTTCCATCATCCATCTGTGGTGAGTGTAAAATTAATTCTTCCCTTTGAGAACCCCCAATGCAAAGTGTTGATGACTGCTTGCATTATCAAGAGATAGAAGTTTATTTACTGCTGCCTTCTGACTTTAATTAACAAGGTATAAGTGTCCTAACTATAACTACATTATGTTAAAATAGTTGTAGAATATTTCTTGAATTGAGAGAGTTGGAGAGGATGGTTTCAGGGGCCAAGATTAGTAAGAGTCTTTTCAATTGATGATCCATCTTTGGGGTTAGGGGCAACTTGGAAAAGAATTCCGCTTATCAGCAGTGGAGAGGAAAGCAGGAAATCACATTTGAGAGGGAATTATCAAAACCAGATCTCAGATCTCTGCAGAGCAGACACTTAATTTGCTGAATAAGCACAGCCTGGTCATCAGCTGGGGGACCAAAGAGAAACCCCCAGGGCTGCACTACACTCAAGGCCAGATACACAGAGTAACAGGCCTGTGGTTCTTAGTGATGTCTTTAGGACCTCAGTTCCAGGTTTTAAATCCAGTCAGACTTTTGAAACTCTGTGTCTAGAAAGCACCTTAGTGATCTTTTGTCTTTCTAGCCAATCCAAAACAGAATATATTGAGTTTTTATTATTTTCAAGGATCCTTCTTTCTTAACCTTTTAATTGATGTGTATTGGTTCATGTACTCAGAGTTTAGGTTGAATCATGTGTGCAATGTTCTGATAGCTCTGTTTCTCCTGCTGCATCTGGATTTGTGCTGCCCCAAAAGATAAAGTTCCTTTTTGAAAAATGGAACATTTTCTGTTCCAAAGCGTATTTAATTAAATTCAGGGAGAGAGAGGCATTAGCCTGGAATATCCCTCTCTCTTTGTCAGGACCCATTTCAGTTAGGCCACACTCCTGAGTTCCAAGGCACATGGGCTTTGTGACATGGTCATGTCTGTATGAATAATAAAGGACGGCATTTGCTTTTGTTGTGTTACATAATCAGTGTGTGCTTACCAGTGCCATTCAGTAAGCTTAAAGCTGTTCCCTACTCAGCCAGAAGGACTTGAAGCTTCACCTTGGATAATGTAAAGGTGCGTAGGTTTTCCGTGTCACAGTCATATCTGGTCATGTTCCAACCAGGTTTTCTAGGAATCCAGACATGCCTCAGATAAAGGCTGACAGCAGGGTGAGCTTCTAAAGGCAGTAAGCTCTGGCTTTCTGCCAGACCCCACACCTGCTCATGTCATTGTGTACTCTCACCTGGCTACAGCTCACGTCAGTTCGCACCAAAATACTCCATTCACTGATGCCTCGTGTGAGCCAACATGTAGAAAAGACAAATGGATTATTGTGGAGGCCCTTACCCTTCTCTGGTGGGTTTCTAGAATCTCAGCAAGACCACTTGCAGCACAGGTAGATGTTCCCTACCCCATGAAGTAGCCTGTTATATATTGTAGACCATTAGCCCAATCTAATGTCTTTCCTGGTGCTAAAGGATTTTTAATTGACAATAGGAATTTGGGAAGGTTGACAATAATTTGTTTTAAAACTTTATGTATTGTGTAGAAGTGGTAACACTAAATGGGACTCGTTTGGCATTGGGGGTGTTCTCAAGGTTTTCATGGCCGAGTCCATCAGGCCATCCTCAGCTCTGGCTCTGGCTCCTGGTGTTGCTCGGCGTTAGCCAATTTCTGAAATTATCTCTCATGCCATTTGCAGACCACAGATCAAGAGGGGTACGTGAATTTTAGTACTTCCAAGAGTACTTCATTTTGGTTTGTGATTTCCATGATGTAAGTCTAGGCGCCCTTCATTTGCACATTTCCTTTCTCAATCCTATGTACACAGCACTCAAAAGGACCACAAAACCTCCTAGACATTGCTCAGTGGACTGTGCTCTATAACTGGGTTTTTAAAGCCCTACCAACCTCACCAAGTCAGAGATTAAATTAGAAAGCTATTAAATATGCCCTGGATTTATTGAGCTTTCTGAACACATACCCTATTCAGAGGGAAGCAGAACATTTCTGTTTATAATACTCTCACTGAGAGTCTGGCCTCTTCTATGGGACCAGGAATCTTGAGATGGTTGTCATACCTCAGGGGGCTCTCTGTACTCATGGCTCATTCTGTTGCGGCTCATTCCTGAGATCTACAAGAGAACATCTGAGGATGTGTTGACGTTTTCTTGGTTGATTCAGGCAATTCTTGATCCCTTGCTATCTGAGGTCTTATTGTGAAGCATGCCCACACTCTGCTACTGGAAAAATAGCCATAAAGCCCCAAAGCAAAACATTTGAAAATGGATTACTGAAGGAGTTTTTGTTTTGTTTTCTGAAAACAGAGGTTGGTCTGTATGTTCTTTCTATCCTCCCCTCTCCATCTTGCTCCCACAGCCGCAGAAAGTAGAAAAATGGAAAATATGTAAATCTTCTGTGACAAATCAGGGAAAGCTGATTTGTATCAGCCCAGAACCAAAGGAGTGCCACCTTTCTCTGGAGCCAGTCCTAAGCAAAGGAAGTTTAGCAGCTCTTTATCAACAGCACTTTCATACTGTTTATGGAAATGGAGGAATCAGAACTGAGGGGTGGGTTGGGAGTAGAAAAAATTCTGAGTGGCTAGCCAAAACAGGAAGTCCCTACAATACCTGCTGCAGCTTCCACATCTATCGGAAGTGACTTGCACTTTAAGAGGAATGTTCATAATCTTTTCCATGAAAAATTACATTTACTAGCAAGAGGCTTGATGGCTGGTGGTAGGCAGTGTATGGGAGATGGCCTTGCACGGAATCTACTCTAAATGCCAGGGCTGCTGGCCCATCACCTCTTAGCAGTGCCTGATTAGGGAGAATCTGGCAGCTCTCTTTCTGGTGCTGCTGGAAGGTTCGTCATCATCTTATCATCTGGGAACAGAGTATCTATCCTCTGTGTCTTAACATCTCATCTCTTCACTGACTCAGATGGCCCTTGTCTCCTTCCCCTCAAATCCTTGATACCTCTTTAGTCTTTGTGTTCTTGAACTAGAGATGCCAGCCTCCAAGGTATGCTGAAACTGGCTCCTACTGCTAGCTCTGCTTTTGGAGGAAACGGTGAAATTGGTATGTCCAAGGGAAATGGAGGGGCACATAGGTGAGGACCATGGTGTGGTAGGACCTTCCAGGTGTTTGGTGAAAGGCCTTCAGAACAGGGCATTTCGCCTTTGTCTTGGAAAGGGCTCTGAGCCCTTTCGTAGGCTGTTGGAGCCAGGAGAGGTGGAGCTTACAGATCCCGCGCCTTGACAATGGAGGGAACTGAAGCTCAGGACAGGGGTCTGAGTGGTCCAAGTCACATGGCACATTCCTCCACAGAGAGGTAACTCTGAAACCACTAGACATGTCTGGTTACATCAAAGACGTAGCTTTGACTTCAGGGAGAGAAATAGAACTTGGTTTATGAGAATGAGTCAGAGCCAGATGACAGGATTGAAATAGCAATGCTAACAGCAGCCGGGTTGACTCCAGGCCATGGATCCTAAATGAATCCTAATGCCAAGAGTTGGGTAGCCCAACTGGAGGAAAGAAAGGAAAGTTCTGGAACAGCAGGGCATCACTAACCTGACCTCTCATGCCACCACTGTTATTTTCTTTTCCGTTTCTAGACCTCAAAAAAGCCTAAGACAGCAGAAGCAGACACCTCCAGTGAGCTGGCTAAGAAAAGCAAAGAAGTATTCAGAAAAGAGGTAAGGTCTGGTGGCCGTGGGTGCTTAGTTCCATGGGCTCAAACCCGAGCCCTTTCTTTTCTTGTCCTAAGTATGCACAGCTATTTGTAGTGTTAGGCTACCCTGCCTTTGGGTGTTCCCTGGCTCTGTGACTTAGCTGTGTAGTTGTTATGTGATGACACATTGGTATGTCCTTTACAGTTGGGTAATCACTTTCATGTCTTTTATCGGATTTCATTCCCACAATAGCCCTTGAGGTAGGCAAGACAGGAGGAGGAACTCTTAAGGTTCAGAGGAGGCAAGTTCGAGACAGAAGACTTGAACTCAAGGCTTCTGGGTCAAAGTTCAGTTCTCTTTCTGTGTTATCTCCTTTGGAGATCGAAGAAAGTAGCTCTTTATGCTACTGGAAGTGTGTGTTTCTACCTCTCAGGACACTAACTTTCTCATCCGCCTTAGGTCATCTTGATTCTAAACTCCAGTCTTGATTCACCGAAGGGGCTCAGTTTGTTGGAGGAGATGGACCTGTAGATAAGTGATGGCAGCTATGTGGAGAGTGCACCGTGATAGCGCTAGAGGCCAGTGTTCAGGTTGTCAGGATAGGAATTGACCAGATAGATCAGGAGGGATGTGACTTCAGGCCATAGAATGTACAGAGGCAAAAGAATGCATTGGCCCTTCCGGGGGTTTGTACGTAATCCCCAGGCTGTAGCACCGGGCGTATGAGGCTGCACAGTGTTGTGCTTCTTCATACAGGGCTGTGTGTCTGTGCTGTATAGGGAACCATTGCAGGATTTTAAGCTGGGAGTAATGAGATCCCTGACTGTATTTAGGGAAATGGATTAAAGTGCGGGGGGAGTATGGAGGCCAGGAGATCACAGAAAAACTTTAAGTAAAAGCCTTATCCAGAGATAAGACTTAGTTTTTCACAATCCTTGTGTGAAATTATTGGTGTTTCAGCTCAGCCAACCAGCAGCTATTTATTTAGTGCCTACCTGGTGATATAGCCTTGTTTTTTGAATCTGCATTTCAGAGATGGGTAGACCCCGTTCAGGGTGCTCCCTAGTGAAGTGGATTTCACTGACCTCCTTGTTCCCTTTGTCCCCTGGGATCTTAGCACCATAAATATTTCAGAGGTCTTGTGCCTGGGTCTCTTTTCAGAGCCACTGGCTAGGACAGAGCACAGAGACAGCCCAGGAGAACACTGGAAGTTGTACATTGAAAAGGGTACCTCCCTGGATCTTCTCCCACCGGCTGTCATACCATGCCTCCATCTGCTCACATTCCTGTAGTCTGAATCGGATGAAATGTAGCACTTACAGAACCTTAAGTCACCTTCAGTAACAAAGTGCCTGCATTTTCCGGGGTTGCCGAGCCTCCTAGAAGCACTGGAACACCCTCTCTGCCCTGCCTCCAGGAGCCAGAGGACTTAGCTACAGTCCCTGCTAAGGACACGAGATTTGTTACTGAAACCTGGGGCTGCTGTGAGACCAGCAGTGGATCCCGCTGCTGGGTGCCTCCATCTACTGCTCGAAGTCAGGCCAGCGCAGTCCATCCAAGGAAGCTCTCCCTGTCAGGGCTGACTCAGGATCCTTTTGTCTTATACTCAGCTGGCATACTGGCATTCTTCTGTCCAAACCAGCCAGCTGAGTGAGGAAAAGGGAAGGATCGGCCAGCTCTACTTGCTGTCTTTTCCACTTATTTCCTCAGTACAGCTTCTTGCCCTTTCTCAAGTATTGAGCAGTGTGTTCTCTTCTTCCTGCCTGCAGATGTCCCAGTTTATTGTCCAGTGCCTGAACCCTTACCGGAAACCTGACTGCAAAGTGGGAAGAATTACCACAACCGAAGACTTCAAACACCTAGCTCGCAAGGTATTCTCCTCAAACTGTGTACCTTCTAGGAGGGCCTCCTTCATCATGGAAAGTGGGTTTTCCTTGCCAGATGCCCAGGCTAGGGACCCAGGAACGGGGAAGTGAGGTTTGGGAGGGGAGGTCACCCTGCTTGAGTGTAGCGATTCTTGAAAAACTTCCAGAGCTGCGCTTGCTCTTTGGTGATTCTGGCACCAGCCTGCCCCAACCTATCTCCTTGTTGAGCTCCCAGCCTTGGTGAGAGGGCGCTGAGGCAGCAGCCCCTCCCCCCACCTACCCACCGCCCACACACAGTTCGTTTCCACTCTGATTGGTGGCTGTGGTCTCTCTTCCTGTGTCCTGGACAGCTGACTCACGGTGTTATGAATAAGGAGCTGAAGTACTGTAAGAACCCTGAGGACCTGGAGTGCAATGAGAATGTGAAACACAAAACCAAGGAGTACATCAAGAAGTACATGCAGAAGTTTGGGGCTGTTTACAAACCCAAAGAGGACACTGAATTAGAGTGACTTATGGGGCCAGGGTGGGAGGACAGTTGAGCAGGTAGGACAGACTCTGGGGAGAAGAAATCCAGTGAGCCGTCTCTGCTCCGCCCTTCTGTCAAGGCTGCGCTACTGACGACGCATCACCCTGGGGAATTCAAACCTGCAGATTTCAACAGTGAGCCCAGAAATGAGCTCAGTCTACAACAAGCGATCCCTGGTCGTGAGCTTTTGGGGTGTGTGGTTAGGGGCTATCAGAGCCAGGGGCTTAGGGGACACCCTTCCCTCAAAGACCCCGGCCGGACCTGGCCCCACTCTCCAACCTGGGTCTCCTCCTTGGCGGTGCTGTCAGCGCACAGACCCGTGCGCGCCCCCACCCACGACCCCTTCCCCTGACGATCTGTATTATATTTTAATGTATATGTGAATATATTGAAAATAATTTGTTTGGTTTTTCCTGGTTTTGTTTGGTTTTGTTTTGCTTTTAGCCTCTACGTGCTAGGATCACAGGAAGACTTTGTAAGGATGGTTTAAGTTCTCCTGCAAGGTTTAATTTGTTATCATGTAAATATTCCAAAGCAGGCTGCCTTGTGGTTTCGGCCAGCCGTGTGCTATGTTGATAAGATTGATTTACTGCTTAAAATCACTTTACTTTATCCAATTTTTACTGAACTTTTTATGTAAAAAATAAAATTAATTAAAGAACTTGGCACGTGTATTCCGTAAAAGCTAGTCAAACATGTTTGTGCATAAAAATGTTACTGGAGAGAGAGAGAAAAGATGGTGGTTATAGATGTGTGAAGTCCAAAATTAGTCCTTGAGATTGGAGTTTATCCCAGGCCTTGTTCACCACAGGTCCCACTGGGACTAAAGCAGACATTTACCAGTCGACTGACACTTGTGAGCTTGGGATCTGGTGGCTGTGCTGAGGGGCAGAGTCAACTTGCATGTGCATTCCAGAGCAAAGGAAGTGGACCTAAAGCCTCACTGGCACTGGACTTCTTTACTTGGTTAACAGGTCAGTCAAGAGAAAGGCACGTGCCTTACCCTTTATACCTCCTGGCTGGGGAGTGGCTTCGACCCTCTTCCCTTCAAAAACTTGAGCCCCCTGGAATGCCCATTTGATGTTTGGGTCTCCCACCATGCCACCTGACACTGGGCTTGGACACTGGAGGGGGGCCCCCTGTGAAAGGGTACAGTGCACAGGTTGTGATGAGAGTGGACATCTGGGGATGCAGGGCCCGGTGGAGACCTGCCCACATGGACACCCCTTGATGGACCAGTTGTCTGGGCAGTGAGGAGGGTCAGAGGCTTCAGGCCCATCTTTGCAGAGACTGGTCTCATTTCTTCCTCACTGGGGTAATTTTGCTCACCACAGCATTGTCCCTGGGGAAGAGGCTGTGGCCTGCCAAATTGTGGGTGGCATGGACAGCAGTTAGAGTACTCATTGCCTGCTGGGCGCTGCACTGGGCACCTAGGGGGTTGGGAAGGGAGGGCACCCTACTTAGAGCCCAGGCTGTGCTCATTTAATCCTCGCAACCCTGCGGGGCAGGAATTGGCACTGTCTGATGAGGAAACAGGTTTGGAGAGGTTCAGAAACTCATACCCTCGTATTAAAGGAGTTGTTAACATAGAAGAGAAACACCTGTTTTAAAGTCATAATCATTAGACATGCCAAAGTATTTTTCCACAACACTGCAGCCTTCAAACTGTTGAACGCACATTATTATAGCAAATAGATGGACTCTAACTGCCTTCGCATTTTAGAATTGTTTATTACAGAGAGCGTTTCAGTTCATGTGCTCGAGCGTATCAGCAGGCGTGCGGCCGTATGCACTGCTGCTTACAACCAAGTCAGTCTCCAGACTCCAGGTTTCAGATTTTCCAAGGAAAGTTAGGCAGCCTTGCATTAAAGGGTAGTGACCAGGACGCCGTCACATTTCAGATAGGACACCTTCGAAGAGGAATTGTTATTTTATTCCAAATCTTCCCTTCCACACACCCCTCGACACTTTCAGGCTCCAGTCCCCGCAGTGGTGATAAGGGCTGCCAGCTACCTGAGAACCTGTTCATGCCACTTGATGCAGGATTTCACACTCACTGCCAATCCAGTGGCCGACTCCCTGCCGAAGCAGGTGTGATGTCTGCGGCGCTGGCCTGATTCTAGCTGACTGAACGCTCAGCCTTTCCTCCCTTTATTCCTGGATTGTTATTGCCCAAGGGTCACCTGAGGATGGAGGTGGCTCTAAGCCTGCCCTTCCTTAGGTTGAGGAAAAGATTTATGGGGTTAAGCGTCCCTAGTAAACTTCTGAGGAATAGCAGCAGCAGCAGCCTAAGGAGTCTGGTTCTCTCAGAGCAGCCAATCCCAGTCGGCCAGGAGACGGGATCTAACCTGCGCTCCCTGGGCCATGACTAGATCCCAGTCTCCTGAGTGAGTTCTGGTGGCTTTGGGAGGGGGATGCCAGGATGATAGCCATTGTTCCTTCCTAGGTAGGGTCTGTCTGCTGTAGCAGCCCTCTCCGAAGGCACAGTAACCAGCAACCTGCCTGCCTCTCTCTTCGGGGTAGGCATATGTGTAGGGTGCAAGTGATTTGGCTGCAGCTGCTTTGTCCTCAGCTGTCCCTCAAGTGAGTGGGATGACCCGCCTGCCCTGGGCTTATGTAGAAGTCACATAAAACAGCGGTGGAAGCACGTTTGGACCTTCCTCGCCTAAACCTCCCTCACCCTTTCTTTCCTTGACCAGAGGCCCTTGGTAACCAGCCTCCCGAGACCAGTCTGCCTCCTGCCTCCCCTTGATGCTGATCACAGCACAAGTGATGAAAATGGTCTCAAACCTAAGGCCCCTCCGTGCCAACCTGGGAGTCTTAGAAGGTGGGGTGACCTACTGAATGTGCCATTCTATTTCTTATTCTCCAGCTAAGGAAGCTAATATTCTGGGAGAGAAAATATTTCCTATCACGGTCCAGCCAGTGAATGGCAGATGCACCATGTGAATGCTCTGCCTGCAGGGCTCATGCATCTTCTCTGCGGGGAGCACAATGCCTGCCGGCTCGGGTGCTCCTCCCACAGCCTAGGGACCCCACCCATTTTCTGGGTCTCTGCCTCATTGCCACCCAATGGTGTCATAGGCCCAAGGAGCCAGACAGAGCCGGTACCATACTGTAAAGTTGCCTTTAATACGGAATACAAAAGTAGAAAAACAGTTGCGGCTAAATACGATGAGGTGGGGTGGGGCTCAGAAGGGCAGGCCCACTCCCCCCACATCCTGGTCCCTGTCTTGAAAGAAGGTAGGGCGAGGGGAGGTGAATGGTGGCTGGACCTTCCATGTCCCCCCAAAACAGAACAGGCTGAGGCCACTGATGCCAGGAAGCCCATGAAGGGGAAGGTGCAGGAGGTGGGGACGGTAGGGAGCACCACAGCAGGTTCCCTGAGAGGCCAGGCTGTGGAGGCATCGCTCACACCACAGAGGAGCCCTCCAGCGGGAGGCCCAGGACCCGGACCACGTCTTCACGGCCCATGGCAGCCAGGGCATCCTCCAGCACCCTGAGGGTAGCACCGCTGCCTTCCTGGATAGCCCAGTCCCTCAGCAGAGTGCAGGCTGGCACACGGCCCTGGGCCATGGACTGCACAGCCTCAGCCTGGTAGCCCAGGTGGCCCGCCAGGCCCTGCCAGCCCTTGTCGGGTTCGCCTGATGCTTCCAGGAGCCGCTCCACTTCCTCTTGCTGCTGCCGAGGGAGATGAAGGTAAAGCCGGCAGCCGATCTCAGGATGTGGCCCTGGGGTGGGAGACATGAGGAGCAAATGAGGGTCTCAGCGCTGAAGCAGAGTTAGGTCCGAAGGACTGTAGAATGGGGAAAGGGACTCACCCTGGCCAGGGACACAGGACTCCAGACCACTAGACGAGTCTGGGAAGACACTGCTATCCACATGCATCTGGTTCCTGTCCAGGGCCCCCAGCTCTGCAGTCCGAGCTTTGGCCAGCTGCTGTCTTTGTTTATGTGAGCGCCAGCTGCGGGGAGCAGGAGGGACCTGCCAACCTGCTCTCACCTTCACTGAGACAGAGAGAGAGCTGGCTGGGAGTCCCGATGGGGAGGGGACACCACAGGGCAGTGCCCAGGCCACCTACCACTTGAAGGCCACGTAGGCAAGTAGACCAAGGACCACAGTGGCCAGGACGGCACAGTAGACAGGGATGATGCTGCCCGAGGCCCCTGGAGGCTCAGGGGGGAATGAGGAGGAGGTATTGGGGGCCCAAGCTCCCCCTGCCCCTATCCACACTCCGCTATCCCTGTCTTGCCCCCTCCAGGTCTCATCTGTGGAAGAAAGGAAAGACAGAGTCGGGGCAAGAAATCACTAGATGCCCTGGGTAGCGTCACTTAGACTTTGCTGTCAAAAGTTTTGGTACAGTAATAGCCTCTACTATGTAGAATCAAAAGCTCATACCATGGCATCAAGAGCTAACTGGCCCGTTTTCCCATGCTCGTCTCCCACGGCCTCCCCTTTGCTCCCCACTCGTGGACACCTAGCCCTTAGTAGTGGTACCCTCCTCCCAGGCTTCCAGATGTCTGCTCTTGCTGTTCTACCTTCTCCAGCTGACAAACTATCCTATCCTGGGAAGCTTCTTTATTCTCTCCCAGTCCCTCCCTTTTCTGGCTCCTGTCGCATCTCCTCTACTATGGCACTGAACTGTGTGTCCTGTCTTCCCCTTCCAAGTCTGGACTGTGAGAGCACATAGATTCATGTTGGTTTCTGTGGGGGCCTCTGTACACAGATGACCTTGTAAATTTTTGAAAACTAAAGCTGAACTGAGAGACAAGTAAATGCTACTGCTTGCTTCTGCCTGGAGGCTAGTGCAGGCAGGGTACAAGGGATAGGAACTCCAGAAACTGTGACTGCTCTTGTATGTGACCTACTCACCTGGAGTAACACCCATCCTAGCCGGTGCCCGAAATCTGGATCAAGAGGTTCTTACCCTCGTGGGCCATGCCTTCCCTGTGGCTGGAGTTGTGAAGCATCACTCTGCTGGCTGGTCTGCACCTCTTGCAGAAGGAGTTGGAGTGTCATGGGCAGTGCCCAGGCTACTGAGCTGGCAGACTTCTCTAAGTCCAGAAGGGGCTGTGTGCAGGGCCATGGGAGGAATGCCTCAGGCCTGATGTCCAGAGTCCCTTGGAGATAATCTGTCACCCTCTCCCGGCTCATTCAATCCTGATTCATTCCAGGGCTGAGTCCCCACCCCCCACACACACACACTCACCAATCTGGACCAGTTTCCTCCTGTGTCAGATGGACTGGGGGTGACAGAGCAGGCCCCAGCTAGCCAAGCTGGAGGAGCCAGGGTGCCGTCCAGGAGGGAGGAGGGTAAGAAGGAAGATGCCCACCCCCATCTCAGCCCAAGCCAAGCCAGAGACTTCCTGGCTGGTGGGAGGCTCCCCTAGACTTCTCAGCACACACCCAGGAACCCAACACCCTTAGCCTCCAAGGCCAGGGTCCCAGGAGTGACTACGCTCCCACTCCTGCCTCCAAGGTCGGTGTCTGGCCTTCAGTTCCTGCTCAGAGGCTAGACAAGCAGGTACCTTAGTGGGTTCAGCAAGGGCAGAGAGCATATGAGCCCAGAGGCCATAAACCTGAAGGACAGGACCACTCAGTCCCAGGACCCATTTGAACCTACAGGACTGATCCTGCCGGAACCCACTTCCTGAGGCCTGGGGAGAGGCCTAAATCAGGCGGAGGAGGGATCTTGCCTGTAAAAGGAGTGGAGAAGAGACCTGGGGAAAGGTCCTCTAACTCCCCAACATCCACCACTTCACATCTGGTCTGGTCCACTCCAGGGACCCCAAACTCATCTCCCTACACAATAATGTGTGCCCATGTTTATGGCAGTGCACAGTCCGGAAGTGGGTCTGGGACAGGGGCTGCGGTGAACCTTGCCACATTTCAGGTGTGTATAATCGTGTCACTTACCACATAAGGGGACCTTCCAGGGTCCTGGTTGGTGGGTGAGCCTGTGACCAGCGTGCGCAGAGGTAGCCAGGCCTTGCGTCTCCCTGACCCACCCTGAGCCGCGGAACTGGAGCCTCTACCGCCCCCACACCAAACACACCCGTCTCCAGGCCCACAAAATATGCACACACAGTGCAATGCAACACCCGCATGCCAAACCACCCTGGCTTTTCACACACATCCCAACACAGGCGCCGGACCAGGACCGGCAACCCGCAAGATCGTGGGCCTCAACGTGGGGGACAGAGGCAGCCCTCAGTTCCCGCCGTCCAGGAACACCCAGGCTCTGTTCCCAACCTGCTTCTGTGTAGCGGCCACCCTTCCTCGAGTCCCAAGATCCTCTCACCCTGGCGGGACGGGGGCCTCTGAGCCTCAGGACTAGCCTCGGGCTGGCCGGTTAGACCGTGTGGAATCCCTGGAGAGGCCAGCCTGTGGGCCGCCGGAGATGAAAGCCGCGGTGGCGCGGGGCGGGACACTGAGGGGGCGGGGAGGGCGGATCCAGGAGCCCAGCGGCCTGGGCTGCGGCTCCAGGGGCCCGAGGGGGCGGGGCGGGGCGGGGCGGAGGGCGTGGCCGCCGTGGCCCCGCCCCCGCCCCAGGAAGGCACAGGACCGCGCACGCGCGCCCAGCCGCCGCCGTGTCCGGATGGCGGGAGCGTGAGAGGCGTGCGGGGGTGATCCTGCGGCCTGAGGGCGCGAAAAACACGAGCCAGGAAGAACCAACAACAGGCAGGGACCCGAGGGACAGGGGCAGTGTGGTTGGGGAAGCTGAAGCCATGTGGAGGGGACAAGTTGCCCTAGAGGACTCACAGACCAAGGGAACACGAACCCGAACGGTGGCCAGCGCAGGCTGAGACGCCGTGGACGCGCATACTCGGAGGCGGAGCAGCTACAAAACTAGACCAAGTTTATTGCCAAGAAAGAGAGAACAGGGATCACCTTAGGGATTAAGGCCACAGCCCCGTCCCCGTGCTCTGCCGGGACAGGGGGCTTGGGAGGCTGTGCTCCCTGTCCCAGACTGTGCAAAAAGTGCTGTGCGGCCGCTGAGGCTAGTGCTGGGACTCAGGGCGGCCCCTCTGCCGGCGAGGGGCGGGACTCCCTGGAGTGACACGCCCACCGATCCCTGAGTTGGGCGGGGGTGGGGCTCCGCCCACCCCCCCGAGTGCGGGCCGCGGGCTTCGCTGTCCGCTGGGCGAGGCTTTCTAAGGCGGAGCCCGCGCAGTGGGACTAGGAAGGCAGTCAGGAGGACTCTCCAGGTCTGTACTCTGTCTCCCCGGAGGACACCTGTGAGATGCGCCGCGAGGACCGCCACAGCCTCCGCGCGAACTGGCTGCCGCGCACCTGGTGGGAAGAGGAGGCGGCGGGGTCAGCAGGACTGTCTCTCCCCGCCCCATTCAAGGCCCACCCTGCCCTTATCCTCACCTCGGAGGGCTGCCCCGCGCCCACAACGATAAGCTTGCCGTCCTCCAGGCCTACGAGCACATGGCTGCGCTCCTTGGTCACAGCCACACTGCGGATGGGCACCTTCATGGGCAGGGGAGGCGCAGCTGGGAGCAGCCTAGGGGGAGGGAGGGGACACGAACTCGCAACTGCAAGGCAGCTTTGCATCCAGCAGGTCTCTTCATTCTCCCATGTACCCTCGCTGTCCTCATTTGAAGGATGGCTCAATTGAAACCCTGATACATGAAGGGATCTCCCACAAGTGTGTGGCTGGGAGATGCCAAGGCCAAGATCTCCCCACTGGGGGATGAGGAGACAGGTGACGGACCTTGCAGTACATACCCACCTCCAATATCCTCTGACAACGACTACCACCCTGAGAGACCATGAACCCGTAAATATTGAGGCTCACTTGTTCAGGTGAAGGATGTGCAGAGCACACTGGGCTGTGCCCAGCAAAACAAAGTCCTCCGTCAGCGCCAGGGCTGTGGGCTGCTCCACCAGGGGCAGTGAAGCCCGCAACCTCCCATTCACTGAGTACAGGTGCAAGGAGTAGGTGACCTGGAGGAAGCAGGAGGTGTCAGTGATGACAGAATCCCAACCACCCCTGTCTTGAGTGGGTGCCCCTTTCCCTTACCTGAGCCCCCAGACGTTCCTGAGCCGAGCTCTGTACCACAATCTGACCCTCAGACCCCAGCGCCAGGTGGGACACAGGTCCAGGCAACATGGCCCCTGGGGGCCGTAGTGCTGCCACAAACTGGCCACGGCGTACAGTGTGGATGATCACAGTTCCGTCCTGCAGGAAGGCAGCTTAGGGTGCTGGGCAGGGATCTCAAGGGTCCAGGGGCAGTGCCCAGCAAACTCGGCCCCCCCTGGGCACAGGCATACACACACCTCAGATCCAGACACAGCCATGTCGAGTTCAGTGCTGATGGCCACACAGCTCACTGCAGCCTCATGCCCGTATAGGACCTGCACAGGCTTTGGTGCCAGCCCCACCGAGACACCACTCTGTGGGAACCAGGGCTGGCTCAGGACTGGGGGTACCCCATTACCCAGGCCCCTGAGTGAGAAGCCCGAAGCTCAAGAGAGTAAAGGACTGTGCGAAGCCAGAGAGCTGGAGAGTTGTGGAGCCCCAGACCTGCTCACAGGAGGGAAGGGGAAGAGAGAAGGGCAGGACTGGAGGCCTACTCAGGGGGCCGGTGGGCTGCAGATCTGGACTATTGGGGCCCCACGAGGCTGCCCACCCAGCACACCTGCTGCAGGAGTTGCCACACCATGCACGTGGTGTCTCGGGAGCCTGAGATGAGGTAGATGCCACAGGTGTCCAGTGCAAGGCAGGTCACTATGTCTGGGGAGGGAAAGATACAAGTAGAACACAGTAGTCACACCTTCCCTGGGCAGCCTCGGGACACTACCCCCACCTGTACCACCCACAGCTCCAAGGCTGCTCATACCAAGGTGGCAGCTAAGCTGGTTCAGGAGCTTGCCCCGGGGTAGTGCGGTCACTCGCAGGCTGCCATCCCAATGGCCACCACTAAACAGCAGCTTTCCATCAGGGGTCACTGCCAGGGCTTGCCCGTTCACGCCACTGTCAGGTACCCATGGACCACTCAGCATTCGCTGTATCCTGACACAGTGAGGGGGATGACAGGTGAAGCCAGGCCACACAGGAGACCCAGGCCATCACAGACCTTGGCCAGACCCAGGGGCTGGCCCACACTCTGATTGGGTGGGGAGATGCCCACCCCTGCCCACAAGCCCTCTGTCCTACTTGGTGGAGTCTTTGATGAAGCTGAAGTAGTTGCTTATGTTACGGTCATAAGGCAACCAGCTGTGGGTGCCCAGCAGCCCATTCGCACTCACAGTCACCTGTGGGCAAGAGGGGCAGTTCCACTCGGTGCAGCAGCCTGGCTTGGGGCAGTCGGGGAGAGGGTGGAGCTGGGATGGGGTCCTGCCCAGCACACTTACCAACAGGTCAGGGGTCATGAAGGAGTGGAGGTGCCGGTGGGGGACCAGGGCCAGCACCAGGGGCACACCGTCACTGATGGCCTGCAGGGTAGAGTGTGTGGCTGGCTGTGCGTGAGCGGCCAGCTGGGGCCCCCACTACATCACCTGCTCCCTGGGGCACCACCCCCTCCTTTGACCTCAGGCCCCAGGGGTCACAGGCTAGGTGTCAGAGCCTGAGGTCTCTCTGAGAAATAGCCATGAGACATCAGTGGGTCTTCAGGAGGGCATCTCAGAAAGTGAGTGAGAAGCTGGGATGGGCAAGGAAGATCCTTCCAGAATCTCAACCTTGGACTTCCCACCCTGTCACTCCATGTCTCCCCTAGCTTGCTGGTAGGAAGAGGGGAGAGCCTAAAAAACTCAGCCCTGGGGGCATTCTGGGATGGAGGCAGGAAGATAAGGGAAAGTGTCTCCCTAAGGCTTTTGGAGAGAAGTGGCGAGGTGAGCCAGCACCTGGTCCTGGCCCTCGTGAAGCAGGTACCCCAGTCCTGCTCCCATACTCGTCTCATGTTTACTTTTTCCAAGATGTCTTAATATCAGTGACCTTGATTTAGGTTTTCTATCTGCCCTTAGAGGACAGTGGGGTTAAACCCATTTCACAGAGTGGGAAGTTAAAGCCCTTGTCTCCTCTCACCTCTGCAAAGAAGGCCTTGAGCTGGTCCAGGTGCTGGAAGATGCTAGGTGAGTTAGTGTCCAGATGTGCAAGGCGCTGGGCTGCTTCCTCGGCCGAGAGCCGAGCTGGGTGTGGCTCCTGTGGGTAAGGGCTGGTCAGCACCATGGCACAGACACCCCGAACCACCATCCTCCAAGCTGGCCTTACCTTCAGCAGCTGACAGGGCGTCTGCCCAAAGTTGCTGATAATGCCCTCCAGAGCCTTCCGTTCCCGCTCATCCGCCACGCGGTCCAGGTCCACGGCCCCTGGACAGGAAGCACAGCGGTCAGGACTCCCCCGTGTGTCCTCCGCGTTCACCCCTCCTCATCTGTGCCTAGCCTCCACTCGAGTCCACCTTCGTAGGTGCAGTAATAGAAGACATTGAGGGCCTCCTCCGCAGCTGGCCCCTGCTGCTTATAGCCAAAGATGAGGTCGATCCACTCATGCAGGTGGGCAGACACGTGCTCCGACTCCTGGGGGTGGGGAGAGGCAGTCGGTCCAGGGACAGACGGCTGACCCCCACCCCCGACCCTCGACCCTGGCTGCCTGCCTGTCTGTATGTGCTCGTCTCCTCACCAGAGCCTGGCGGTGCTGCTGGATGAAGTCCTCAGGAGAGCTGGCCCACGGGGGCAGCACCACGTCACCCACCTTCTCATTGGTCAGCTGGAGGCAGCCCAGGTCAAAGCCTAGCACAGAGAATTGGGTCACTATGTCTGGGGAGAGTCAGCTGTCTCGCTGTGGCATCTTTACCTGCTCCCTGGCCACCCCCAGCCTGCACCTCCATCCCCACGCCAGGTCCTACCATTCTGGTTCTCCAGGAAGTCAGGGAAGTAGAAGAACTCTGGGATGAGCTCCTTCACGTCGGCCAGGCTCTCCAGACGGGCCTGCCAGGCTGCTGCCACTGAGTGGAACTGCCGGTCAGAGCAGTCAAAGCTGGGAGAGGGGCACAGACCGAAGTGAGGACGGGAGAATGGGGACAGGGAGGGAGGTGTGGCTGGGGAAAGGAGGACAGGGAGCCAGAGGGCCCAGGATGCCTGGAGGACCCACCTACTGCCCTCCTCTGCTGCTCCCGCCCCCACGCCGCCATTTGCCCACCACCCCCCGGGCCGCACCGGCCACTCTGCAGCTGGACGTGCAGGGACGTGAAGGGCTCCATGCGGATGAGGTAGTGCATCACGCCCGCTGCATTGGAATAGTGGGTGCCATAATGGAACTTGTTAATGGTGCCCGCTGGGTCCTCGAAGCTCTCATACCTGGAGCCAGGTGGGGGGGATGGGTCAGCAGAAGCCCTCCCCTCACCCATCCCAACCCCCTCGCTCAGCCTCATCCACATGCTCACTTCTCCCTCACGAGCTGGGCATGCTTGGGGTTCACCACACCGATGGGCTTGGACAGGTCCCGGAAGACAGCCGGGTTGCTGAGGTCCAGGGTTGGGGACACGTAGTCCTGTAGGACCCAGGGGAACTGGCCGCCCACCCGGGCAGGAGCTGCATGAGGGTCCTGATGGCCTATCTGCCCACCCAGCCCTGCCCTCACCCTCAGGGAGATGGGCAGAGCCCATAGGGAGGACACACCACTGGAGGGGTGCATGGAGCAGGACGGATTGTCTGGGACAGGATTCCCTTTCAGGGAAAACAGGCCAGAAGGGGAGGAGAGTGAGCCTGGGTGTGTGGGGGGGGTGGTGGCAGGGGACAGCGGCCAGGACTCAGGCAGCACTGACTTAGGACCAGGCTCAGGGCTCAGCCCGCCATCAGTGCCTACACCTGGGTGAAGCAGGGCTGGCAGACCAGGGGGTGGGTTGGAGGTATGGCGTGGGCCCTCACCACAGGGTACTGAGACAGGTCGTTGTAGGTCCGCCCCGCAATGGTGTTGAGCTGCATCAAGTACTCAAAGTTGGATATCTCACGCTGTACCCATTTCTGGGGACGGGGCAGGGGAGAGGTAAGTCAGCGGGGCTGTCCAGCACTCCTCCCAACCGCAGGGCCCTGACCTCACTCAACCCTCACACTCCAGAGTGCTCACCTGGGTGAGGCCTGAGGCTTGCAGCATCTCCTGCGGGGAGCGGCAGCTTAGGTAGCCTTGGGTAGGGGGTCGCAGGCGCAGGAGCCACCTGTACACCTTGTTCCGTACCTGGGTGTGGGCGGGGATGGGGGACGGTTGTGGCCTGGGGGCCTGGCTTGCCGAGGCTGCGGTCCCGCCCACCTTGCTTGGGAAGTTGAGGAAGTAGTTGGCCTGATCAATGAAGAAGAGCTCAAGTGCTGAACGGCGCAGATTGAAACGCCGTAGGTGGACCTCACGCAGTTGGGCCAGTGGGCGCCGGAAGTCATGGCCAATGCCTGTGGGGGTGGGCAGTGGGTGCAGGAATCACTCAACCCGGCCCCACCGGACCGCGGCCACCCCCTGCCGTCCCTCCATCAGAACGCACCCTCCTCGGTTTCCACGCGCTCAGCACTGCCATCATAGAAGTAGATGTGCTGGGTGGTGACCTCCAGCAGCCCTGGGACCACAGCCACCACTGTGACCAGCTGGCATTCAGCTGACAGTACCAGCTTCTCATGCTGCTCGTCCAGTTCCACTGCTTCCAACCTGGGGGTCAGCACCCACTTCAGGCTCGAGGTTCAGGGACACCCCCTTGCTGACAAGCCCAAGGACCACATCCCGGAGTGCCACTAAATCATGTGGTACATACGCTCATGCTTCCCAGAGGGGACGGAGGAGCTGCCCAGGGTCCAGACCGGCCCCAGTTCCCAACCCGAAACCCAGATCTCTGCACGTCTTGTCAGGACACCAACTCGCGTCCCCGGCTTCCCCTTGCTCGGCCCCTGCCCACTCTCATGAGCCCCCATCCTAGTCTGCTTTGTGTCTGTCGGTCCTGCTCTGAGGTGCCTGCCTAGTCATGAGAAAGCAACTAGCGATTCTGTTAAACAGCTCTGCCCAACCCCCCACCTGATTCAGGACATTTAGCCCTGCAGAAGAGGAACAGACTGGGGTGAACCCTGCAGCAGGCATGCACACACGGAGCAGACCCCTGGCCACTGCCCCAGTCAGCTCCCTCCCAGCCCCACTCACGGGGTCTCTAGCGAAGTCAGCTCATCCTCGCCCAGCTGGTCTTCCTGCAGCTCCTTGGGTAGGGTGCTGACTTTGGCCTCTTTGGTCACTGCTAGAGGCAGCGAGGCCTCCTCCGTGAGTATCAAGGGGGCCTCACCTGCAATGGGCCCAAGGGTGCTCAGCCAGAGCCAGGCAGGACAGCCTATGAAGTTGGGCGTACCCAGCTCAGCACCCCCTCTCACCCAGGTTGTCACGTAGGGCGCTGGCTTCCAGGTGAGGGTTAAAGTGATGGTTGGGCACCAGCTTCAGACGCATGCGCGAGTATGTCTCAGCGCAGGACATCTTCCACCGGGGGCTGGGCGGGGCCCTGCGGATATATTCCAGGTGATTCCTCCCAGGCCTCACCCCAAAGGCGGTCTGGCACTCCAGGTCCCTCCTTCCCAAGCCCCGCCCCTGCCCTGAGCCCCTCCCACCTCAGGGCCCAGGCCCCACAAGGGCAGGAGAGCTGACGCCACAGCGCCCCCCAGTGCAGCAGGACCGTAGCGTGCTGGGCTGCCTGCTGCTTCAGCACTGCGGCATAGCGCAGCCCCTCCAGGCGCGCCCTTCTCTGCGCGGGTTCCAGCACCAGCTCCTGATGGGTAGGGGGTGGAGGAATGGGTGAGTCCCTCTGGCTGCTTCCTGTCCTGGCCCATCAGGGATCCTCTGGGCACATGTGTGGAGCAGCTCCCGGCCCCCCACCCGGGCTGCACACCTGGAAGATCCGACGGCTATGTGTCCGCTCCCGCTGGCGCCGCTGTCCGCTGCTCATGAGCGTGTCGTAGCAGGAGTTCCAGAAGGCCGACATGAGGTCGTGGCTCTTAGCATAGGTGTCCATTTCGAACTGGGACATGGTAGGCTGCACCTGGAGGATCGAGCAGGAAGGGGAGACCCGGGCTCGATGTGAGTGAGTCCCAAGCCCCCACTTCTCTTCCCCGTGCCCCCACCTCCAGGCACCTGCTTGTCAATGAAGTGACGCCATTCGGGTGTGCAACAAAAGGCCTGGAAGTCCTCAAAGAAGGTGGGGCTGCCATTGGTGGGTGGCAGGGAAGGCAGCCCCCACTGCAGCCCCAGTGGCTCGTAGGCTCGGTCCAGCAGTGTGCGCACCAGCGGCACCAGCCAGGAGCAGCGCTCTGCGGCTGCAGCCGCTGTAGCCGCCGGCTCCCGGTCCTCAGCCGCCGTTTCGCAGGGGGCGGTGTTCAACGCCCGTGCCAGCACTGCCTCCAACTTGGAGAGCACATAGCAGGCCTCCTCCCGGCGCATGGGCACCGCGGTCTGCAGCAGTGCGTGCAGCTTCACATAGGCCTGGGCGTGCAGCTGGGGGCAGAGGGGAGGTATGGGTGGCATCTAGCTGCTGTCAGAGCTTCCTACACCCGCCACACTGTCCCTCCTCCCATCCCCATCATGTGCTCACCTGTGGGTCCTCCAGAAGGATATAGCCAAGCACGAGGTGCAGACCGATCTGTGCCATCTCTCGGAGATCCGCTGTGCCGTTGGCCAGGTGTGGCCAGGCTCCCAGGCGATCAAGCAGGCTGCACACACCTTCAAAGAGCTGCCACACAACATATTACCAGCATCCGTCACCAGGGGAGGCCAGGAGCCACGGGGAAAGAGCGAGGTAAGGTTTGGGCCGGGGGCAGGGTCGGGTTTGTACACAGACAAGTCCGTGCTTACAGCCATGCGGGTGCACCCAGGCCTGCACACATGTACTCGTCCCCCCCACCCCCTGTACCAGACACCTGCAGGCTCATAGGAACACGCATGCTCACAGGGCTCACACCCCTCTGAGCTGTCGCACCTTCTCGCTCCACAGCTCCTGGTTGCCATGGCCCTCGGTGCACAGGAAGTCTTGCAGCAGGCGCAGCAGCCAAAGCACCTGCTGGGTGAGGCTGGCCAGGACCCCGGCGGGGGCCTCTTTGATGTCAGTCAGGGCTGACTCCAGCATCATCTCCAGGAGGCTGGGGGTGGGCGAGGGACTCAGTGTCTACCTGACTGCTTTCCTTACCCAAAAGGGTGCCCAGATCCCCCACCATCCCAAGATGCCTCCTCACCTGCGCTTGATGCAGTCTGGTGGGCGCACGAGTGTGGCGGAGGCCCCCAGCTGGGTGAGCACCGAGAAGACCTGGCCACGCTCCCGCCAGGCGGCCTCGTCACTGCCTTCCACACCCCGCCACGTCACGAAGAAGAGCACGTTGGTGAGCAGGTTGCACAGCTCTTCCTCAGGGGTTTGCTGTGGGCACAGATGGGTGGTATAGGGTGTGGGCTGGGGAGGGAGAGGGATCAGGCCGACCCCACTCTACTGGTGTTCGGAACCCCTTGCCCAGCGCTAGTGGGGACAACAGGAGGCAGAGCATTCGGCCTGCAGACAGCCTGGCTCCGAGGGCCTAGAGGAATGGTGTAGAGGCCTCAGCCACTGCCTGGGTTCCAGGAAGAATCCTGGGGTTTCAGTGACTCCTAAGACAAGACCAGGTGGTTCACAAAAATACCCTATAAGCCTTACGGGCCTCAAGAACTGTCCTGGAATTCTCTGGAAGAATGCCATAAAATAAAGCAGAGGCCCATCCTCAAACCCAGAAGCTCCAGGCAGAAGAACCCTTCGAGCCATGCTGTCCATAGGCCCTGCAAAGTTTCTACTCAATTCTGGAGCCCACTGGCAGCTAAAGAAAGGCCACACTGCCTGTCCCATGTCACAGAGGTGTCCTCCCTTGGTGCCATGCAGTGGCAGAGGGTGGGCCCGCCTCACCTGAGGGTTGCTGGTATTAGAGGTATCATCCCCACTGATGGTGGGCTCCAGGAGGCTGCCATCCTCCAGCACATTGGAGAGACTGGAGCTGTGGTGGCCATGGGTGGCAGGGAAGGGCCGAGGCCCATCCAGCGGGGAAGGCGTGCCAGGCTGGCTGGCTGGCGTAAGAGTCCCACTGCTGCTGCCACCACCAGCAGTGTTGCCTGAGCCCACGCTGGCTCGTTCCAGGCCCAGGTCAAGGGGTGCACAGAATGGGGAGAGAGCTTGGTAAAAGGCATCAGGGTCGGGGCAGGGGCCCTCTGAGGGCAGGAAGACGTCCGAAGGTTCAGGTGACTCAGTGGGTGGCTTGGATAAAGCTGGCTCTGGGGAGGCGGGCAGCTCTGGGGTGAAGGGCAGGGGACTGCCAGCCGAGGCAGCCTCCAGCACATACAGCCGGGTCAGCATGTCCTGCCAGCCGGCCTGCTGGGCCAGCAGCCGCAGTACGTCAGGCTGTCTATAGATGAGGTGGAAGAGCTGCCCGGCCAGGGCACAGCCAGTGAGGGACTCGTCCAGGAGGGCTGCCCCCAGACCCTCTTCCCAAGGCCTTTGCAGGGGAGGCCTCCAGAGACCCCTCATCATTGGCAGGCAAAGTGGGTCCTCAGGGTAGAAGCCCCCCTGCCTAAGCTTTCACCTCCCACACTCACCTGGCGACAGATGTCCAGGCGGATGCTGAGGTCAGCCTGGAGGGACAGCTGCACCACAGCCATCAGATCTGGGAGGTTCAGGTACTCTGGAAGGATGGCCAGAGAGAGCCTGAGGGACTGGCTCCCCAGCAGGGTCTGCACTGCCCTGCCGGCTCAGCCTTGGCCCCTGTACTAACGCTTCCCTATTCCCGCTGCCCTGTTCCTAGATCCCTGCCTTTTGGCCCCAGCCAGGTCGTACCTGTCCCCAGGAACAGCTTGTAGAGGCCCTGGCAGAGCTGGAGGGAAACGGCCCCTTCCGGCAGGCAGGCGACGAGACCCTGGAGACCACACTCTCGCAGCCGGAGCCGCTGGCGGCTCCGCTCAGGTAAGTGCTCGTTATGCTGCAGTCTGCGCAGGATCTGTGTGTGTGTGGGGGGGGTGTCGTCATGGGAAAGAAGTTACCGTAGGAGGGGAAGCCACCACACAGGTGTGTGTCTCTAAGTAAGGTGGGTGACGGCGGCTTCCTGTCAGCCCAAAGCCTGCTGCACCAACCCGGACCTCGGGCAGGGGCCACAGTGAATGGGATGCCAGGGTCAAGGCGGGCTGGGTGTACCTTGCAGACGCGGTCGGGCAGCAAGGGCAGTGACGCTGGCCGCACCAGCAGTGCCAGCAACACCTCCAAGTTCCCCGGCTCCAGGAGGAAGACAGCGAAAGACTCGTGTGCGGGTGAGCCCTGCAGCAGTGCCAGCAGCAGGTCCAGGGCGCCCACCACCTGCAGGTACGAAGGTTCACACTGGCTAGGCCCCCACGCACGGTCCCCACTGCACCGCTCACTCGAGCCTCACCATCATCACCAGCCTCCAGCCTACCTGGCCATCATCACCCACAGCTGCCAGAAAGCTCAGCAGGGCCTGCATGTCCTCCGCCGAGGCGCTCCGCACCAGGAACTCCCGAGCCAGGCCCAGGAGAGAAGCCTGCACGGAGCGCAGGTCGTCGGCCGCTAGGGGGCGCTCCCGCTGTGGGCTGGACAGGACCCAGCAGGCAGACCCACCCCGGGCCAAGAGAACGCAGGTCCATGGAGGGAAAACAAGGAGAGTACACAGGTCAGCTGAGGGAATGAACCACCCTGTCCCCAAGGCCAGAGGCCGCTGGGCCAGCCCCCTGGCCATCTGCCCGCACCAGCCTCACCTGTAGTGGGTTCGCAGGGCGTCGAGGATGAACTGGACCCCGTACTTCTTCCGCAGCTTCTGTCTGTGCTCACGGACGATGCTGGACATGTACTGGATGTGACCTGAGTGGGCATCGGCAGCGGGCTCAGGCCACCAGGCCGAGCTGGGCCCCCTTGCGATCCTCCTGCCAGACACCCTCAGGAGAGGGTCATGTTGCCCAGACGCCCCAGGACATGATGTCCTCTCAGATCCTCCACAGCCGGGGGATAACTTCTGAGAACTTCCACCACCGCCCTGCATGGAGTTGTCCCTTCATCCAAGTCCTCACACCTACCGAGGCGCACAGCAAAGTCGCTGAGGGTCCAGAGGTGAAAGTTGAAGAGCAAATGCTGGTACAGCAAGTACAGGAGGGGCCCGCTGCCCTCAGCTGCCACCTGCTCCATCAGCAGCTGGGCAGACATGAGCACATTCATGTCCATGGCCCAGCTGGGGACCTGCGGCGAGAGGAGCTGAGGTGAGACGTCAGTCCCTGTCCGCCCGCTGTTGAGCCTCTCGGCTTCCACCCTGCCCTGCACAGGCAGACAGACACGAACGTCCTGCCTGCTTGAAACACCCGGTGGCTCCCTCCTCAACCGCCAGCTGCCCGGCCTACGGTGCAGCCCTTTGTCCCAGCGCGTGCTGGCACTTCCCCTAGACCCTCTCAGCCAAACCCTGCCCAGCCTTTCAAGGCTCCACTCCAAGGCCGCCTCTCCCAGGAGGCCCTTCTGGGCTGACAGCATCAGGTTCCCCTTCTCGGTCCCCCACCCCGTCCCCTTGGTCAGACAGGGCGGCCTGTCTGGGAGGCAGCAGGCCCCCACAGGCCGCACCTTGCGCAGGAGGGCGCCGATGATGGCAGGCCCCTGGCACTGCACCAGGCTCTCCTGGTTCACGGCGTGGCCCTGCAGGAAGTTGCGCAGCATCAGCAGGAAGGCGGCCACCGCGTTCCTCTCCATGCGCTCCTCTGCCGGCCACCGGGAAGGGAACAGATGTGCGTCAAGGGCCTGCCAGCGGCCACAGAGACCTCAGGCACTCCACCGTGCCAAGGTCCCCTCACAACCCGGGCACCAGGCACATTTACTTACCTGACGACTTGCCCAGTGGGAGAAGCAGGCCCTGGGAGTTGTGGCCGGACGTCAGTTCAGGCCCCACAAGGTCATGTGTCTCAGCTGGACCTGCCTCGGCCTCTTGGGGCTGTGCAGCCACTCGCTCCAGCAGGGGCAGCAAGGCACCCATGCCTCCCACACAATTCACCACGTCCTGGGGGTGGGGGGCCGGCCGTGAGAAGGCGGCTCCCAGCCATTTCTTTCTTTCTTTCTTTTTTTTTTTTAATGCCTCTAGCACCTGGTCTTCCTAGGTGGTCTCCCATCCAACTACTAACCAGGCCCGACCCTGCTTAGCTTCCGAGATCAGACAGGATCGGGCACGTTCAGGGTGGCATGGCCGCAGACCTGCCCAGCCATTTCCTGATCCACTCCACCCCAACACACCCTCCAGCCTGGGGACCTGGGTCCAGGACATTTTGCTCTCTTGAACCCAGGTCTCCTAAAGACCTCCCGGGCAATGCTGCCCCCCAGGCTGGCCTGTACATGTGCCCCTGCTCACACTTCCCGCACACACTGCCCACATGTGTACACTCACCTTCACATCCCAGGTCTCCACCCTATAGCCTGTCAGGCGGCCATCCAGTCCATGGCCAGGGGACAGGTCCAGGCAGATGTTGTTCTTACAGGCCTGGGGGCACAGGGTGAGCAGGCAGCAAAGGTCAGTTGCAGGGAGGCAGACAGAATGTGGGAGCAAGGGAGAGATAGTAGCAAGGTTGAGCCAACTGTCCCCCCAAATACCTGAGGTGAGTAATGGAGGAGCAGCTTGGTGCCAAGCTCATGCAGTCCACCCTCGGGCTTGAAGGGTGCTGTCTCATTGGGCCCTGGAGAGTAGGCGGCGGGGGTTCAGACCTGGCTGGGCCTCTGGCCAAACCCAAAGTCCATCTCTTTTCTGCCTAATCAGAGGACAGTACTCCCCCTCCCCGAAGGATGCCTTCTTCCCCTGATCTCCTAGTTTCCGGTCTGGGCACTAACAAGTCCCAACCACCCAGCTCGGGGACACGGGTGGGGTCTGGGGCAGGGCAGGGGGGTGGGCTGCATACCCAGGGCACTCAGGACCTGCAGGGCTGACGCCTGCAGGGCTTCATGGAAGATGGCCACGGCCCCCAGCTCGCCCTCCAGGGACGTGGGGCTCCCCCACCGAGTGTCCTGTGTACCTGCAAGGGTGGAGCTGATGCTGCCCTCCGGCAGGGGGGCCACCAGCCCGGACCCCCAGCCAAGCCCTGCGGTGGCTGGGACTGACTGGGAGCGGATGAGGGAGGGGTGAGTGTAAGCCAGGGCCGTGGGGACGGGTGGCGCAGGCAGCCCCGTGGTGGTGGTCGTTGTGCGGTGCCCAGCGGAGCCGATACAGCAGGAGGAGAAAGGCTGCGGGGCCAGGGTTGGGGGAGTGGTCAGGTCACAGCAAAGCCCGGGGTTCCACCTGCATCCTCTTCCTTACAGTGACCCCATCTGCTGCATAGTCCCCGGAGGCTAAAGTCCGAGGAGCCTGGGGGGGCGGGCGCATAGGGCTTCCAGTCCCCACCCTGTCTAACTTCCCCAGCTACCCAAGGCATCCCCAAACCCTGCCTGGCATACCTCGCTGAGGGAGGGGCAGCGAAGGGGTGCTGTCTTGACCAGATAGCCATCTTTGTAGACATGGACCAGGTTCTGGCTGAAGAGCCGGCGCCCGGGCACATGGACGATGGCCACACAGTGCTGGAAGGGAAGCCACACGTCAGGCCGTAGGTTGGGGCTTGGTGCTCCCTCCACTGCCCTGGGCCATGTGAGGATGGAGGCTCACCCAGGCAGAGTCGGCAAAGGACACTTCAGGCAAGCTCAAGGTCAAGTACTCCTTCCGGGTGCACACGGCCACCACCAGGGTCCCAGCCGCCGTAAAGAAGGCTTCAAACCCTGAGCCGCTGCTGGTGAAGAGGCTGCGGGCAGGCCGAGCCAGTTACGCCCGCTGGCTCTCCTGCTCACCCTGGCGCTCTGCCCTGGGCCCCGGCAGTCACCCACCTGTACAGCTGCTTTCGCTGGAGTGGCCGGCTGGGGGCCGGGGCAGGCTCGGCGGCCACGGGGTGCAGACAGAGCCAGGCATGGAAGGTGAAGCCGGTTCCGGGCCATCGCTGCACGGGGGGTACCATGATACCTGCCATGCTGGGCGTGAGGTCGAAGTAGCGAAGGGCCCGTGCGGGGCCCTGGTGCCGGGCCATGCCCGATAACGCTCGAATGACGGCTCCCGCGTGTCGGGCGTTCCCAGCCTCAGCTCCGCCCGAGTCCAGCCCCGGTGGGGGCCGGAGCAGGCGACGCAGCTCCGAGGGCTTTAGGGACACACGGCCCAATGCTTGCAGCAGCGCCAACAGCTGCTCCTGGCAGCGGGCCCCCAGGGCCGGCCCCGTGCTGAGTGTCCCCAGCAGGCAGCCCACCAGGCCAGCCTGCACGCACGTGGCACGGCTGGCGGGGCAGCTGTCACAGAGCCACCGGAGGCGCTGTGCGAGGAAGAGCTGTAGCTCAGCCGTGGGCAGTGCCGGCAGCCACTGCGTCAGCACCAGCACTGGCTGCTCGTTGCAGATCGGCGGCGGTGGACACATGCTGTGGTCACCCTCGACAGCCTGTGGGCGGAGCGAATGTGATAGTTCCCAGGCAACTGGCATGGAACAGGCCCCCCGCCAACAGGGGGACTTCCTGTTTCAGTTTACTTGCCTACAACACGGAAAAGCAATGTGCGGTCCCCCACCCCGCTCAGAGGTTGCGTCTGGGTCTCAGGAAAGCCAGAGGCGCATGGGCGGCCATTCGTACTAACCACCATCCTTCAGCTCCGTTGACCTGAGCCTTGGCTTTTGATCCAGGGTGGCCAAAGCCATTTCCCCAAGATAATCCTAGAGCTCGCTAACATGCAGCAGCAGCTACCAGGCCCCATTCAGCCCGAAATCCTCACCCCAGTGACAACGACACACGTGGTCAGACTGCAGGCCACAGACCGTAGTATGTACTAGCCATACTCAACACAGTCCCCCAAGGTGGAGAGCTGGCCTTCTGTGGTGGCCCTGACTCAGTCCTGGCTGCCCTGGGCAGCCTGGCACGGGGCCCTGCCCTTACCATGTTGAGCAGCTCTTGCAACAGCCGATGGGTCGGGGGACCGTGGCTCTGCAGGACCTCGTGCAGGTGAGGGTAGCCGATGCGCTCCTTAAACACCTCCTGTGCAGGGTTGTGTGGGGAGAAGTGAGCATGGATGTGGGCCCAGGGCACACTCACACCCTGCGGAAACCCCGGAGGAAGCAGCAGCTTTCAGGGCTCCCTTGCCTGGCTCTGCCTCTGGGTCTCCATGCTGGCAGGGGCGGGGGGCTACCTCGGAAGGCTGCAGATGATGCTCAGCCCACAGATGTCCTTCCCGCATCCAGCCCTGAGCCGGGATACCCATCTCCCAGGACTGACTGATGACCACGCCCACCCAATGGCCTGAGCTGCACCCCAGAGGGCAGGATGGTCACCTCCCCGGGTGACCATCTCGCTTGCTCTAACAGCCACCAACAAGGCCAGTTCTGGGGCCACGTGGTCAATTTCACTCCCACTCCACACTCCTACTGCAGGCGTCCTCACCTTGGCCGAGGGGGAGCCGCTCATGATGCAGGTGAGCACTCTGACCACGTGCACTGCAATGGCATCTGTGTCCTGGTCCAGCACCTTGGGGTGGGGAGGGGCAGTGAGAAGAGGCAGGAACCAGGGCGTCATACCTGGCACCACCCTGCAATAAAAGGGACAGAAGGCCAGGGGCAGATGCCCCGAGGCGGGTGTCTGAGCTGGCCGCGGGCCCTGGGAGGCAGCAACCCTGTCTCAGCACCAGCCCCTCTATTCCTTGCCCGAACTCCTGTGTCCCTCATTCTGACCATAGGGCCCTCTCTGAGTGGCGTGGCAAGACCCACGGTGACAAAGAGGCCAGCGAAGGAGCCAAGGCTGGGAGGGACCATATTGGGACAGATCAACAGTGGGTGTTCTCGCTGCATCTCTCTGCCCCCCACTGTCTGATGGGCTTTTGGGCCTCAGTCCTCACCCATCCCCACGCAAGCTAGACACACGTGCAGGCAGGCAAGCAAATGCCCCATCACCCATGATGATTGACAGGGTCGGAGAATTCAGGGACAATCAATTGCAGGATGTTAGAACCAGAAGAACCTTCGAGACCTTTGAGTCCTACCCTGCCCCTTGTCCCCTAGATCCAGGTGGGGACCTCGAGGTTCACCCTGGCTGAACGTGATAGCCAGAGGCATGCAGCTCCCTTGCCCCACCAAGGGGGTGAGGGGCAGGAGGGCTTGGAGGGTTTGTCAGCAGGCGTTAGGCTGTATTTGGGCTCCATGGGGCCCTTGGCCGCAGCTCTGCCTGACTCCTCAAGTGACCTCAGGCCGCCTTCTTCCCCTCTCCAGGCCTCAGTTTCCTCATCTGTTAAAAACCAGGGGTCTTGCCCGTCTCGCCTGCTTCGTAGCTAGGTGGATATGCAGGCTCTCGGAAAACAGCCAGTGCATCAAACGCGTGGGACCGCCACACGGGGACAGAGCCTGGTGGGCTCTGGAGGATGAGGCCTAGGCACTGAGCCACCAGAGCACGTCCCATGAGGAGTCCCTGACACCCTGCAGCCTCCGACAGCAACCCTGCAAGGTGAGGCAGGGAGCACATCAGGAGTGGACAGGAGGATGGGGACTCCCAGTGACCTGCTTAGGGCAGGTGCAAGGATCCACGGAAAGAAATGGCCCCATGTGGGGGGAACTCCTTCTCCGTGAATGACTACAGCCAAATCCCTGACATGGGAGTGGGTGGGTGAGTTTCGAAGGTTCTTTCCAGCTTGGCACAGCCAAACCCCAGCTCCCAATAGCAATACTAGGCGGGAAAAGGATCACTCCTACCCCGTTCCCTAGGATGGGGACTTGCAAGGTGAGTGAGGCAACACGGGGGACTCAGCCCCATCGCTAGGCCACACCAGGTTTTACACATCTATCTGCTCGTCCCCCCTGCATAGTACAGGAAGTGCTCGAAGAGAAAGCCCAGGGTGTGGGCACCCAGGAAATGAGCGCCTTAACTGTTCAGCCCCAGGGTGGTACCTTCTGGACATCGGGCTCAGTCAGTAACCGGGTAGCCAGGTCACTGTCCCCCTCAGGGGGCGCCCGGGCCTGCAGGTATAGCTGTGGGGAAGGGGGAGGGCACAGGGAGAAGGAGGCAGAAGAGAGAGAAGGAGGAAGATGAGGGAGGTGCGGGGTTAGAGCAAGGCCTGGGGCAGCTGCCAGGGCTCTGCCCCAGAGGGAAGGATGCACCCTGCACCCCACGCTGAGTGTCCCACCAGGCCTTGGGAAAGGGGAGGGGAGCTAAGCCACCCATGCCCTGCTCAGAGGGACAGAGTTTGTGTGGTTAAGTGGGCAAGAGTAGGCACTGCGTCCCAACAGCTGAGTCATTCTCCTGTCCCTGGACTTGAGGCTGGAGAAAGGGGGGAGCAAAAGGCCAGGGCACCTCCTGTCCTTCCAAAACACCCTGCTCTTGTGGGCACAGAGCCATCCTCAGGCCCAGTCCCACCCGCCCCCTGAACTGCAGGTCATCTAATCAGCCACCTGCTTCCCCCTCCCCACCAATCCCCAGCCCAGTGTAGCCCAGGTTTGCTCAGCGGCAGCTCAGCACCCCACGTGGTTTCCCCAGCCTCTGGGCTCCAGGACCTCCACCCCCAGCCCGGGCCCTGCCCACCTTGCTGTTCTGGATGAGGCGAGTAAGGTGTTCGAAGCAATTGTTGCTGAGGAAGGTGGCCTGCAGCACGGGCCGGTCCTCACATGCCAGCATCATGGGGATGGCATCTGTGGAAGGGTCAAGGGTCAGCCCTGCCCAATCCCCTCCCTGCAGTACCTCTGGTCAGCCTTAAACCTTCTTCCCCATACTGCCCGATCCAGCCTTTCCATTATCAGTTGGGCCTTCACCTCCTGGTACCACCTCCCCAAGAGCCTGAGAGCCCATACCCACCAAGCATGCTGACTCGTAGGGTGACGAGAGCTTCTTCGGAGCCTGGGCTCGGCCCAGCCGGCCAGTCGGCGTTAAGGACGCGGAAGTAACCCTCGAGCAGGGCACGGAGCTCCGGACCTCGGGAGGGTGTGCGGCTGGCATGCAGGACATGTACCGTGCCCACCAGGGCCTCTAGAGCCAGTGGCACGAGGCGGGGGTCCTGAGCTGGTCCACGGCCCCAGTCCTGTACCACAGCCAGCAGGCCCTGCACGGAGCCGGCGCTCACAGCCGTCTGCCCATTCTCCTGCAGGTGTGGACAGAGATGGGCAATGGGCAGGGGGCTCACACAGCAGAAAGACCCCGAATCGGGCACCCTCTGGCCCACAGGCTCCTCCCAGCCTACCTTCCCTCCTGCAAGGACAGCACCAAAGAGGTGGATGAGACGTAGCAGCAGCACGGGGGGCAAGCGATCTGCATTCTGCAAGCTCTCTGGATAGAGTGGGGTGGGCAGGGTGGGACGGTGTCACCAAGCTTGCAGGGCTGTGGCTCTACCAGGGGTCTGTCTACACAAGAGGTGGGAGCCCCAGGAGGGGGCCGGGGCCTGGGAGGCCCACTCTGAGGGAGAAGAGCCGGTTCTGCACTGAAGGGTCTAAAAAGTCATGGCTCTACACTAGGGGGCCTGAGGGGGACACAGCCCTTCTTTGGGGAGCTTGAAGGGGAACACGACCCTGCCCTGAGCCTAGCCAGCTCCCCAGACCCTTAAGCCACAAAGTAGAGACTCCAGGGTGAGCATATAACCCCCCTCCTCGCCAGCTTCCGCCCCCCTAGTGGCAACCCAGGGTTTAGTTTCTCAGATGCAAATCTCCTAGTACCTCTGCCCTGTGACAGCTGGAGCTTTCCCCAGTGACCTGCTCCGGGGACCCTGCTGTGTCTAGCATACAGATGTCCCCCACCTCCACCTGTGCCCCCGCTCGGGATTTCTAGGGGCTTTCACAGCCTCATATGTAGAATGGACAGGATACCAGCCACAGACTGAAACCCAGAGAGCAGAAAGGACCAGCCTGGGTCACATGGGTGACGTGGGGGTAGAGCAGCAAAAGCAGGTGGGATGGGGTGGGAGGCCTCCTGGGGCTGGGCTTTTGGACGTGAGGCCTGGGAGCCCGGTTGGCCTGTGAAGGGAGAGGAAACGGTGGGCAAAGACTCAGAGGTGGGCTACCTAGCTGCATTCCAGCAATGAGAGGACATGACCATGGCTGGGGTGAGCAGCAAGATTTGACCCTGAGGGTCTCGGGCCACTACTGGTGCGTTTATAGTAGCAGGGACAAAATCCAGTTTGTTTTGTGAAGAGTGCTCAGGTGGCAGAACAGTGGAGGTGGGGGAGCTCCCCATGGGGAACCCTCCCTCCCGGAGTGGTCACCCTCACTTCAGACCCAAGCCAGCAGCTCTCTGGGGTATCCCAGAGACAACGTTCGATCCCAGTAGGCCAGCACCTGCCCAAGCCTGGCTGCCCCTGTCTAGGCAGCATCCTGTCCCGAGCCCACCTAAAGCCCTGGCCAGTCTCCCTCCAGTGAGAGATGAGAGGGAACCCAGGAGAAGAGGGTTCCCCGGTAGGATAGGTGGCCAGTGACAATCTGGGGGCCAGCTCCTGAATGAGTGAGGGAGCAGGGAGTGGAAACATTTCGTGTAGACATTGTCTTCGGGAGGGTGGAGACTGGGGTGGAGGCTACAGGAACAAAGGGATTAGACCAGGGAGTTTTAAGATGGTCCAGATCAGAGTGGGGTACCAGTGGTTTGGAGGGACCCAGGAGATGGGAAGAAAGGGGAAAGGGAAATCGACGCCCCCACCTGATGGGAGGCCTTCACTACAACCCAGAAATGATTAATTTTGTCCAGGCGTGTCCTTTCTATCCTCTGCCCCGAACCCCCTCAAATTTGCTAGGTTCTTCCAGCCCCACGTGCAGCCACCGCTAAGAGAGTCCTGTCCTGTGTAAGGAATGGGGAACTGCGGGAAGGGGTTCAGGCTTGGGGGCGGGGCCAGGTGGGGCCCAATGGGACAGGGGCGGGGCCTGACCTCCGAAGAAGGCGCTGAATTCACTGGGTAAAGCGGCAGGAGGGAACTTGTATTTGCTCTTCTCCTTGGCACTGATGACTTCCCTGGCGGTGGGGGTAGGGGTGGGGAGGTCAGGGGCAGGGTAAGGCCAGGCACTTCACCCCTTCTTGGTCATCCTCCCCTCTCCAGTCTGCACACAGCCCCCTCCCACCTCCACGCATTTGCCACACCCCTATCCCCTCCCGATCCCCCTCCCGCCTCTTACCCACTGTGCTGGCGCCGCCAGGTCTGGTAGGGGTCGAAGAGGCCCTCGCAGAGGAGTAGGGCATGCAGGGCCACGTCCTCCAGCTGGGGACCCTGGCCCTCCTGCGGTGCTGGGTGTCTTTTCAGCTGTACATGTGGAGACAGGGCAGAAGGGGATTAGCTGGGTGGTGGGTACCGCCTGCGCACCTCCCACCCCCAGGCAGAGCCCACCTCACCTCCGCCACCAACCGGGTCAGCAGCGCCAGCAACCGGGGCGCCAGCACCTGGCCCCGGCCTGCATCCACATTCTCCAGGTTCCTGGGGAGTGAACGATGGGAGAGGTCACAGCAATATGGCAGCACCCCCTCTGGCCCACAGTTCCACACCCCCCCCATCTTGGGGAGGACTACAGGGACCCACCTGCAGAGGATGATGAGGAGCTTGAGCAGCAGCAGGGCCTGCTCCAGGTCCCCCTGGTCCAGCTGCTTGGCCAGCACATGCAGCGTGTCCAGTGGCAGCAGCGGCACCTCTGCCCCTGCCTCCTCTGGCCTGCAGGGAGGGGAGTCACTGGGGTGCTCGGGACCCCTCAGGCTCCCCTCCCTCCACATAGCTCCAGCCTCACCTGCGTGGCTCCAGGGAGGACAATGAGATGCTCTTCTCGAAGGTACCCACGAAGGCCTTCAGCCACTGCTGCAGACAACCCAGGTCCTTCTGCAGGGTCAGGGGGCAAGGGTGGGGACAGAAGGGGTGCAGTCAGTGGGAGACCAGTGAATGGAGGCCGGACGCCGGCGGACAGGGATTGGAGGCAGAGCAGTGTGGGTGAAGAAAGGGAATGAGAGGTAAGTGGGGGAGGAGGAAGGGCGGAGGTTGGAAGGCCAGCATCAGGGGACTGCCCTACACATTGACCACTCTCCCAGTCTCTTGCTTTCCAGTCTCTTGCTCCCACCTCTGTAACCCTTGGGGACCCAGGCAGGCCTGACATCGGCAGGGGAGGAGCTTAAGTGTGTACATGCCTGGGGTGTGGCCATGGCCCACACTGCTGCTGGGCCAACCCTGGCCCAAAGGCTTGGGCTGGGCTCTTGCCTGCCACCTTCTCCCAGCTCAGCAGTCACCACCTCCAGGAAACGCTCCCCGACTGTAGATCCCAGGGCGCATGAGCATTATTGGCCAGGCAGACCTATGCACACGCGCCCCCCCCCCCCCGCATGCACAGGTGCAATGCCCCGCCTTGCGCTGGGAACCTCCGCCCACCCTGGCTGGTTACCTGGACCCCAGACCCCAGAGCTGGCTCCATGAGCAAGAGGGGCAGAGGCTGAGCCCAAGCCTGGGCGCCGCCAGGGAAACTTTGGTGTGAACGGGAAACGTCCCCTCCCACCCCAGCCAGGGCAGGAAGAGCAGAGTCACGGTGGGGGAGGGGCGCCGCTTCCTCCCGGCAGACCGCAGGGATGTGGGGGGGCCCAAGGCACCCAGGGCCCAGCAAGGAAGCTGTGAGGGACACGGCCCAGCACCAGGGGCCCAGCTTGGTGCACCAAAGGGCGGGGTCACACTACCCTGGGTAGGAGCCTGGTGCCAGGTACCACTATCTAGGCACAGGTTCTGAACCCTGTATCTATAATGCCCTTCATTCAAGGCACCCACAGCTCCCCGACCTGGGTCCAAGGCCTCAGGTCTAGGGGACTATGTGGAGGGATCATCCACACCTTTGTCCCTCCCTTCCCCAACCCCGTGTCATGGCCTCCCCACCTGGCCGCAATTGCTGGTCTGTGCTCCAGAGACACAGCTGAATAAATCTTAGCCAGCTCTAGTCTCCCCTAACCTCTAAGCCTCTCTCCGGGCATGGAGTGGGTCCTGCCCACACCTGAGCTCCTCCTCTCACCCTGCCCTCTCTCCCTCTGTGCCCGCCCCATCTGGTGCTCCCCCCACCCCAACCAGCTGAGCCCAGAAGGTAACTTTCTTTCCTGGGGCAGAGGGGTAGGCCAGGGACTAGACGGGAGAAGGATGAAGGGGCAAGGGACACATCATAGGCAGCGCCCAGTAGCCTGAGGCTGCTCCTCAGGTACCATGGATCCGAACTCAAGGACCTTCAGAACTGCCTTTGGATGGATGGCTAATTTTTGCCACCTGTGCACCCCAGACCACATAAGCCCCAGGGAAGGGGGCCTGACCCCAGCAGCCTGAACCAGACCCCTAAGAAACCTAGGTGGAGCAGCCTTCTGCCCTGTGCTTGGGTACCTTCTGTCACAGATCTGGCCCAGAAAACTAGGAGAGGGGCTAGGGTCACCAAGGTACAGGCCCGCACCTGTACCTTGACAGATGCTTTGCTTGTCAGTTACCGTTGGTGACCCCTCTACCCTCTGAAACAAGGACATCAAAGGGTCCAACCCTGAAACACCAGAGCTGGGGGCTCCCGGAGGGGATGCCTCAGCCACTACCAGCTTCACCTGTACCTCTGAGGATGCTGAAAGCCAGACCTTCGTTCTAAGTCAGGGCCACTCAGGGTTGCTAATCAGCTACCCTAAGCTGACCATGTGACCCCTGACCCCAACCTCAGCGACCCTACAGATCCTTGTCTCCCATTGAAACTGTCCCAACACTATCCTCCCTTCATCTACCCCCAAACCATCCCCCGCCGTCTCACCCAAAATGTGGGTCCTGAAAGCCCAAATTTGACCATGTCGGCTCCCGCCACCCGACCAGAGGATAAAGTCTCAACTACTGAACGTGGTATTCCAGACCCTAGTCCAGCCAGAGACTGCTTTACCAGCCTCTATGCCCCTCCCCATCTGAGTCACATCCTCCTGTCCAGGTCTCTGCCCACCCCACACCCACTACCATCCGTGACTTGGGCTTTTGGTGCTTCAGGAACCTCGTCCCCTCCCTTGTGGCCATCACCTAAACAGGCCCTCCCTGACCTGGCTCAAAACTCTGCATACTGCCACTTTTTGACCCTAGAGCCACACCTTTGGCCTGTCCAATCCTACAAACTTCCAGCAGCAGGTCCAGGCTAGGCTGGGTTCAGGGCTGAGACAATCAGGGCAGCATCTGTGGGTCCTGGAGGAGGCGTGAGGGGTCTCTCAAGCACAGTACTAGGCAGGGGTAGGGGGAGTTGCCTGTCCTGCCTGTGTAAGTCTCACTTCTTCTCCCAGGGTGGCCTCAGCATGGCTCTGACCTGGGCCCTGTGGCTTGAGGCTGCAGTCAGAGCCAGGCGGGGGGCCTTGAGCATGGCGTGGTCCAGAGCAGGTTAGGAGGAGTGGCCGTGGTCCTTGGCTTCCCCACACTCCTCAGAGGTTCTGCCAAGGCTGGCTTCTCCCCTCCCTTGCCAGCTCTGGGCAGGACCAGCCCAGTCCCCACCTCAACCTGAGTGGGCCAGGGTCCCAACCGTGCCCCTCGCATGAAGGCAGGTCAGGAGCAGCCACATTCCTCCCCAAGGCCCTGGCGCAGGGCAGAAAGCTGTGGGTATGGGTAAGGTCAGTGTCCCTGGGAGAAGGCGGTCTCATAGTCACTCTTCTAGGGACTCCAATCTATGCCCACCCAGCCCTAGGATACTCAATTCTGGGGGTTGGGGGCTCCCAAGGGCTGGTTAGGCCCTGGGTGGGCATGGTACTGCCACGTCCCCAGAACCTGGGAGGGCTGAGGTAGCAGCTGTGGTGTAGACGGGTGGGTGGAACTATCTGCAGAGGCCACTGAGCTGCCTGACACCATGCTACCCCTAGACCTGCTTGCCCTGTCTTAATTCAGCGCCCTGACCTTGCCTGAATCCTTCATGCCTGCCCTATCATCACCCCTCTTGGGGTTTACAGAAATTCTTTAAATAGCACCTGGCACCTAGTATACCTCCAGTGTACATCAGTCACCACCACTGTCCCATCAGCTAGTTACCTACCCTATCACAAGCTTTAGGGCAAGTCCGCAGCCCACTCCCAGCCCCCCCCAACCCCCACTCCCAGCCCCCCCCAACCCCTGCACAGGTGGTGCCCTCTCATCCCCAGCCTCAGCACCCATGCTCACTCGATGCCCCAGCCCAAGGGTATTACTCACTGTCCTGCCCCCATAGGTCTGCACGTGCTTTGCTCTCCATGTTTCCTCTGCCTAAATGCTCCCCATCAGAGCCAGGGCCTTCCCCAAGACCCACCCCCACCTGGTGCTGCAGAGGCTGGGTTGCCAAGTTGGATGTGGTTGAGGGCACGGGTTCTGGAGTCCAGACCTGGTTCTCACGCTTGCTAGCTTATTACTTAACATTAGTCTCTGCACTTGAGCTTAACTGGTAAAGGCTCTCCCACCACACCCACCAGTACATGGCATAGCCAAGGAGAACTCCACGCCTAAATCCAGGGGCTCTGCCTTCTCAAGCCCCTGGCATGCTAGGGCAACACTTGTCCTCTCCCCAGCCACCTCTGAGAGTGACAGATAAGTGGCAGACCCTGGCAGAGCCAAGGTCTCATGGGCTATGCCCCAGCTGGCAGGTGGAATAGGAGCATCTTGGTGGGCCCCAGGATGGAGCTAGGAGCCGGGGAGGGAGAGAAGATCCGAACTCCATGGTGGTGACTCCTGCCAGCTCCTCCCAGTTTGAGCTGCCTGGGTGGTAGTGAGCACCCCATCTCCTGGAACAGGCAAGCAGATATGGGACAGGGTGGGGTCTCATCAGGATGACCCTTTCATGCTTGGGGGTCTCCCCACTCAGCATTAGGAGGGGGATGGAATGTCAAGCTGAAGGTGGCTTCTGGCTACACCAGGAGGACTAGAGGTCAGACCTGAAGGACCCCAGTCCAAGGAATGAAGCAGGAAGATGGGGACTTTGCCAAGGGCAAGGACAACTGAGGGGAGTGGTCCAAGTAAGTGCCCAAGTGGCTGGGCCAGTCTCTCCCCCTTACCTGAGGAAGGGGTCTTTAAAGGGGTAGACCTTCTGGTCTCTATAACACCCCCAGGGCTTATCCTTCCCCTTGTCCTATCACTATGGAAACCAGGAATTTCCTTCCAGGGTCACCATAGTAACCAACCTTGTTTCCATGGGGACCCCACAATTCCACATCAGCTCCCCAGTTGCCATAACAACTCCAGGGATTACCAGCTCTTCCCCCGACCCCGGGCTCTGTGCTACTCTCCCCATCACCTCAGTCCCACCCCCTTCAGTTGCCTTGGTAATAAAGGCAGGGAGGAGGAAACCCTGGTTGCTCCCATGAGGTATGGAGGGGGCCCAAGCACCAAGAAGGCTGTTCTGCCTTCCTTCTTCCCATTCCAAGAGGGTAAACTGAGGCAAGGGAAGGCATACAACCCAGCTAAGTTCCCAGAGGGAGCGAGAAGGCCGGATGAGCTTTCCATGGGGCTGGTGGATAGAGCTCACCAGGCAGGGATGAGGGAGCACGAAGGGGTGGGCGGGGCAAGCTCACCTCCAGCTCCGACCCGACCTCCCTGGAACCTTGAGTGAGTGAAATTAGAGAGTGCAACCTGGGCTCCCCAACTATAACCTGAATGTTGGTCCTGTCCTGACCTTTGTGACCTTGAGTGCTCCTCAGCTCTTGTGTCCCCCAGTGCTCTCTTTCGCTGGGAGGCTTTTGAGTGACCCCATAAGAAAAGAGATCACTCATTTGCATGTTATTTTCCATAACCTTTATATGCTGGCCCAATTGTCAGCTTGTTGGGTGCTGTCCCCATTCCCCTCCCTTATCCTCGCACCCCTTCCTCTGCCCTCCCTGGGGAAGCCCTGGTGGGTTGGGTCCTCTGGATATGCCCCCACCCATCCCCAGGCCTCCCCCTCACTCCTGAAAACTTGCCTCTCCTATGTCCCACTGTCATGCTTTTGCTCTTGCTGTTCCCGTCCCCTCCGCCCTCAAGGCCCAAACGTAGCCTCCTCTGGCATGACTTCCCCAATCGGTCACCGCTGTGGCTCTCTCTCGTCCAGCAATTCAGCTGAACCCAAGAAGCACTCACTAACTGTGAGGTGCCGCAGAACCACGGAGCGGCGAGCATGATGAGGGCTACAACGGGGACATGCCTGGGCGGAGGTCCAGCTTGGTTTGGGGAAAGGGCAGGACAGTGCCATGCAGAAGAAACAGCGTGTGCCATCCCAGGGAGCAGACCCACCTGAGGCTTCCTGCTCACATGACCAGACCTTTCCTGAGTAAGGGAACACAGGCCGGGGGCTGGGCCGAGCACTGCTGGGCTCTCCCCTAAATTTGTCTGATGACCTTGAAATGACCCTGCCTTGGCTTCCCCATGAGGGCCCTAAGGCACTCAGACTGAGTGATAACCAAGAGCACTGTGGCCCTCCCTCCTCCTTCAGTAGCCTCCGACAGCCCCCTCCCCAATTCGTGGCCCCCAGCTGAGCAGGGCCCACAGAGGTGGGGGGTGGGTAGGTCTGAACCCGGGGTCTATGAGGAGAAAGGAAGGGCAGAAAGGGGGTTGCTCCCCAGGGCGGGCCAAGACCCACAACTAGGGAAACAGGTTTGCCAGCTGATGTCACCTCTCACTGCTGAAGGGAGGGGCATAGGCGTTGGGGGAGCCTTCTGGCTGGGTGACTGGCCAACTCAGGGGTCTCTTAGTACCCTTTATCAGTCCAGCCCCTTACCTTAGCTTACCCCCTCCCCAAAGCTTACACACAGTAGGTCCCTAGTGGGGCTCCAAGTAGAAGGGCCACCACTCCCTGGGAGCCAGCAGAGGTGGGGACAGTGTTCCGGGGGCAGGAGCAGCAGCGAGCGGGCAGGAAGGCCGTGTAGAGCTTCCTCTCCCCTGGCGGCCTGGCCCCGCCTGGCTCCCGGTTCACACTCACATCCTGGATTTGTTTGCCAGGCCCCAGGCTGCCCTCTGCCTGTCCAGGCATCCAAGGCTACAGCCAGCCAGCCTGTGCCCCTGTGAGGTGATGAGCTGGGGGGCGGGGGAGGAACTCAGCACGGACGAGTGCTAAATACCTCCTGGGGGATGGGGCACTGACCATTTGCAGAGCTCATCTAGAATGGGTAGCGGAGACCACCATGCTGGAGGTACAGTCTGCGAGACAGTACGAAGACGCCCTCCCCCCGCAGCATGCCACCCAGCCCGGCATCCCACCAACATCCCTCAGACTCATCACTTGGTTCAAGCCCCCTTCACCTGGTCATAAGTGAAGAAATTGAGGACTAGAACCTGTCCATGGCCACAGGGGCAATCAGAGGCATGAGGACTAGGGGCAGGTTTTCTTCCTAATCCTTTGTTCCTTCACAAAGACCAACCTTTGGAGATGGAGACAGGCTGGGATGAGGGAACCCAATGGGGCCAAAGAAGCAGGAGCCTTCTCTGGCATGGACCAGCTATACTGGCCACCCCTCTGCAGACTCAAGGCCACCCCTGAGGTCAGGGCTATGCCAAACTTACAGATAGGGAAGGACTCTAATCCACACACTGCCTCCTGCCAGGGGCTTGGACCTCTTACCACCTGAATGGACTCAGAAGCTGTGGCTCTAATGGCCTGGATTTCAGGTCCCTGGGGCCCCAGACCCAGCCTGCAGTCCTGGGAGACAGTCGGCCAGCCTCTTCACAGAGGGCTGGCTGATCTGAGCACGTACTTCCCCCAGTGAGGAGATCAGAGGCACACAATAGTCTATTGTGCCCAGGGCACACCTGAGCCAGGAGCATGATGCCAGGCAGGTGCAGGGAGGGAAGCTGGTGCCGGTGAAGGACAGGGGGGTGCTACCCTGGAATCCCTCTCTGCTGTAGATGCAGAAGGAAAGTGGGGGCCTATGTGTGTGAGACAGAGTTTGGGGGACACTAGGTTCTTGGTTCTGACAGGACACCTGGATCAGTCGCTGCCTTCACCTTCTGAGGCCACTTGAGGTAGTCTCTGAGAGAGGACAGGGAGCTCAGGAGCAAAGAGCCTCCCTCCGTCCCTTTCAAACATCCCTCCTAAGCTCAACCCCCTACCACCCCTCTCAGCATCCACCCCAAATCTTTTCTTCTGGCTGGACCAGCCCCAGGGGGTTGGGTGGGGCCGCCTGGGGTCAGGGAGGAGCTCATCGCTACCCGGTCTCTGAGGAAGGGGGCTGACTAAGTTTACTCAAGTTGGACCCGCAGTAGGGACGCCTCTCTGAACCCCCAGCCCACTCATACCCATGGGCCATAACCACCCAACGGGGCCGCGCCCACGCAGGAGCAAGCCCAAATGCAAACTAAGTCTCCCAGCCCTTCCCAACCCGCCACTCTCTCATTTTATTTCCGGGCCTCAGTTTCCCCATCTGTAAACGGGGGAAGTGCCTGGCCGGCTTGGTCTAAGCCCCTCTCTGGCACCTCTGAGGCTGGCGGTCCCCACCCAAGAGGGTCTTGTGAGGTGCGGGTCCGCGAGGGTCGTCCCCCAGGTATAAGTGCCAGAGGCACCGGCAGGGCTGGGGGCGCACACGTGTGTGCGGAGCCCGAGCACAATTAGCGCGCGCGCATCTACGCGGACACGGGTGGCGCGGGGCGCAGGTGCAGCAGGCGCCGGGCGCGGGGCGATGGGGACACGGCGGGCGCGGGCGGGGCGGCCTCACCTGTGCGTAGTAGAGCAGCCACAACTCGTAGAGCCGCTCGGAGGCGGCCATGGCCCGGCCCGGCTCCGGCCCTGCTGCGCGCCACCTGCCGCCGCCGCCTCCTCCGCGCCGCCCGCCGGTTGCCCTCGGCCAGGCCCATGGGCGGAGGGCGTCACTCCGGGGCGGAGCGGCGCGGTACCACTGGAGTAAGTAGTACTGGCCCCCGCCGCATTGAGCCACCCAAGTCTGCACGCTCCTCCTCCCCGCCGGCCGCCACCCGGCTTCCTGCACTAGGCTGCGGCCGCTGCCGCCCCGCCTCTCCTGGGACCTTACAAAGGGCGGGGAGCCCAGCGGGAGGAGGAGCCTGAGGACAGTCCGCGCCCCTACCAGTGTTTGGGGAAGGGAGGGCCAATGTGAGTCTCCTGGACGAGTGTCCTGGTCAGGGATTCCAGACTTACCCTGGGTCTTGATCTGCCCAGTATGCAGCCAGCTTGGCTGGGATTGCCACCATTCGTGCAAGGAACAGGCTCGCGGAGTCGGGAAAGGGGCTGCAGCCGCAGGCAGATGCCCTGGGTCCTTCGTCAAGTAATGATAACAATAAGCATGACAACCACTTGTAATTTACCATGTGCCACGTGCTATTCTGAACCTTTATAGGGAGACCCAAGTGCTACTTTTCTGCGGAGCAGGATGGAGATTAGAGAGCCGCAGAACAAGCCTGAAATACCTGGGGGGAGGGGGAGCGCGGGTTGCTCCATTTGTTAGGCAGATTCCTGGGAGATTTAGGCAATCCTCATGGGTCCCCTCCTCCAGGAAGCCTTCCTAGATGCTCTGGTGAAGGCACCCTCCACTCCAGGGTGCAGCACTTTGCTTCACATCTTTTTTATTTAAACTTGAGAGGTTAAAGGCAACAGGTTGCCTCATGCTTCTGTTTTACAGGAGAAACTGAGGCCCAGATAGGCCAAATGAGGACTACTTGGGTAGCCAGGGATAGCGTGGATTGACACTAAGGCCTGACTGACTCTGCTGGGCCACTGCCACCATCACCTCTGGGCCCCTTTCTCTAGCTCCCCCCACCTTCCAGCTGGCGTGGGAGGTGAGGGGTCCACCTGGTGTTTGGCAGTAATCAGACCCTTTGTTGGGGCTGGGTCAAATTTGCGGAGTCTAGAGAGGTGCCATCGGTCATAGGAATTGACCAGTCTGGAGCCCTCTAGACCAGCAGTCCTCAACCTTTTTGTCACTAGGGACCGGTGCTCCTATGAGAATCTAATGCCTGATGATCTGAGGTGGAACTGAGGGGGTGATGCTAGCACTGGGGAGCAGCTGCAAATACAGATGAAGCTTTGTTCACCTGCTATTCACCTCCTGCTGTGCAGCCCAGTTCCTAACAGGCCGTGGACTGGTACCGGTTTGCAGCCCAGGGGTTGGGGACTCCTGCTCTAGACCTTGGGTGGCCAAGAGAAGACAGACTCTGTCCCCATCTTCATCCTGTTCTGTCCTCTTGGCTCTTAGGAAGCCCCTCCACTCTGGCCTTTTCTCCTGCTGCATCCATCCTACCACTGAGCTGACATTTCCTGAGCACCAGCTATCTGCATTGCAGGAACTACCTGCATACCAGGCCCTGGCTAGGCACCCCACCTAATGCAGGGAAGGAGTACCAAAAAGCCCAGGTTAGTGAGGTCAAGAAGATTGTTTGGGGGGAGTGAGGTGAGGGGTCTGTGGCAAAGGGGCCTTCATCTTCCCAGGTGGCAGGGTTGTGGCTTTGGAGACCCTGACATGCTGTCAGATGTTTGATTTCAGCCAAAGGGGTCTCTCAGTTGCCAAGGCGTCCTGATTAATGCAGGTGAGAAGTCCCCAGCAGCTCCTGCTGGCCATCTGGTGCAGTCGAGGCCAAATCAACTCTCAGCTTAGTTCTCAGGAACTAAGCTCAAGGGGTTTCTTAGGGCCCACTGGGCCCAGGTTGGGTGGGGTTTGCTCTTCCCCAGGTTAGGTAGTCTGATCCTGGGTACTTTGGTACTCCAGGTGGGGTTAGAGGTGGGAGGGGATCATCCATGAGCCTGAAAGGAAATAGCCAACCAGGCAAGCTCTGCAATGTGCAGGCTTTGAGCTGAGCGTGGGCACAGCACAGAAGGGCCTAGGGGCCCATGGACATCCAGGGAGCCACTGACAGCTGGACAAGAAGGGGTCAGAGTGGCGAGTCAGGGAAGTCTTCGAGCTTTGCAGAATCGGAACAAGTGGACAAGTCTGGGTTAGCGCATTCCAAGTGGCCGGCACAGAAGGAGCCTAGGAGAACGCCTAGGCAAAATCAGAGTCATCGACGCGCTCTACCTTCCTCCACTCAGGTCTGACTGCGCTGGCCGCTTTCTCGCTGATTGGCGTTGGACGCGTCAAAACTTAGAAGCCCTTTTCTTTATTCGCCCCCTACCGGCTGGGCGTGATATTGGGGAGAGGGCGGGCCCTCCTACAGTAGCTCAGCATTGATTGGCTTTCAGGCCTTCCTGCTCTCCCATTCTCGTCGCTGGATTGGCTGTGAGACTCATCTACTCACTGGGCTTGCGCATTGAAAGACGCGAGAAGAGAGGGTCAGCGGGCAAGATGGCTGCTGCTGCGGCCGGTGTGGGTCGGCTAGAGGAAGAGGCGTTGCGGCGAAAAGAACGGCTGAAGGCCCTACGGGAGAAAACCGGACGCAAGGTGAGGAATGCGGAGTGAGGGCCATGACCGAAGTAGCCAGTGTTCGGTTTTAGAACAGGGACAACAGGGCAGGGGACTACCGGGAAAAGGCAGCTGCCAGAGCGCGCATGCGCGCATGGCTAGAGCATGCGCGGGGAGTCGGTGCCCGCCCACCAAGTCGAGCTCCGAGCGCGGGGCTCTTCCTAGCGCTCGTCGCGCATGCGCGGGGACGGCGGGTTAGTGGTCCGCTCTCCAGGCCATTTGGCTCTTGCCAGATGTTTACCGCTTGGGTCTACAGGGTTACTTAGGTTTTAGATGCTTGTTGGTTTAAGCGTGATTGGTTCGCGTCTGAGCGCGCTGAATCTGCTGTTTCCCCATGACCCACCCGGCCTTCCTGGTGAAATTCCTTGAGTCTGGCAGACCCTCCCCTGTCTCCCAGTGCGTCTTGGGCAGAGCAGTACGGAACTGTGCTCTGGGCCCCTAGCTGGAATAGAAGAGTACAAGAATCCAAAAGGAAAAACCCATTAATAGGTCATAGTGAACCTCAGGGAAAGAGGAAGGAGCTTAGTTTTTTCCCAGCCTACTTTTCTGGGGATGGACCTCCTAGGCCTATTAGTTGCGGTACTTGAAAGCATTTTTCTTTGCTCCTGTTTGACACCAGAATGGTCTGGTTCCATTTTTACCTTGATCATCTTTTTGAAGTAATCGAGAGGAAGAATTCTGAAGTTTACTGCCTGTGCGCAAACCTTGGCCTTGTCACTTGGGGCTGTGGAATTTGAGACAAAATGCTTTATCTTTGTGAGTCCGACTTTTTCATGTCTCCAGTGGAGGATAACTACACATTCGTTCTCATTGGGTTATTTTGAGAGCTAATAGGATAATCTGTATGAGGGGGCCCTAGGGACTACAGGGGATGGAGGTGGTTGGTACTTCTGTTGTGGGATGGGCGAAAACTCTGTCCTCAGCTCTACAAAAAAACAAAAGATATTAAATATCCAGACCTGCGAGGGATGGGAGTAAGCAGGACTCTACTTTCCAACTTTAAAAAAATCAGACTGGTCAGTCTGGCATGTTTTTTTTCCTGCATTCTGCATGGCCGGCTGGTGTCTTCTGGAAAAGTGAAAGGGGAAGTGATAGAGAGTGAAAGCTAGCCAGATTGGCTTCTGCTTTTGTTGGCAACTTGTCAGCACTGTCAGACAGTTATCCCACAAACTGCCTGGGCTACAGAAGCTCAAGCCTCAGCCTTTCAATAGTGGCTGGTCAGCCTGCACTGTTGGCTTAGGTTTAAGACTCAGGTTATTGGGACTGGATTTTAGGTCAGACTACAAAGGACAAGATTGCAGCTCATGACCATGGGAAGGCTGCCCCAGGCTATCAAGAGAACTGGTCTTTAAAGAGCGATTCTCTCAATGGGTTGAAAATATGGCCTAATTTTTTTTTTTAACTTTTTTTTATTGTGGTAGAATATACTTAACAAAATTTGCCATTTAAAGTGTACAATTCAATGGCATTAAGTACATTTACAGCAGTAGGTAACTATACCACTCTCTGTTTCTGGAATATTTTCATCATTCCAAGTAGAAACTACACCCATTAAACACTAAGTCCTGATTCCCCTCTCACCCTGGCCTTTGGCAACCATTCTATTTCTGTCTCTCTGAATTTGATTACTTTAGGTATCTCATATAAGTAGAATCATATGGTGTTTGTTCTTCTCTGATTGGCCTATTTCACTCAGCATAATGTCTTCAGGGTTCATCCATGTTGAAGTATGTGTCAGAATTTCATTCCTTTTTAAGGCTGAATAATAGTTCATTGTATGAACAGTTGACCCTTGAACAACAGATTAGGGTCCCTCTCCCCTCCCCACAGTCAGAGATCTTAAGTTGGCCTTCTGTGTACATGGATTGTCAACCATGGATCAAAATACTGTTTTTGATCTGAAATTGGTTGAATCTGGGGGTGCAAAACCCAGGATACCAAGGGCCGTCTGTATTTATTGAAAAACATCTACATATAAATAGACCTACACAGGTCAAACCCGAGTTGTTCAAGGGTCAACTGTGTACCACATTTTGTTTATCCATTCATATTGTGTTGTTTCTAGCTTTGGGCTATTGTAATAAATGTAGAACTATCTGTTTCAGTACTTGTTTTTAATTATTTTGGGTATATTTCCAGAAGTGGAATTTGATGATTATATAATAAGTCTATGTTTAACTTTTTAAGGACCCGCCATGCTGTTTTCCAAAACAGCTGCATCATTTTACATTCCTAGTAGCAGTGCACAAGATCCAGTTTCTCCACATCGTTGTCAACACTTGTCATTTCTGTTTTGTTGATTATAGCCATTTGATGGGTGTGAAATGGTATCACATTGTGGTTTTGATTTGCATCTCCCTCCCAATTAGTGATCTGGAGCTTGAGCGTCTTCTCGGTGATCTTGAGCGCCTTCTCTGGCTGTTGTGTATCTTCTTTGGAGAAAGGTCTATTCAGATCCTATTTTTTAATTGGGTTTTTGTTGTTGAGTTGTAGAAATTCATAATATATTTCTGGATATTAACCCCTAATCAGATATGTGATTTGCAGATATTTTCTTCTATTCCCAAGGTTGTCTTTTCACTTTTCTGATAATGTGTTTTAATGCACAAAGTTTTTAATTTTGATGAATTTTAATTCATCTGTTTTTTTTCTTTTGTTGATTCTACTTTTGATATCATACCTAATGAGCCATTGTCAAATTCAAGATCATGAAGCTTTTCCCTTTTGTTTTCTTCTAAGAGTTTTAAAATTTTAGTTCTTACATTTAGGTCTTTGATTCATTCTGATTCAATTTTCGTATATGGTATAATGTATGAGTCTAATGCATTCTTTTGCATGTGAATATCCAGCTTTTCTAGTACCATTTGTTGAAAAGACTCTCCCTATTGAATGGTTTTGGCACCGTAATTGAAATCATTTGACCATACATGTGAGGGTTTGTTTCTGGGCTCCCTACTGGTCTATATGTCTGCCCTTATGCCAGTACCACACTGTATTGATTAACTCTAACTTTGTAGTGTGAGTCCTCTTTCAAAACAATCTCTTTCAAGATTGTTTTGGCTATTCAGAATCTCTCAAGATTCCATGTGAATATTAGGATGAATGTTCTGTTTGTGCAAAAAACATCATTGAGATTTTGACTAGGCTTGCACTGAATTTGTAGATCATTTTGGGTAGTATTGCCATTTTAACTGTATTTAAGTCTGATTCATGAGCATGGGACGTCTTTCAATTTACTTAAGTCTTCCATTTCTCTTAGCAGTGTCCTCTAATTTTCATTGTTACAAGTCTTTAGCCTCTTTGGTTAAATTTATTCCTGAGTACTTTTTTGGTGCTGTTGTAAATGGGATTGTTTTCTTAATTTTCTTTTCAGATTGTTCATTATTGGTGTATAGAAATGCAGCTGATTTTTTTCTGTTGATTTTGTATCTTGGAACTTTGCTGAATTAGTTTATTCTAACAGTTTTTGTGGACTCTTGGGTTTTCTGCATGTAAGATCATGTCATCTGTGAACAGAGATAATTTTACTTTTTCTGTTCCAATTTTGATGCTTTTTCTTTCTTGTCTAATTGCTCTGGCTGGAACTTACAGTAACATATGAATAGAAACGGTGAAAGCAGGCATCCTTGTTTTATTCCTGATCTTAGGAGAAAAGCTTTCAGTCTTTTCCCATTGAATGTAATGTTGACTGTAGGTTTTTCAAATATGGCCTTTATCATGTTGAGGAAGTTTTCTTCTGTTTAGTTTGTTGAATGTTTTTATTGTGAAAGGGAGTCGATTTTGTCAAATGCTATTTTTTCATTAATTGAGATGATCATGTGGTTTTTGGCTTCTTTGTATTGTATTACATTGATTGTTGTATGTTGAACCTTCCTTGCATTCCGGGAATAAATTCTTCTTGGTCATGGTGTATAAACCTTTCAGTATGCTGCTGAATTCATTTTGCTAGTATATTATTGTGGATTTTTTCATCATTGTTCATGAGCGATGTAGTTCTTTAGTTTTCTGGTAATATGTTGGTTTCAGAATCAGAGTAATGTTGACCTCATGAAATAAGTTAGAAAGTATTGCTTCCTCTTTAATTTTTTGTAAGAGTTTGAGAAGGATTGGTGTTAATTATTTATTAAATGGTAGAATTAATTGTTTAGCTCTGGTCTTTTTTGGGAGATTTTTGATAACTTAAGTCTCATTATTATAGGTCTATTCAAGTTTATTTCTTCATGAGTAGTTAAGGTACATTGTGTGTTTCTAGGAATTTTTCTATTTTTTCTAGGTTATCCAGTTGTTGGCATACTGATTGCTACTTTAATTGGGTTTGATCTTCCTAGCTCTGGCTTCAGAAAACTCTTGGCTGTGAACTCATTTCTGAAAAATGTGCGCTTGGAAATCACATGGCTTCTCTCTTGGAACTGAGAGTTCACTGGCTTTTGCAGTTTCCTTGCATTCTTTTTAAGAAGCAAGAGTTATTGTGAAGCCACATTCTTGACTCTTTTGGAAGCTTTTTCCTTTCCTGGCATGCCTTTTCTATCCAGGGGCTCCTAATTTTTTCACTCTATCTAGTTCTTTCCCTGCTTAGCAAGTGGAAGTTAGAATTTGTTGTTGGCTCTTTAGTTACCAGGCTATGGTGTCAATAGTGGATTAGTGGCTGGTGATAAAGTGTTGTTTGGCTTGGTTCAAAATGGGTTAATGGTAATTCATTTCTTCCACAGATGTACACTGAACACCTACTATGCAACAGTCATTCAGACACTGGAGACCCAGCAGTGAGTGAACAAAGCAGACAGAAGTCTCTGCCCCATTTAGCTAGAGAGACAGATTGTCAAGCAAATATATATGGTGATGATGCTGTGGAGAGAAGGAAAGAGAGAAGGAGAGTACACAGTGCTCCTGTTTTTCTCTGTAGCTCTAATGGTTTAATTTTCTTTATTAAAAACAACAGTGTTTTCAGATTTAACATGGTTAATGATACCAGCTGCCTGGCTTATCTTATCTGGTCTTGATGACAACCCTAAGAAGGAGGAAGGAAGGTTAATTTATAGGTGAAAGTACTGAGAACAATAAACGTGAGGTGGTTTGCCCAAGGTTGTATAACTAGGAGGTATCCAGGTGAGTTGGGGTGGACCATGAGAACGATTGCTAACTCTCTTTATGACTTGGACTGGTTGCCCAGATGCAGATGGGTTGAAAAACTTCACTACATACTTTTTGATATCTTTTAGGTTGTGTAAATTACCTGCTCAAAAAAGAAAAACAATAGTGGAAAAAGAGATTAGGCCCCAAGTCCAAACTGCCTCTATGTACATCCCCTCTGTGCCCCGATTCTGGCCATCCTTCCTGCTGCCCAGGACTGGTGTAGCCTTATTTGCCACGGTCACTTTGTTTTTTTTTAGTATTTATTTTTATTATGGTAAAATATATATAATAAAACATTTCATTTAACCATTTTCAGCGGCATTAGTATATTCACAGTGTTGCACAACCATTACCACTATTTCCAAAACTTTCATCACCCCAAACAGAAACTCTGCATCCATTAAGCAATAACTCCCCATTCCTCTCTTACCTCAACCTCTTGAAACCTCTAATCCACTTTTTGTCTCTTTGACTTTGATACTTTCTGTCTCTATGACTTTGCACCTCATGTATGTGGAATCTTAGAATATTTGCCCTTTTGTGTTTGGCTTATTTCACGTAGCATAAGCATAAGTTTTCAGTGTTCATATTCTAGCATATAATAGACTTTTATTCCTTTTTAAAGCTGAGTAATATTTCATTGTATGTGTATACCACATTTCGTTTATCCATTCATCTGTCGATGGACACCTTTTGGCTGTTATGACTAATGTTGCCATTGGTGTATTGGTGTACTTATTGGTGTATAAGTATCTGAGTCTCTGTTTGTAATTCCTTTGGATTTAATGCCACTCTAAGGAGTGGCATTTCTGGGTCATATTCTATGTTTGACTTTTTGAGGAACCGCCAAACCGTTTGCCATAGTGCCTGTACCATTTCTCACTACCACCAACAGTGCATGAGGGTTCTAGTATCTGCATCCTTGCCATCACTTATTTACCTTAAAAAAAATTTATAGCCATCCTACTGGTTGTGAAGTGGTACCTTATTGTGGTTTTGATTTGCATTTCCCTGATGATTAGTGCTGCTGAGCATCTTTTCATGTGCTTATTTACCATTCTATGTATGTATGGTCTTTGGAGAAATATCTATTCTGTCCTTTGCCCATTTTTTAATTAGATTGTTTGTCTTTCTGTTGTTGAATTGTACTCGAGTTCTTTATATATTCTGGATATTAAACTGTTATCAAGTATGGGATATGCAAGTATTTTCCTCCATCCTGTGGGTTGTTTTTTCACTCTTTTGGTAGTGTCCTTTGATGCACAAAAGTTTTTAAATTTTGAGGAAGTCCAAATTATGTTTTTTCTTTTCTGCATATAATGTGGTTTTAGTGTCATATTTAATCTTTATGGCTCTTGTAATGTTTCTATTAGGGTGGTGCCTGGAACAAAGACAGTCAAAGGTCTAAAGTTCAAGTTGATTTCCAGCCCACTGCTGTTTCTCGTGGGACCTATGAGTGGTGAGCTGGGGAGGAAGTATGCCCTGCCTGCTGCTGGCAGATTGGAAGCAAGCAGTCAGTCTCCTCCCTCCTGGAGGAAGTGGCTCCCATTTTCGGTTCAGTCCTCTGCTGTGAGGATGAGGCCCCTGTATGACTGACACAGGGTCGAGTGCTTTCTCAGCCTGCCCCTGCTGATGGAGAGCACCTGTTTGCCCCATGGGAATGGCTCCTTGCTGGTCTCCTAGCACTCAGTGGTGGGTCCCTCATTGATGACCTGCTGCGCTCATGGTTGTACCGGAGGCAGGGCAGGAATTCCAGCACGGGATTGAGTTCCCTCATGGTGTTATCTTCCTCCCCTCCCCTCTATCAGAATATAAACTCATAATTTAGTGATATTATGGAGGAATGAGTCTTGAGATTGTAACAGATGGAGACAAAATTAGAGTCATAAGTCTTTCATATATTTAGTGGGAGAAAAAAAAACTTGGTTATAGTCATGCAGCTTAGCACTTTGTTTTTTGCGCCTACAGCACCTGGTCTTCCTAGGTGGTGTTCCCATCCAAGTACTAACCAGGCCCGACCCTGCTTAGCTTCTGAGATCAGACGAGACTGGGTACGTTCAGGGTGGCATGGCCATAGACTAGCTTAGCACTTTCAAAAAGTGCTTCCTTGTTAGCCCACAGGATTGATTGGGGGGCGGGGAGTCAAGGAAAGAGGGTCAGAGGTTCTGGGGTGCCCAAAGTCATGGAACGTAAGTGACTGTCTTGGATTCCAGCCCATGCAAGACCCCCTGGGGTGGTGGACTCTCTACAGATGCAGCACTGCCCGAAGCAGCATCCTGTGGGTCAGCCAACCCGGGCTGACGGGTGGAAGGACTACATACGATATTAGACTGAGCTGCTGGGGTTCATTTCCCGGGAAAGCCCGGCTGCGTCTGAGGACGCTTCATGGGAAGGCAGAGTGGAACCTGAGCTGGGCCGTGGAGGGTAGGATGGAGAAGGGTGTATTGAAGTAGCTGGCAAGGAGCGTTTCCGGGGAGCAGTTCAAAGGTGGGAATGTTAGGGGCAAAGAAGGGGGACAGTGGAGGATGCTCCAGAAGGCTTGACAGCAAGCAGTTGGCAAGTGATTGGGGCAGGGGCGAGATCTGAAAGTGCTGCTGTGGGTGCTTTGGTGGCCAAGTTCTGCAGGAGCCAGGGCTTCCGGCTGGGAGGGCAGCCAGCCCGGGCACACTTTTCTGTATTGTATTTGAACCCGATTTCTTGGTATTCATCCAGAAGTCCCAAGCTGGGCGAGGAGGTGAACAGTTCAAGGCTGTATAGGTGAAGCTCTGTGGCATCTCTCTCTGGTGCTGACCAGCAGGCAGTGTGAGGCCGCGTCATCCTGTAGCTTCCCCCTCGCAGCCAAACGGAGACACTGAAAGGTAATGAACTTGGCACAAACACTTGCCCTTGGCTGTTGAATTTCCCGAGCATTTGGCCTGTATTGGGCTGTCTCTGCCCTGAGACAGAGGTAGACTGGTTGGCCAGCAGGCCAGCCCCTCCAGGGTTGGATGTCACCTCAGGGCCAAGGTCGGCTGTCAGCTTGCAGGTTCAGCAGCAGTTCCTGTTTTTCACCTGGCTCTGGAGACCAGAGCAGCGCTGTTCAGTAGAACTTCATGTGATGGTGGCAGTGTTCTCTCTCCACTCTGCGCTGGACGGTACCATGGCCACGAGCCACGTGGAGCTCTTGAGCACTTAAAATGTGGCTAGCATGCCATTTTATTAATTTTATTCCATTTAAGTTAATTTACATTTTAACAGCCACACTTGACTTACGGCTGCCTTATTGGATGGTGCGTCTCCGGAGGACTTGCTCGCTCTAGCCTGACTTATAAGAACCATGTCTCTACCTAAACGCCCATTTATTGCGAGCTAAGAGGGAGAGGGTAGGTGAAAACACAGATGACCCTCAGATCAGCCTTGGGGGGCCTAGAGTTGGGGCAGAGGTCGTTGAAATGGTCAGTCTTCATAGCTGGTGTCTCCAGCAGATGCTCAGTCCTGGCTTTCTGTGTGGAATTAAGCGTTGACAGTTCAGAGCGATATACTTGTGATCTACATACTCAAGATCCACGCAGTGTGGGAAGGAAGCAGTGCTGAGGTAGAGGGGAGCACATGGATGTTTTCTGACTTGGGCACATGGGGAAGGGTCTCTGGCCAATGTGGGGTGAGGGCGGAAGAGGGAGCTGGAGGGAAGGGCTAACAAGTGTCAGGGGAGGTGGAGAAGGCCGGCCAGTGGAGAAGGGCCTGGTGTGCTGGGTGAGGAGTCAGACTTCTCCATGTCTTGCTCATCCCTCAGGAAGTCGCCTTTGTCCCTGACTCCATGTGGCCACATCCCCATGTCCTGGTTGGAAACTCAACTGAGGAGGTCCTGTGTTGAGGGCCTTTTGCAGGTTAGGAGTCATACATTTACATGGCAGTTTATGGTGAGATTTCACAACATGTTCAATCCCCAAAATAGCCCCCTTTAGATAGATGTTGGTTTATCCCACTTTATAGACCAGGAAACCTGGGGTTGAAGAGACCTCTCATGGCAGTGCTTTGGGATGTTGCTGACCCTAGATGGTCCCTTAATCCCTGGCCCTGTTTCCCTCTGTATCCCTCACCCTAGATGATTGGAAACCAGCAGCCCCCAGGAAGGGGTCTCCTTCCTGTCACACACAGAAATTTCCTTCAGGCTGCCTCGCTGGAACCACGTGGCGAAGTGGAGAGCCTGGGCCTTGGAGCCAGACAGATCTGTTCACCGTATCTGTGGGACCTGGACCAGCTCTTAAAAACTTTGAGTCTCCCTCTCCTCGTCTGTAAAATCAAGACACAGTGTCTGACCTCATCAGTAGCTGGGAGAACAGAGAAAGATGTGTGTGAAGTGTCTAGCTCAAGTTCTGACACATGGGCCTTTTCTAAGTGTGGATGTCTGTCCTTTCTCACCTCTGTCTCAGGGAGGTCTGGGTGGTTCTCCCACCCTCTCTGCTGGGTGACAGTGGGTGGAGCTGGCCCTGCTTCCATTGGAAGCAAGGAGGCCATCCCGGTCCCCTGGCTTTATTCAGCTTAGCCCTAATTCTTTGAAGGTAGAATTTTCTTTTAGTGTAAAGTGTTTGATTAATGAGAAATTGGATTTTCAGAGCCACAGCCAAAATGGGGTATGGAGTCCCCATTCTCCCTAAGGACTGACCCTGAGGTCTTAGAGCCAGTGAGAGGCTCTAAACCTTACGGGTTGAGGTCTGGGGCTCCCAGTACAGATACCTGTTGCTGAGCCAGTGTTGGAACTTTGCCTTGAGTCATCCCTCTGAGGGCTTTGGCTCATGCGTGTAAGGAAGATGTTGGATCAGTTAGGTTCTCAGATGCACCTGTGTGTCTGGATCACCTGGGGGAATAATTTGCAATCTCTGGCCCCACTCCAAATCTCCTGTCTTGGGTGTAGGTCTTGGTATAGATCCTAGAAATCCATGCATTTTTAAATTTTCCCAGATGATTCATTTTTCTGGAAGTCTCTGATCACCCCCTAGACATTCCCTCACTGGCAGCAGAGCGCCTCCTTCCCCTGGAGCTGGAGCCGCCTGCCCTCACTGCAGGAACTCTGCAGCCAGCCACCAGGCAGGGATTTGTTGAACAGCAGCTGTGTGCCAGGCTGTAGTTATTCAGCCACTCAAACCAGACAGCCTCCCCACCTCTCGGGGGCTCCCATGGCAGGGCGGGGTGGTGGTGGACAGTATGCATGTAAACAGGGAAGGAACGTCAGAAGCTTGTGATAGCTAGGGCAGGAGAGTGTGTGTGCGCGCGCG